>CM060391.1:60883084-61188451 GCA_030545235.1 Helianthus tuberosus | reverse complement strand
CTATTATCTCGGATAGAGATACTAGATACACATCACATTTTTGGAAGAGTTTCCAACAATATTTGGGCACTCGTTTGAATTTTAGTACGGCTTATCATCCACAGACTGACGGTCAGAGTGAGCGTACTATTCAAACATTGGAAGACATGCTACGTGCATGTGCGATCGATTTGGGTGGTAGTTGGGATAAGAACCTACCACTAATTGAATTCTCCTACAACAATAGCTACCACACCAGCATAAAAGTTGCGCCTTTTGAGGCCTTATACGGTAGAAAGTGTAGATCACCCATTTGTTGGGCGGAAGTTGGAGAAGTCCAACTGTCAGGACCAGAAATTGTTTTTGAGACAACGGACAAGATTGTCCAGATTCACGATCGTTTGAAAGCTGCCAGAGATAGGCAGAAAAGTTATGCGGATCCGGATCGTAAAGACTTTCATTTCGAAGTAGGTGATAAAGTGTTACTTAAAGTATCACCCTAGAAGGGGGTGATGAGGTTTGGTAAGAAAGGCAAGCTAAGCCCGAGATACATAGGACCTTTCGAGGTTATCGAACGAGTCGGGTCAGTTGCCTATAAGTTAAACCTGCCTGAAGAACTCAGAGCTATCCATAACGTGTTCCACATCTGTAATTTGAAGAAGTGTTCCGCTGATGAACCACTGGTTATACCGTATACGGATGTACATATAGATGAAGGCTTGAAATTTGTGGAAAAGCCGTTATCAATTGAAGACCGAAAGGTAAAGAAGCTTCGAAGGAAGCACATACCTATTGTTAAGATCAAATGGGATGCCCGTAGAGGTCCCGAATACACATGGGAGGTAGAATCCACGATGAAAGAGAAATACCCTCATTTGTTTCAGTAAATCTCGAGGTCGAGATTTCTTTTAAGGGGGTGAGGATGTAACACCTCGAAAATTTACGTCCAATAATGTGGTGACACGTGTCATGGACTTAGAATATGTGAAAACATACTTTAGAGGGACTAAAGTTGACAAACGGTGAAACTATGTAAATTCAAGGGTTCAAAGTGTCAACAATGAATAAATAAGCCCTACAATAACCCTACATGAAGTTTATAGTCTTAAACGGGTAAATCATGGATCATACGAAGCGAAAAATGAAAGAAAGTGAGGAATTACAAACTACAGGGGCTAAACGTGTCAACATGTTGAATTTATACCTCTGAGTGATCTTTTGGCAAACCCGAAGCTTTGTAATAATAAAATATACTCACAAGAGCATGTGATAAAAATTTCATGAAGTGTCGTGAACGTATGAGAAAGTTATGATTAAAACCGTATACGAAAGGTTAAATAAGTAATCGTGAATTTCGTGACTTTTCGGGTAAGCGCAAAGTGAACCGAGGACATACCCAAGTTTACAAAAGTCCCAAGGTTCATAAAAATCAGATTTCAAGGGTTTAGAGTGCAAATAAATAGCTTAAACACGTTGCAAAAGATCAGGGGCTGATTTGCAAATATTGGAAAACTTATAAACCCGGTCACCACACCCTCGCGCTGCGCGACGGGGTCCTCGCGCTACGCGAGCGCCTGCCAGCGACAGAATTATGCGCATAGGTGCCAGTTGCTGTTCTGATCGAGTTGTACACGGCTGTTGTCGATTATAAGACTTCACCAATCAGCTTTCATGCAATCTGAGACCTTTGGACACTTCCCACAACATCATAAAACATCTGAAACAGCCATAAATCAGATCAAACTTTCTTTAAAGATCACCATAGTTGCAAAACATTCAAACACTTGAACTTCAAAAATTCACAAAACGATTCTGGAGCATTTCTGGTCGACAAGGCAGCTTCATAAGTGATCACTAAGCTTGTTAGGACCTTTGTAAGTGTTTATATCACCCTCTAATCCGTTCTAACTTAGTGTATTCACTAAAAGTCAAACTTATCGTGAAACTAGTTTGACTTTATGATTAAACGAGATATGCTCAGTATTTTCTCAAATTGAAAGTACCCATACGTTGGTATTTATGAGTATAACAAACCCCTAAAAGGGTATGTTCAGATTCACACTCTAAGCATGCTAATTGTCGAGTCAAAGTTCTTCATAAAAAGTCAACAGAATATGTTTTTGCAAATTTAAGCATAATCAGTAATGTAGGCTACATGCAACCTGTTTGATCATCAAAATAACTTTATAAATAATGTAAGAACATGTTTCAACTTGATCAACTCGACAATTTTTTGTGTTACACCCGAATCGGAACCGAAAGTCTCATAAATGGACTTTTTCTTTGACTATCGGTTCTGATTCGTACATGCATGTTAAGATCTGCATTAGAGCATATTTTGGACCAACTTTTATATAAGATTAACCCTCTGGAATTTTACACCTTGATTCCATGGTTAACCGATTCATATGCATGTTACCGGTTTATGCTTAAAGTTGACTATTTTGCCCTTTTTAATATAAAACGCGATTTTTGAAAAAGTGAAAGAGTAAAATCATTTGTTACTGATTTATAAACATGCACCGAAAATTTCATATCAGTTTGTGGCCTAGTTTAAGAGATATGCTCAATATCGTAAATCACAAGCTTTATGTTAAGTAAATAGCGCATTTAGCGCAAAGCCTATTTTAACCCACTTTTTGGTATCAAACTTTTTATACACTGATGTTATATAATATTTTGAGATTTTTAAAGATTTTTATTTAATTTTTGGAAGAGCATAACATAGGTCTTTAAGTTAAATTCGGTAAATACCGAAATTGCCCTTTTTGGCCATAAAACGAGTTTTATAAATCCGATTGACCCCAAACCACTTCCTACTGATTTTATTTATTAAATAAAGTATGTTGAACCTTCTGGAAGTATAAAAATCTCAGCTTTCTTTTACAAACCCGGAAACGGCTCTAAATCGCCTTTTTAGGCATTTTTAACGCATAGTATATACTATAACCATATCAAGCATATAAGAATTATACCTACTGATGTAATTAGCATATTTTCATATAAAAACAGTAAGTACAACTTTATAAACTCAGATTTCCAGTTTTGGCATTTTTAGCCCTTGTGAAATTACCAAAATGCCCCTAGGGTGCATAGTTTGATTTTAAATGATAAGTTTTACATACGGGTCATATCACACTGTTATAACATAATAAGTTAAGTATATTTTCTGTATTAATCAGACCCATAACTCAGATTTACGAATAAACTCTTTTACAACCTCTTTAAATGACCGAAATGCCCTTATAAGGCATAAATTGATTTTAAATCCGTTCCGGGCAAAATAGAAAATAACTTACTGATAATATAACATATTTAGAGCATATTATCTCAGGGAACTTGCATATGACTCTCATGGTCGCCCGTAACGCACTTTTCGCGTTCGGTTCGGTTTATGTAACTAGTTTACATAAATTGGCCGAAACGGGTCAAACATTATCATTTTCGTCTCAAAATACAGAATGTGTTTAGTAAACCCAAATTATACAAGTGTTCAAACTTTTCGGGTCAAATTCACATTCCATCCGGTCTTCGCTTAATCGTGCGCGAACCGTATCGTCATTAAAACTAACCGGTCTAGGCTTAGGCTTAAATAAAGACCCGTTAGAAATCTAATAGGTTATTATAAACCTTTGTTCCAGATTAGGAGCACCAGTAAAAGATACTTGCATTTTTCTTGATTGTGATTGATACTTATTCAGGTAAATACTCTTTGGCTTATTTTCCCTATACGGGCTTGGGTTACGGTATATAGAATACCGTTTGATCGGGCATTAAATCCTCCACCGTTGCGTGGGTAGTTGGAATAATTTAATCGGCTCGTTTAAACAGTCTTGTTCACTTAAGGCCTTTGGGGGGTTAATTGACCATGTCCCGGATATCCTTGGCATCATCCTACGAGATGGCCACGACCTGAGCACGGGGTGTAGGCATACACTTTTCCGTGTATAACTCTTTAATGTGGTGGGTCCATTGATCTTTAGCCCGGACTAGATCCGGGCCACTGAACGCAAGTAACATGTAATTCGTTCACATGATTATTATGTTAAATAATTGACCCAAGTTAATAAAAATGTTTTGTGCCTTGTGCATTTAAATCAATTTTCAACCTTTTCAAAATGAGTCAGTCGAATTGTATTTACCAGTGTAAACTGACGTATTTTCCCAAAAAGATTAAGTGCAGGTACTACACGTAATAGGCTGGCAGGCTTCTAGAGCGTCCACAATAGGTCTCGCAGCTTGGACGACAAATAAACTGTTGAACAATTATCCTATTTTATTTTCGATCCGCCTGTGGATCCGTTTCAACTACTTGTGATAATTAATATTACAAATTTTTATTTAAAGTTGAAATGTATCTATCTTTTGCTTCCGCTGTGCATTATTATATTGTGTTGCTTGTCTATGATGATACCAACGACGTCACGATACCCCCACCGGGCCCACCGGTGACACGTGGAAATTAGGGGTGTGACATTCTGTTCATATGATAAATCTTCCACCAACTCCCCTTCTTCTAAAAGTTCTCCAGATACAGGATGTACAACCTGTAAGGCAATATCAGAAGAGCTAATAACATTAGAAGTACCAGCCATGTCACTTTCCACGTAGGAAGTGCTTTCGAACATTTGCATTTCAGCTTGTGCACTACTCGATGTTCCTTGAGAAGATTTGACTTGTGGAGGCTGGTAAGCTACAATCTGTGTAGATGTAGAGGCTGGAGGTTGTTGAGCTGCAGCTGAGGGATCTGGATTCCCTTGATCTTCAGAATTATGATCATGCTTCTTCAACACTTCCTGTTGCTTGCATCGTTCATCCCACAAAATAACAACACGTTTTCTGACGTTTTCGAGATTATGATTCATAATTTTAACTCCATCAGCAATAGTTTTATTTCGACTGTCGTACCACGCCTTGATTTCACTATACTTTGCCTTGAGCATTTCAGCAGATTGTAGAAGAACACCACTAATTTGTCTGAAATGATTCATCTCTAACCCACGAGCATTATCAGCCGCCTTTAGCCTTTCATTTTCAGCTTTAAGTTGATCGATCTCAGCTTGTTGGCGTCCTATAACAGTTTGTTGTTTTTCAACAGTGGACTTCAACGTATTTATTTCCACCAATTGACTGAGTTAATCATTCTTGGTGATCCTGATGAAATAGGTTTGCCTTTGTATACGATCTGCAGCAGCTTCAAGTTGAGAAAATAAGAAGTTGTTCTTTTCATCTTGATACATTTCCGAGAATAGCCTTTGACGTTCAGAACTAGGCTGAGATGTAGTCGCTCTGATTGCAGAAGCCATTGATCTTTGTGGAGCAACTTGAGGAGTTATTGTTGGAGTTTCAGGAGCCGATGTAACCACAGGAGGTGGTTGAGTAGCTGTAGTAGGTGGTTCTGTAGACCTCGGAGGAGACGGCACCATTGTAGAAGCTTCTTCAGCTGTGAATCCAAGGTTTGGATCCATTGCAGCTTCCTGTATAGGCTCTTTAGGAATGGATTGCTGAGCAGATGAGGAAGTACCAATGTTCTTTCTAGCTTTCTTCTTGCGAAGGACAGCTGTTTTCTTCTTCTGTAAACATTCGGTCTCAGTATCCGACGGAACATAAACAGTATCTTTTTCAGAATCTGCTTGTTCATCTCCACCAGCACTACTAGCGCCAGGTGCACTAGCTGCTGTCGCTCCAGCATCACCACTATCACCATCACCATCACCATCACCATCTTCATCATCATCACTATCAGACGAATCAGATGAATCACGCTTGCGCTTGAACTTGTCTTTCATCATCTTTTCTAACTCTGGTTCCTCATCATCTGACTGGTTTTCGTCATGACGCCATTTGTCATTAGCAGGAGCCACGTATGCTTTGTTCGCCAGAGCACCAAACATCTTTCGAGGAGGATCTGATTCTTTGTATTTCTTAGCAGAGAAACCCTTGAATATCCATAACGAGTTTTCCAGCATGGCATCGATCTTAAGAATGTCGTTAGCGGCCTTGGGAAGATACGGATGTTGAACGTTCATTATCATTTGCATAAATCTCGGATACATCTCGTATTTGTTGCCGAACGTACGAGTTCCTGTTCTCCTCAGATTGTCTTTCATGTTGGCGAAGATAAACTGTGAAATGCTAAAAGGTTTGTTCAATATCAATGCGACCATCAACTTTGGCGGGCGATTGTTGCTACCCGTCTCACTCTCACTAAGCAATAGATTTTGAATGCTTTGATTTTGATTCGACACCAATGCCCATTGATTTGCACTTATCGATTGTTGAGGCATGACATTCCTTAACCATGCGGCTGCCGAAGTCTGATCTTGACTTGGTCGTGGGTCAGTACTCCAATCCCATGGACTTGTACTACTCATATTTGATATATGAATGATAATATCTGATTAAACACTTGAAAACACAATGTTAAAACACTTTTGTAAAGCTTCTGTGTAAAAATGACAAGTTAATGCGACGAAGGTCCTCTTGACGAACTTAGAAACTTCGTCGATGTCAATGATGACGAACTATGTAGAGTGGCGAAGGTTAAGTGAGATTGACGAAGGTTGAGGTGAGTGATACGAAGGTTGGGGTGAGTGTGATGAAGGTTGAGGTGACGAAGGTTGTAGAGTTAGTCAAACAACACAAGCGACGAAGGTTTGGTATGACGAACTCTGGATGACGAAGATTGTGTGTTGGGCTTGTAACTTTTAGCCCAAAATCTAATTTGACGAACATTGTGTGTGGCGAAGTTTGTTTGACACAATTTTGTGAGAAATTTTCACACAAAATGTAAATCTTATCCTCTGACAAAGTTGGTGACACAATTCTCAACGAACCATGCTTTCTGCTTTTCGAACCTTCTTTTTCAACAAACAAATCATCACAGTACACAAATGTCAAACACTTGCAATTTAATATTGATAAACACAATCAGTTAGAATCAATAAAGCTCAATCACATATACAAGCAAATAACAGTTTGAATATTTTCAAGAACACTTTCAAGAACACTTTGAAGATTTGAAGTTTCCGGCCAACTTTTCACCGGACAAATTATCGAAAACGATTTTGCTTATACTTTCAACAAAAACCAAAATCCAAACATGCACACATGTAATGTAACAAGGTTTTCAATAAAACTATAGCAAACTAACACTTTAAAACACATATTTTCAACAAGGTTTTCAGAAAAAAAAAATAAACTTTTCAAGAACAACGATCTGAAAATCACAAGAACACACTTGTTTCAAACAACACAATGTTTGGTTTTAAACAAGGAAAAGAGCCAAGGCTACCACTTGTAGGTCCGTTTTCCTCGGAGGATCCGATACGTACCCTATCCTTGTTTATCACAAACACTATCACGGGTGCGGAATGCCCGTAAAGGTGCAAACCAAACAAATGTAAAGCGGATAGCACAACAGATAATCAAAGATTCACTTGGATTAAAAGGACGAGAACAATATCAAACATATACACACAATGTTTGACGATAAACTCTCTGGTTTCACTATGCTCTCATAACCTAACTGATAAACAAACTTTGTTATATATACTGCCCTCTTAGACGAACCTTCATGTGACGAAGGAATGAGTGGCGAAGGTTAAACTTCGCCACACATTATCTTGACGAACCTTGAAAGTTCGCCATGTATGTTCATGACGAAGGTTAACCTTCGTCAATCACAAACAAGACAGAATATATTCTAAGTGTTTTACAGTGTGAGTATGATAACAAGTAAAGACACAACATCAATGCATACTTGCATTATGTTAAACATACAATAGAGACAGACGTCATACCAAGTAGGATAGGAGGATATCCGACTAGGTAGACATGACGGAACATACATACTCGATAACAAAAGACCGTTTAACATACAACGAAACAAGACAAGTTACAGACACAAAAATGCACTAACAAATGATATTCTAAGTGTTTTACAGTGTGCGTATGATAACAAGTAAAGACACAACATCAATGCATACTTACATTATGTTAAACATACAATAGAGACAGACGTCATACCAAGTAGGATAGGAGGATATCCGACTAGGTAGACATGACGGAACGTACATACTCGATAACAAAAGACCGTTTAACATACAACGAAACAAGACAAGTTACAGACACAAAAATGCACTAACAAAGACGATTACAAAAAAAATGTAAAACACAAAGGTAGACACGAAGTATAAAACACAATGCTTAAAACATTTCGTAAAATACAATGCAATGACATTTGCAAAAGTATGAGTAATAGTCTAGGGGTTACAATTGTAATTTTTTAAAGTTGGGCGGATGTAAAAATGGAGTAATAGTGCAAGAGGTAAAAACGCAAAGTCTATATAAGGCAAATTGTAAAAGTAGAGGAGTGGTGGCGTAAATATGTAAAAGCTGAGGGGGTGATGGTGGAAAAACAAAGTAGAGGGGTTGTGTTGGAAAAGTTTGAAATATGAGGATGTGGTTACGGAAATTCAAAGTAAAGGGGGTTGTGATGTAAAAGTTTTAAAAGTTGGGGTGTCGGTGGCGTAAAAGCCACCGACTGTCTACTTTAAGATAGTAGATAATGATAACTATGAAAATAAAAATGCATAACGCACATTTACTTTTTTTAAACTGAAACTTAGTTTGTCATTATTTGATGATTACATGAGGGAAAACTATAGTTTTTGTTATATATAATAATAAGTTAGAGAGTAGATTTTGTAAGAAACCAAAATAAGAAGGGTTGAAAGTAATTTTAGATTTGCTGTGCAAAACCATCAAACAAAGGAAATAGCTGACCAACCAATCAGACTGTTTTTGTCAAGTTAAAAACTTTGGGGCATTTTGTCATTTTCTTGGTGCCACATAACTTTATCTTTAGTATATAGAATTATAGAGTAATAATATGTAATGCCACCGACTTTATGCTTCAAGATAGTATACAATAGCTATATAGCGGTTTATATTAAAAAAAGATTTTTTTTCAAATATTTTATATGCCTTATCCATTAACTCAACTAACTCGAGAATCTACTTGTCAAACACTTCTAGTTGACACTATAAAACAAGATTTGAGTTTAATGGCTATATAGCCGTTTATATTAAAAAAAAGATCTTTTTTATATATTTAAACTATATAAACTCAACTCATTTTAAACAATTTCATACAAATCCAATTTCTTATTTCTCCAAAACTACTTTACCCCTATTTTATTTAAAAATGGTGAAAGAAATACCATTGTTTTTCCCACCCAATAGCAGTGATGACGAGTTAGCTTCAACCGATAGCAGCATAATTTTTTTCTTCCAAAATCTCATTGAGGAAGCCGAACTACAAGACACGGGCACATCTAGTAAGAAACGTGTTGTTCGTCGTGATCGTGAGAGTGGCCACGGAACCCTTATGGCGGATTATTTTGTTGAAGACCCGAAATACAACGAAGATATTTTTTGTTACAGGTTCCGCATGTCAAATGGTTTGTTTCTAAAAATAGTGAGCGACGTGGAAGCGAATAACTCGTGGTTTGAAGAGGGCGTAGATGCGAGAATGAAGAAGAGTTTTACACCTTTACAAAAAGTTACATCGGCTATTAACCAACTTACAACCGATAACCCTCCAGACGAGACGACGAGTTTTTACATATGGCCGAAAGGACTTCCCGCGAGTGTCTAGAATATTTCTGCGAAACGGTATGTAAAATATACACTCATAAGTCTTCGTAGACATCATGCAAGGATTTCAATATATACATGTGACATCATCATGATGATGTCATGGTGATGTTAGCTCGCGGCGCTTCGTGCTTCATGAGTCGAATCTCTGGGGCGCACGACGGAGGAATGTCGCGAAGTCTGTCTTAAGCTGAACCTAACCGAACCGAGCCACATCTACACAAAACTGTATCAACAAAAACAAATGATAAATGGTATACTCACTAGTAAGATGAACTCTTGTGCATACCTTGATACGTGAATGTGTCGTGAGTGGATGAACTCCTGCCAGTAAGCGTATCCCTAAGCCATAGCATAACATTTGATTGTTGAGTTTAAGTGGACAACAATATCATATAATTATTATAGGATGCTTATCAAAATGCTAACTAATCGAACAACAAGTGTGTTTTGGTATGACTGTACACGGATATGATTCTCTTACCCTCGAAATTCGCAAAAAAGAATGTCCATAAATATTTATTTATTGCTTTCCGTCTTTACATTTGACAATTTCAAAAATACCAAAAAGCTTTTAGGTGTGTTTTAATATAAATTTTATAAAAAGCCAAAAATATTTTATTTCTATCCTATTTTTGATGTACCGATGTTGGAAATCGAAGCTATCCTACCTAAAATCTTATTGAAAAGCCGGAAAACAATCGTTCTAACTTTTGCATCTTCATAATGGTCGAAGTTGACAACTTTTGAAAGTTAAACGACTAAAACTGAACACTTTTAAAGCTTTCAAAGTGTAGAGGTAAACTTTTCACCTTCCGCATGGATTTAGTCACCTTCATTTAAATTCATGTACCGCTATTCTTTATTGTCATTTGTAATGTTTATGCTTTTGCAATTGCAAAAAGAGAGTAGAGTGAGCTCATATTTGTATAAATATTGTACCCATACTATGTTCGAATCAATACATGATCGTTAAATGTTAAATGCCGAAATCTTTATTATTGATTACATTCTCTGGCTCGGTTTTGGCGTAACTTGGATTCCGCACTCGTTATGCCATTCGAAACAAGAAATCATCTTGTTCAAGGTCCGGTTTCGAGATCTACAGTTACTCACTCCTAAATTACATCAAATTACTCCTAATCTATAAACTTGACTCTATATACAATTACAAATTTCTAACAATATCACAATGTAAAGTGAAAAACTTTTCACTACTCAGAGTATGAGTGATTAAAGCATAAACTTCCTTGTTGGTGTCACAAACAATTTTCATTAATATCCACATAATATCATCCATATGATTTGATGTAATATGATGCAATTTGATATGCATTGTTTACAATGAGTATTTAATATTGTGAGTATTAAGTAAAACAAATCCTCGCCAACAGGTTTCGGAATGACTTGTACATTTAACCTTATATTAACAAACTACTAATATGAATGGACCGGAAAAACAGAACCAAAGTGAATTGAGAAATCAATGTAGTATCCTACATGACACAATCCAATAATAATTTTCAATCTTTCACATGTGATTCAAAAAAGGTGACTCAAACAAGTAATAGAAGGAGAGTTGGTGGCAAACGACAATTCAACAATAGTATTCAGAGTCATAACATTTAAACAATGGGAAGTGTCACCGAATAAGCATAGATGCATAATACCTTTTATCTAGATGCTTTTCAACATGAATTCCCAAGCCGTTACGATTGTAAGAGATATTTCTTCTCATGTTCTGTTTTTTTTTTTTTTTGGGGTTGATTTGTTTTTTCCTACCTCAAAATTGTTCTTTGATCTAATGGTTTCTAAATAGGGTTTAACTTTGTTGTTCTTCAATTAGGATAGGATTCTTTTTCTTCTCAAGTCTTTGCTCCGAAATTTGTGGGTTTCGACATTTATTAATATGCGATTAAAACAAACAAACAAACAAACAAAAGTACCTTGTAGAATATCAATTACAACAAAGCTATTGTTAGGGCTTTTGAGGGAGATTGGGGCAATCTTTTACTCCTGTTGAAGGAGAAAGTGTTGGTGCACTACATCTGTCGACTTCGTCTTGTATCGAGTCTTAGTCTTAGAATGTTAGATTAGGGCACATTGTACGAGATTTCCCGACATGTCCATATGTGGGAAACCACATGTTCATATATGGGAAACCACATGTCCGTATGTGGGAAACCTAGAAGAGGGTTTCGCTTTTATGTACATGTCCGTATGTGGGAAACCTTGAAGATGGTTTCGCTTATATGAACAATGGGAGGTTTCGCTTTTATGAACATGTCCATATAAGCGAAACCTAGTCCCTATATATACCCTAGGAGCGAATTCATTAGTAAGAGTTCTTGTTATCCATACCGAAGTGCTGCCGGTGTGAGATTTGGCTGTAAACGTTGTTATATCAATCAGAAAGGTGATTTAAGTGAAGATCTAGATGTTTCTACGTTGATTACTTGTTTTCCGCACCTGTAATTGACCAAAACTCCTCTGATAGACTCGTTCGGGTCAGAATACGATCTTACAAGTGGTATCAGAGCTCAGGAGGAGGAGTTCTACAGAGATTAGCTGGAATTCATCAAGATTTCTTACTTCTACACCTTCTTTCATCATTTCAGAAAGATTTACCGATCGAAATTCGCTCAAAATTTCACAGATTGTGTGTTATTGGACATTAACAAACCCTGGGAAGTTTCGGACCTAAATACGGAGTAAAAATGAATCAAATTACCCTCCGAATAGGTTTCGCTCTTACGGACAACAAGTGATTTCGCTCTTGTGATCATAGGGTTTCGCTCATAAGACATAGGTTTAGACCACCTGGTTTCGCTCTTGTGTACATTATAACTCTGGTTTCGCTCATAAGGACTCCAATATGACCTATTTCGCTTTTGTGACCACCCATAAGACCCTATTTCGCTTTTGTGTACACCCATTAACCTGATTTCGCTTTTGTGTCAACCCTAAGCACCTGATTTCGCTTTTGTGTCATATGTTAATCCTAATTTCGCTTTTAGGACAATCATAAAACCTAATTTCGCTTTTGTGACACCCAAGGAACCTGATTTCTCTTTTTAGGTCATCCAACAGAATCTGATTTCGCTCATAAGTACCTGTGTTTGAACAACGTGTATTGAAAAATGGATACTGAGTTCTACAACGCTTTTGCTACAACCCCGACTAGTTCATCCGATATTACTAAAACCATGACAATGGAGAATGAAACCGGAACAATGCAAAAAACCCCCCGAAACTTATGGGAATTGAAGATTATCACGGATGGAAGAAACGGTTTGAGAATTGGGTTCAGGTGAATCATCTAAAAGCTTGGGAGAGCATCGAAACTGTTGAAGAGGTCAAAGCCGAGAAAGAAGAAAAAAGCAGGAACAACTGAAGGACAAATCAAACCTGATGTGAAAAAGCAAGTTGATGAAATTCCAGCTGTCAAGATTGAGAAAGAAGAAGCCGCTGTAAAGATGCCTGGGATGTGCTCGAATTGTGAAAAATCCAGATCAAACAATGTCAAACTCTTGAAAGATGTGGAGAGTTTGACATTAGAGAACAAAATTTTGAAAGAAAAGGAAAAAGATTTTGAAAATGAAAAATTGAAAATTGAAAATTGAAAAAGATTTTCAAAGTCAAATGAAGATTTTAGAAGATGAAAAATATGTTATTTTTAAAAATAATCTTGAAAAACAGATTGAAATAAATTCTCATCTTCAGAAAATCATTCGGCTTGAAAATGAAGCTGAAATTGCTCGGAATAAAATTGATGAACTTGAAAAGAAATTGAAAGGTTTTGTGAATTCATCAGTACCAGATTATATCTGTCCAAAACCGATCAATTCAGTTCCAATAAGTGACAATGTCACAAATTATGACAAAGTCATAATTGAAGATTGTGATGATAAAGCTGATGATGAAAAAGAGAAAAAGAAAATATTTTTGGAATTAAAAGAAAAATTTAAAGAAACTGTTTTACATTCGACTGAAATAGGTGAATGCTCAAAGCAAAAACCTATTAAGAAGAATGTAGAACAAAAACAAAATGTTAAAAATTCGAAAAATTTTCAAAACAACAATAAAAGCTCATCAGTTCAATCATCCAATCAAGATAAAAAACCACAAAAATTGAAAAACCAAAAGTCACAAAAAGTTGGTAAAATGTGGTGCAGGTTTGACCACAGTGCTTCAAAGATAAATCCAGCTTTCAGGAGGAGTGATGATTACCATAAAGCCAGACAATGTTATGATCTGAGCGTTTGGTGTGAAAGTGGTGAATGGTGCGATAACAGAGTGTGCTACACTTGTGGTTTTCAAGGACACATTGCTGTTAACTGCCAGAGACAGAGATTTGAGACAAGAAGATGTTATGATTACCAAATCAAAGGTCAAATTGCCAGAGATTGCCCAATGAGATCAATGGAAAGATCGAGGGCTGAATCTCATAAAAAGATGAAGAAATCAGTCAAAGTCGAAGAAAAGCCCAAAGAACAGAAGGTGAAAGAACAGAAAGTGAAGCTTTCACAAGGGCAGAAGGACCGACTGAGAAAGAAAGCGAGAGGGTATCTGGAAAGGATTTTGTCCTCGGATACAATTGGAAAAGCAGATAAAAGTTCTGATAAATAGTCTTGCTCTCCAAAGAATGACAAGTCTTGCAAAACGAATTTATCAGATACAAATCTGAGGACAGAAGAGAGAAAGAAGAAAAAGAAAGTTGTTGGAGATGAATTTGTTTCTTTGGAAACAAAGGAGCCACATGTCGGCGATGAATCTGGCTCATCAAAGTCAGACAAGCCACGTTCAGGCAATGATTCTGGTTCATCAAAGCCAGAGGAGCCAGTTGTTGAGGTAAAAGTAGAGAATTCTGGTTTAACAATGGATGATGCAAATTTTCCACCATTGTTGAACGAGAATTCAAAAGCACCCAAGGACCGTCAGGCTTGGGTGAAACTGTTTAAATGAAAAACCTGACTTGCCGGAGTTCCCAGGTTGGTAAGTGTGGAAAAGGTATCGGCATCTTTCTTGAGAAATTCACAGGTTGGTAACTGTGATATTTCGAATTACAAAAGACTAATCATAGACATTAAGTTGTACTTGATTTATCTTTTCGACAAATGATTAAAGGAAAACAAAGTGATGAAGTAAACCCCTAACCTACAAATGGTTTGTGAAAATCAACAAAACTAATTTTCCGGAAAAACCATTTTGATTAAAACAAACTTAAGTGTTTTGAAATCATAATGGGAAAATAGTTTGTTGTCAAGGGGAGTTCTGATTGTTTACGCCAAGTGAATGGCGAATTGAAGCAATTTGATATCAGTTTGTCATGTTTCTTGTACACCTTGTTTTTCAAATTTTTCAGAAAATCAAAATTGAAACATATTTTGATTTTAGGGGGAGAAAACTTTTAAAAAAATTAGAAAATTTGAAAAAGTCAAAAACATTGAAAAAATCAAAAATGAGTTTTGTTGAGACAAGAGGAAATGATAGTAAATCAGTGGACTATCACAGCATGCTAAAGAAATGAAATGTAAAATGAATATGAGAGGCCAAAGAATTCAGCGGGAGTCGATAAAATCATTTCAGAATTCACAGAGCAAGAAAGAGATAGTTATAAAGGAGAGAAAATGATGATCAATCTGTTACAACAAGCAGTAAAGGAGGATATATTTGTGTTGCTTCAACATGATGACAATGCTTACTCTATCTGGGAAGCTCTTAAAAAGAAATTCGAAGGAAGTACTGAGATGCTTCAGAGTAAAGCAGCATTGCTGAAAAAGGAGTTTGAACTATTTGCATGCATGCCTGGTGAAACAACAAAGACTCTTATTGAAAGATATTGTCATCTTGTACGCACCATGTCACAGTTGAAGATTACAAAAACTCCAGCAGAATGGGTTGAAAAGCTTGCTGACGCGTTACCGCAAAAGGAATGGGGTACATATCTGATGATATTGAAGAATTCCGGACAGTTTAGAAGGTTATCGATTGCACAGTTTATAGAGAAGTTGGAGGCACAGGATCTGGAGCAGCAGAAAATTGCTAGAATGAACAGTTCTACTCATCAACAAGATATCAAATTGTACTATAAAGGAAATGTTCAAACTGCTGAAGCAAGTCCAAAGATACAAACTACATTTAGTGCTGGAAATCAATCTACACCAAGCAGTCAAGGATCAGTCAACACTAGTGGGTTCTCAACGGTGAATCCTCCAAGTGTTCAAAGTTCATCTGCTGGAAATGGTTATCTAATTTAGTGCAATGTGGCTTTACATCTTCAAAATGGACAAAATTATTCTGAAGAGATTGTAAAGAATCATATGGGATTATTGGTCACTGCATTAGAGTCTTATGAAGGGTTGATTGCCGGAAGAATTGGTAATCCGATGCTCACAAAGGAAGATTATGACCAAATCGATGCAGAGGAGCTGGAACTGATGGATATTAAATGGGCCTTAGCTAGTGTTTTGAGGAGAGCATAAAAATTTAGATTGGTTATAGGAAGAAATGATTTCTTGGATGCAAACCTTTCTAATCTAGGATTTGATAAATCTAAAGTTGTCTGTTTTCGTTGCAGGGAGAAAGGCCATTTTAAAAGAGAGTGCAAGAATCAGGAGCCAAGAGGAGCAAAGGATTCTTTTGGAAAAGATGATTATTATAAGAAGTCCATTTATCAGCAAATCACTCATCAACCGCATCAACAAAAAGAAGCTCAAACGGCACATGGAATAATGATCGAGGATGCAAACAGGAAAGCTTATTATGGCATTGTTGATCAAGATGATGAGAAAATGGCTGAAGGTTTTAGCTGGGACAAGTTTATTCCAGCTGATTCAAATGTTCAAGCGTTTATTGCACATATTGTTCGAAAGCCAAAAATGTTGAAGGAATGGATGGAGATGTTATCTGATGAAGAGAAAAGTGAAGATGAAGGATCTGTTTCATCAGAAAACAGTTCATCAGAAACAAGTGATGATGAAGAGATGGAGCAGATAAATTTGGGAAAAACTCATTTATCTTCTGACACTTTTGAATTTTATTTTGCAGAAAAATTGAAGAAACTGAAAGAGAAGAAAGCTGCAAAAGAAATGAAAGAAGTCAAAGTGATTGAGAAGATTGTGGAGGTTGAAAAGATAGTTGAAATCGAGAAGATCGTTGAAATCACAAAACCCTGTCTTACATGTTTAGAGTCTTGTAAACAATGTATCGAAAAAGATGAGAGGTTTAGTGAGTTAGAAAAGTTGAAAGAATAATTGTTGTTTGATGTAAAGAATTTGAAAAAGTCGTATGATGTATTGAACAGACATGTGAATAGTCTGGAGAAGACTAACTCTGAAAGAGAAAATCTTTGAAGATGATGAATGCTACCATGATGACAAAGCAGAAAGAGATCAACTTGTACATAGAAGAATGTGCAAAGTGGAAGAAAGAGTTGGATAGTGAAGCAACTGAGAATGAAAGAATCAGAAGATTGCTGCAAAGTTACAAAGGTTGTGACTACATAATTGATAGAATTTATCCAACAGTTGAAGGATTTGAAGCGTTTAAAGGTGAAGAAACAAAGCCAAAGAAGAAAAAGGATACTGGTAAGAAACAGGGTATATGTTATAATAAGTGTCCGCCTCCGATTTGGGAAGGGTACTCACCTAGAAAACCTAACGAGGAAGAACTAAAACAGGCGGTCAATATTAAGTTAGAATCTGAGATAACCAATGTTTTACCTGACAATATTGACATCACGTTCACAGCGTCCGACACAGATCATGAGTCCGAACTGATAAAACGAGTGATCGATCAGGTGTTGGATAAGGATGAGGAGTCAGAGTCAAAGTCCGAATCCGAAAGTTCGTGTCAGTCAGTCAGAAGTTCGAGTTCGTCCGAAAAGAGTTCAAAATCGTCGGGAAAACGGGTTTACAGTAAAGAATTTTTGTTGTCAAAATCTAATTTGAATGATGAAACATTTGAAGTTGTGTATACTTTGAATGATTCTGACAAATTATATTTTGATAAAGAGTTTCCAATAAGAGGTGTTAAAAATGAATTGATTAAAAAGGTTTTCAAACTAACAGAAATTAATATTTCTGAAATAAAAGATGAAAATCTTAATGTAAAACCTAAACCTTACACCTACAACAACGTTTAAACAAGAAAAGGGGTTACAATTCTGGTTCTGGTTTTCAAAAGAAACCAAACCACAATCGTAGCTACAAAAAGAAAGGACTTGGTTTTATTCCACCAGAAAACTATAAAAATGAAAAATTTTCTAAAAATACAAAATTTGTTTCAGGACCATCTGCTGAAGAAGAGAAGAAGAGCTCATTCTGGAGACAATCAAATCAAGAATTTCTTGCTGAGAAAAAGAAGAATGAAGTTCAGAGAACAGAAACCAGAACCTGTTTTAGATGCAACGAAGTTGGACACATTGCATGGAATTGTCCTAAATCGACCAAAACAAAACAGGGAGTTTCTGGAAAACTGAAAGAAGTTGTTGTTGATAAAACCGAACCACCAACTGAAAAATTTAAAGTTTTCAAAAATTCAACATTTGAAGTTGGTGAATGTTCGAAGAGATTTTACAAGCGAAGTGTGAAACTTGACAACCAAAAATGGGTTGTTAAGAAATCAGAAATGAAATCTGGTGATGAATCTGATTCCACAAAATCAGAGGAGCCACAGTTTGATGAGAGTGATGAAAATTCAGTTCCTTCAATGGATGATGAGAACTTTCCACCATTGAGGACTGAAAATTTTAAACAAAAGATTGGGAAGGTTGAAATCTCAAATCAGTTTTATTCTGAGAAGGATAATTTTGATGTTGAGAAAGCATTTAATGGAAATGTGAAGAAAATTTTCGGAAAGATGGTCGATGGGAAGGTGAAAGGGGTAAAGGAGTTTTATGCTAAATAGAAAACAACTTACACTCCAACTGCTTCTGAATTGAAAACACCCAAGACTGGTCAGGCTTGGGTGGACATTTTCTTTGCTTGAAAAACCTAACTTGCCGGAGATCCCAAGTTTGTAATTGCGGATCAGGAATCGGCATCTTTCTTAAAAATTGATTGTGTAAATGAATCTTAAAGTTTGTTAAATTTTTACAGGATAAGTGTGACTTGCCGAAGCTTCCAGGTTGGTAAGGGTGAAGCAGGAATCGGCATCTTGATTGGTAAAATGGTTTGTGTAGAGGTTTATTCCTACATAGGCTTGAATGTTGTGAATATTTTTACAAGTGGTAAGAGGTTGGATTTTACAAAGTGATTCATCAAGGTTATTAATTTGAACTTGATGTAATCCTCATATAGGTGATTGAATGAACAAGATGATGAACCCGACCCTACAAGTGGTTAAAACAAAACCTATTTTCCAGAAAAATCATTTTGATTAAAACAAACTTAAGTGTTTTGAAATCATAATGAGAAAATAGTTTTGTGTAAGGGGGAGTTCTGATTGTTTATGCCAAGTGGATGGCGAATTGAGGTGATTTGATATCGGTTGTTAATTTTTCTGTATAGTTTGTTTTCAAATTTCCTAAAATGTGTTTGCATTTTAGGGGGAGTAGAAAATTTCAGAAAATCCAAAAACATTTGAAAATTTGAAAAAGACAAAAACATGATAAAATTCAAAAATGAGTTTCGTTGTGAATAGAGGAAATGATAGTACATCAGTGGACTGTCACAACATGCTAAAGAATTGTAAAGTTAAAATGTGATAAACAATCTCACTGCGGATATGCCAGTAGGTTTTTGCACATTTAGTATATTGTGACGAGATATAAACCTAAAATTCAAACTTGCTTATTCTGTGGGTAACAACATCTTGGATATATAGGTAACCCCTGAAATCTCGTTTGAAAGGTCCCTCTTTCTGAGATACTAGGTCTTTATGCTCAGTGATATCTGGGGTATTATTTCGGGACTTCTGCTGAATGGAAGTTCTGATCTAGTCCTCGAATAATACTTTCCGCTTGCTTGAAACATAGCGCCGCCCTCAGCAAATTGATGAAACAATAAAATTGATAGTCATTGTTGTTATAATTCAAAAGATCCTCTAAAGGGGACACACCCAAAAGTCGAGTCATGATCTCTCTGCTGAACGGTAGTTCTGACCTGAGCTCTCATGATTCTTCATAATTTATTAACCCCTTACAGATATCATCTGTGGTATACTCACCTGTAAGACTGAATATTGGGATCTGGATACGGGAGTATATTCAAGTAGTGGGACACACGGATAAGTTCAAGAGCTTAAAACATTAACCTCGTATCTCGGATCAATTGAACTTTGTGTGAAAATTTAAGTGGACAGGTATACTGACAATCTAGGTGAATTGTTTAAAACTTAAAATGAAATGAAGCTTAACGGTGTTGGTGACTTGTCTCATAAACTGATATGATCCTCTTACACGAACTCACAAAAAATATTGTGTGTAAATATTCCTTTAATGCATTACATTTTCTTTATTACAAAATCCAAAAAGATTTTCAGTATGTTTTAGCAAAAAGTTTTAAAAAAATTCAAAAAGATTTTCGACAACTGTTATTGGAAAGCTGATTTTCAAAATTCTGAGTGCTAAACATGATGAGTATAATTTGAGGGGGAGTTTGTGTTTAAAACTGATTATTTTTGTCAAATCTTCAAGTGGTTCATCAGATTGTTCTGAAAATCATTTTGTTTGGGTTTTGAAGGTGAGTCTGAGTTAGTGCAAGGTTATATGTTTGAAATATGTATGTGAGAGAAATTTACTTTGAGGTAGAGTTTTTGCAGGAAAGAATGAGCCAGGGTATTCGTTCCTGAAATCCGAGCTAGATGAGAGCCAGGTTCCAATACCTGAGGACTCTGATTGGAGGTAGCCAGGCAATGATCTTGAGACATGAAGAGTCAGGCTGATTGATATTGAGAAGCTGTTAGATGGAAAGCCAGACAACGATCCTAAAGCTGATGATGCTGATGAACTGAAGAAATGCCAGCATATCGCAAGGGAGAGTCTGAAGTCCTGCAATAAGAGATTGAGAGAAAGAAGCCCAAAGACAGATCAAGACTGAAGATGCGAAGACTCGACACTTAAGACTCGTCAACATCTGAGGGGGAGTCTGTTGGTGCACTACATCTGTCGACTTCGTCTTGTATCGAGTCTTAGTCTTAGAATGTTAGATTAGGGCTCATTGTACGAGATTTCCCGACATGTCCATATGTGGGAAACCACATGTTCATATATGGGAAACCACATGTCCGTATGTGGGAAACCTAGAAGGGGGTTTCGCTTTTATGTACATGTCCGTATGTGGGAAACCTTGAAGATGGTTTCGCTTATATGAACAATGGGAGGTTTCGCTTTTATGAACATGTCCATATAAGCGAAACCTAGTCCCTATATATACCCTAGGAGCGAATTCATTAGTAAGAGTTCTTGTTATCCATACCGAAGTGCTGCCGGTGTGAGATTTGGTTGTAAACGTTGTTATATCAATCAGAAAGGTGATTTAAGTGAAGATCTAGCTGTTTCTATGTTGATTACTTGTTTTCCGCACCTGTAATTGACCAAAACTCCTCTGATAGACTCGTTCGGGTCAGAATACGATCCTACAGAAAGAAAGGTTTCTCCTGTTGATGCCTTCGACTTCATAATAATCTAGATAACATAATATATAACTAAAAGAATCAAATCAATAACCATACCAAAGAATCAAATCAATATCTCACAATAATAATAGTATCATACGATCGGTAAACCATATTAACTATGAAATAAAGGAGTAAAGAGACAAGAAACAATATAGCACTAACTCCTTAAGGGTATTTATACACCCCCCTTAAAAAGTCTACATGTTGAGACAACATTAACACAAACAAAATGATATGAAAAGCTATGGCTTCAAGTCAAATCTTTGAAGATCTATACTAGTGAATATTTAGTATACTATCCTTGTTATGATATACCCTTAGATAGGTTAATTAGGTTTAGAATATTCATCCAATGTTATATTGTTGTTATAATCAGTCAATGGTGTGCTACATGATTCAATGTTGGCCGTAATGTTATTTTCTCACTGCTTAATTACACTTCTTTCGTTTTCATGGACGAACGTTATTGCAAACAAAATATATGAAAAGCTAGTGCTTCAAGACAAAACTAAAAAGACCTAAGCTAATTAATATTTAGTATACAATCCCCATGATGAGATCACCTTTAGTTAGGTTATTTTTTTGTAGGTTTAGGTTATTCATCCAATATTATATTGTTGTTATCATTGGTCAATGGTGCAATACATGATTCTATGTTTACCATAAATTTTCTCACTTCCTAACTACGCTCTTTGTTTGGTTGCATGAACGTTTGCAGGTAGTTGAAACAACTTATTTTCCTACCAAAGTTGTCGTAGTTTAATAGTTTAATGTGCGAACGAAGAAATTACGCTTACCTTGTTTGGCAGTATTTTTTTAGCTTAATCGATGTCTACATAATTTGCAGGCAACATGACATCGAAGTTTAGCAAGTTGATGAAGTTTAAAGGAGTGATTTAAGATGGCATGAGGATAGTCATCCTTACTACTACTTCGATCACGGTGTATATCCATACCACTCCTAAGTGTCAAGCAATGGAATGGACGATTGTAAAACTCTAAAAGCCATCGAAAGGAAAGCGTGAAAACAATGCCACATCTTAAACTATGTGTCGTCCGATATCTCTTATTTATTGGAATGTTAAATGAACAACTAATTTATGAGTTTCTCTTCAATAAAATTAAAAAAAAAAGGAAATCAACTCAAATAGCCACACATTGGCACACTCACTTTATGAATTTCTAAATATGTTAAGATAAACTTTTGATTTGTAATGTTAAAGGTGTTTAACGTCAAGCAGTTTCTAAAGTTGCCATCTTTAGCCGGACAATAAGTCAAGTGAACATCCACACTTTTTTATTCAAGATTAAATCTTGTGTACTACTTTTGCTTCTGTCCTCCGTCCTTAAATGTTAACTTTAAGAAGAACTAGATTATAGGTTGTGGTTATATAGGCACACTCACTTTTTGATTATTCAAATAAGTTTAGAGGAGCCATGCTTTATGTATTCAAGATTAAATCTTGTCAATTACTTTTCATTTTCAGCCATCCGCCATGAAATGTTAATTTTTAGAAGAATTGGATTATAAGTTGTCGTGAGTGTCAGTCAAGTGATATGGACACTCTCACTTTATGAATTTCCAAATAAGTTAAGAGGAACTTTTTTTTCTTAATGTTAAAGGTGTTTAATATCAAGCAACTATTAAGTAATCTTCAGCGGTGGGTAAACCAAAAACCATTCCAAAGTACTAATAACAATAGTATATAACTAAAAGAATCAAACCACATACCAAAGTACTAATAAAAAGAGTGATTCCTAACGAATCCTTCTCCTATATATATATATATATATATATATATATATATATATATATATATATATATATATATATATGGTCAGGATTTAGAGAGAACGATGAAAAGTGTGAGAACGGTGAAAACGATTTTGGAGTTGACATGTGGCATTTATGCTAAATTATACTAATGGGTAATATTGTCAAAAAAACCCACACACATGAACTGAGTGTTCAAATAAAACACCATAAAAACACCAAATTCAGAAAAAGCGCCATGAAAATACCCAGTTAAAACGCCATAAAACACTCAGTTTAGAAAAAAACGCCATGAAAAACTCAGTTTAAAACGCCATAAAACACTCAGTTCAGAAAAACGCCATGAAAATACCTAGTTAAAACGCCATAAAAACACATAGTTCAGAAAAACGCCATAAAAATAACTAGTCTAAAACGCCATAAAACACCCAGTTCAGAAAAACGCCATAAAACCCATTTCATTTTTTTTCAAAAGTATATTAATAGTATACTCATTGGAAAGATAAAAAAACGCTGAGTTTTATAGTGTAATTTTTTTAGAAAAATAATCACGTATAAAAAGGTTATTGGCGTTTAAATATGATTGGGAAAATGGCATGTGATTAGCATGTGCACCCTTGTACTTATAAGGTTCCCATTATTTACAAAAATGACACCGCATCATCTTAGCCACAAATCACAAAGATCCTTAGTAAATTTCTTTTTTGCGGCATTTTATCGAACATCTAATATGCATCAACATATCTACTACTTAGATATCATCTTTAATTTGATCTAAATTTCCAGTTGAGAATTTAACCAAATAGACTACAGGACATGAAAGCTAATATCATATAGGTCTCAATATCACATATGTGTATGTGTACAACGCTTTATGAATTTCTATTTAAGTTAGATGAACTTTTGATTCGTAATGTTAAAGGTGTTTAACATCAAAGAGTTTCCAAGTTGTCCTCACAAGCCGGACAACATGTCGAGTGAACGTCCACACTTTTTCATTCTAGATTTTTTAAATCTCGCCTGTTACTTTTTTTTCGGTCCTCCCCCAAGAAATTTAAATTTTAAGAAACATTAATTTTAAGGTGAGATAGATTGAATCTAAACCTCTTTAATTTCCTAGCATAATAAAAAAAAGTTTAATTGTTTTTCTCATCGTATTTTTAAAATACTTAATCTAAAAAGTTATAAAATATTAGCCATCAAATGAAAATTGTTTGAGCCCATGTATGTCTGGGTCATTGATGTAAACCCTAGAGGATACAAAATGACATTATTGCCCTTGACAAACCCTAGACAACCTGTAGGTCCCTCGGAGGATGAGGTCAAACCTTATCCTTGTTATGTTTAACACACTAGCAAGTGCGGAATCCAAGCTAGAATGCAAACCGGTAATTTATATGAGAACACAAGCTACAAAGAGAAAGGTAAACACACGAGATATCAAAGTTTTCTCTTGTATTTCAGTGGACACGGTTACAGCCCTGACCAAACTGAAAATATGCTCTCTACAAGACTAAGTTCACTCACATCTCACACCCTAAAGTGAACACATTACATGAGTATATATATACCCAACACAGCTAGTCTGGTCGAAGGATCAGATAGACTGATCGAAGGATCATCTATCGATCTGAAACCTATCGAAGGATCCACATATACCTCGAAGGATGATATCCTTCGAGGTCCATCTATATCCATCGAAGGTTTATCCTTCGAGCTCATCGAAGGATATAAACAATCCTTCGATTACTCATCCTTCGACACAAACATCTTACAAACAATGTGCTAACTGTTTGGCCAAGTCAAACCAGGAGGATGGTTGACTTGGTCAAACTTACATCGAACACACATATTAACAAACCTAAGACGTAATTCGGACTAACACAAGACATCGTTTTGTATCATGACAAAATACAGACAAAGTACAGACACAAGTGCACCAACAAACTCCCCCTTGGCTGTAGCTTTGTCTCGATCTTCGTGTCTTCAAGTCTTTGACGTCCTTTCAAGTCTTCAATGTCGGAGGATCTTTAAAGTCTTCATGTCTTGAAAGCAGAAAGTGTACCAACAAACTCCCCGTTTCATGTAGGAAGTGTGTTGACAAACTCCCCCTAAACACAAGCTCCCCCTTGAGTTATGCTCGTGAATGTCTTGATCTTTACAACTTGAGATCCTTGTGGTGTTGATGATGGCCAGTAGCAACTCGATCATCTTCATCACTTGAGTGCCTTCACATCGTGTCTTCATTCCGAAGCTTGTCATCGACCATGTTCTCCTTGCCTTTAGAATCTGCACATGCAAGAAATCTAAACGCGTAATGAGAACAACTGCCTGGAATATCATAAGCAAACGACACACATGTGACCATTGTTCAATCAATCACCGTCCGACAGTTTGAAAGTTTAACAAATTTATCAATTTTAGGTTTTTAACTTTCAAAACTTGCAAATTTCGACCGTTTATGAAGAATCAGTCGTTTCGGTTTTCAATCAGGTTTCAGGTAACGAAGACTCGAGATCCAACATCGTACAATCGAAAATAAGACAGAAATAAAATCTTTTTGGCTTTTAGAAAGTTTATATTAAAACACACCTAAAATCTTTTTGGTATTTTGAATATTTTAAATTTAAAGACTGAAAGCAGTAAATAGATATATACAAAGATGCAGAAACTGAAAGCATTAAATAAATATTTACAGACATTCTTTTTGTGAGTTTCGAGGGTAAGAGAATCATATCAGTGTACGGTCACGCCAAAACGCTCTTGTTGTTCTTTTAGTTAACATTAAGATAAGCATCCTATAACAATTATCGGTATTGTTGTCCACATAAGCTCAACTTATCAGATGTAATCATGGCGAGGGGATACGTTAAGGTATGATTTATACTTACCGACCGGTGTTCATCCACATCACGACACATTCCCGTATCAAGGTATGCACGAGGGTTCATCTTACCGGTGAGTATACCGATTATCATCTGTTTGACCGTATATGATGTGAGAAACTCACTTATTTTGATTTGAAAACAAGCCCTATGTGATAGAATCACTTATTGATGAGGAACTTGATTTTCAGATGCATGAAGGGCACAAGAGCAAGTCCGTGAACAGGTCAGTACTTTCGTACAGCAGAGAGACGAACTTGACTCCCGGATAAATGTGATATATTATCACTTATTTATTTGGACATGTGATTGTTGATCACTTATTGAGGTCGAATGCAGTATGTACACGTATGTATGGTATCATGGAAGATCTAGACTTGCGTCCCCGTTATTTTTCGGTAAAAGATACAACCATGATACCCAGATGATAAACAGCATAAAGACCGAATATCTCAGAACCTCGGCAATCTCTCAAACGAAATTTCGGTACTAAGACCATATGCCAATGAGTGGTTCCCACCTGATCTTCAGTCGATTTAAGTTTATATCACCCTGCACACTTTAAAATGATTGTGAGCCTACCGATACATCTTATATAGAGCTGCTTATCATTTTTCATTTAAGGTTTAAAGAGGTTTAGACAGACCACTGATGTACTATCATTTTCTCTTTTGCTCGCCAGGAAACTCATTTTTGTTTTTCTATTGTTTTTGTGTTTTTGAAATTTTTCAATGTTTTTGGATTTTCAAATTTGGATTTACTCCCCCTAAAATCAATAAACTACGATAAATTTAAAACACAAAGGTATTTACAAAAATGATTTTCCGATGTTGGTTTTACTCTTGCTTGACCTTAATGCCGTTTACCAATAATAAAAAGTCAAATCTTGATTTGTCAAATGCTTTGGTAAAAAGGTCGGCACGTTGGTCATCGGTGCGGACCATGACAACATTGATGAGTTTCATAGTGAAACAATCACGTGTGAGGTGATATTCGAGATCAACGTGTCTGGTCAAAGAGTGGTGTACGAGATGATAATAATTCATAAAGCAGCTTAAATATCGACAAGTATATGAGAGATTAGAAATTTAAAAACCGTATCCCGCAACTGCTTCGTGCATTGCCAGGAATCTGAGCGCTCTCCCAAACTGGATATCCACCCGGTGTGGATTTCAAAGTCGATTTTGTAGCTACTGAAATCCCTTCACAGCAACAAGATCAAAAACCTTTGGGTCCGACTGGTCTTCCACATTGTACCAGCGAAGGTCTTTGTCTTTCTCTTGAGAAGTAGTGTGCGGTTGTTCAATCCATGCCAAGGCATCCGCACACCTGGTTGGTTTGTTCAACAAACACATTTTCTTCAATCACACCGCGGAGAAAAGTACACTGCACATTCATGTTGTTAATTTTGAACTTCAGACGTGCTGCATGTGCGTACATTTTGTTGGAATCTATCCTGAGAACCCGATCAAAAACCATAACAACCAAATTTTGGCACATATTTCAACTGGTCGAATTTTTCAACTTCATTCCTTTTTCCTTCATCAGACATTTTTGTCTTCTTTTCTCCTCTCTCCATCAAAGGCAACAACATTCTCCTAGATGTAACAATATTTCGGAGCCTTATGCCGCCGATCTTGTGCATGGACGCTCCACTACCAACAATCCTAAGACTATCAATAGTTCCTCCTGGAACATCCTACACACTCATTCAGAGATTAGTTGGAGAGAGGGACCCAAGCCTTCACAGACTTGGGTCGTCCGTCATCATCGAGAATTGTGACATCCATTTCCCGATGATTCGGAATTGATGTAGCTCCCCCTGAAACAGTTACTGGTTTTGGTTTCCAAATCTGTTTTTGTTTTTCATTTTTAATTTCTAACTTAACAGACTGTGTTTGGACAACCTCCGGTTTTAAAACATTTTCAACATTTTTCCGTTGTTTCTTTCTCTGTTTCACTTCTTGTTGTTTAACAAGACGAGGGTCCTGTTTTGGTGAAACAGATCTTTTATGGTAACTGTTACCATGGGGGGAATCAACTTTGGCTTTTTGTTTATGAAGATATGGACAACTTCTGACAATGTGCCCAATTGTACCACATTCAAAACATGATCTTCGTTCAACAAACCCCGAAGTATCATGTGATCGTCTTGCCGATGATGATGAACTTTGTGATCTCGAGGTACTAGGTTTCGAACAGTTTGGTTCATTTCTTTTCAACACTATTGCTTGTTTAACAAAATCTAAGTTAGATTTGTTTTCAAACGTTTCAATTTTGTCCGTTCCCTTTGATTTCACAAAGTTTACCTTCTTGTCCTTTTTCTTGTTTTGGCTCTGTTTGCCTTTTCCATTTCCTTGGGCAGCGTGATTTTGCTTTCGTTGATTGTTTTGTTTTTGCAATTTTTGATTCCCATATTTCTTTCTAACTTCGGATTTTGGGATAGGAGCACACTGAGTTACTACAACTCCTTGGCTCGACTTTCCCAAAAACTTACTGGTAGAATCTTCGAAAACTTTATCAATCAAAGATTGATTGACATTTTTGATAGGGAAATCCTTGTCTGAATATATTTTATCAGATCCAATCAACGTGTAAAGCAAATTCACGCTTTCACAGCTTCCAGATGAGGATTCAACAGACTTGGCTGTAGCAATCACAGACGGTTTTGCAGGTGGATCACAAAGAATGTGATTCTCAAGAGGTATGTCCTCTTCTTTGATCACCGCATCAGACTTTGCTGAGTCAGTATCATCGGATTCATCATCAGAAGAATCAGCATCCTCAACAACAACTGGAGGATCCTGATTCTGTTCAGCAGAAGACACACATGTATCTGCTGACACATCCGAATCTGATGGTACTTCTTTCTTGTATCCGAGTCCTATTGCAAATTCATTAACATCTAGAGGAACAGATGGTTCAAAGAAAGTTCTATCCTCCTCGTCAGGCATGGCATCATAATTGTGTCTCACAGGTGGTGGACATTTCTTGTATCCAATGCATGTGACATCCCGTTTCTCTTTCTGTACGTCAATGATGTGATCCAACACATAGCTAGAGCTCAAATAACTGTCTAGCTTAAGTTGGATCGCCTCACTTTCAGTTTTCACACAAGCCATTTCCTTTTGCATTACCTCAAGACGAGTTATATACAAATTAATGTCAGTTTGTTTTCTGGAAACCATTTTAGTTAACTCGGTTTTATCTTTCTTTAATTTTTCAATTACCGATTTAAACTCCTTTTCATGGTTTTCATAAAACATGTTGGCTTCAGTGCACTTCGAAAGATCAACGGTCAATTTCTGATTGTGAATGAATGTCACATCATATTTCTCTTGCAAAGCCTCGTGTTTTCTTTGCAATTCACACCACTTATCATTCAATGAAACATGTTTGTCTTGCAAGTCAAACAAACTAGCTTGTAAAGCATCATGTTTGCCTTGCAACTCAGACATGCTTGTCTCTAAATCAGCACATTTAATACTCAATATGTCACAATTATCACAACTAACAGAAGTGGGTTCATCGACACATACCTGACTTGATGAACTGTCGACATTAGCCATAAAGGCTGAATGGAGAGAAGACGAAGAATAAGCAGCTTGATCCACCAAAATAGATCTTCTTTCAATTCCTGCTGTAGCTTCTTCCAAAAGCTCATCAATATCTGCATCGACTGACGCACTTGATGTCTCATCCACATGATCATTGCCTGATGTGGAGGATTCTTCATCTGAGCTTCCACTATAACCAGAACTGTCTTCATCTTCAGAAGATTCATCACCATTGGTGGAAGATTCTCCACCACTGGCGTGCTTAAGATCCTTGACAACCTTAGCAAAACACGCTGTTCCATCTGGAGCATCACTTCCCAACTGAAGTGACCAATCACAACCTTCATCTACTTGAACCACAAGTGCCTGGTTGGCATTTGATGGTCCTGCTTGGCTTTGGTTGTTGACAGGTATCAACGTATGCACATTATTCCTGTTCTGGTTCTGCTGGTTGCCTTGGTTTCTGAAAGGATTCTGGTTTCCATGCTGAGCTGGTCTTGTGCATTCCCTTTTGAAATGACCCCGTTCACCACAGTTAAAGCACTTTACAGCTTGCTTGTCGAACCCATACTTGGTGTCTTTCTTGCTTTCCAAGCTGGTTCTGCCAGTTCTTTCCATGAAATCCTTTGCTCTCCTCACAGCACTTGCAAAGGCCCATTTGATATCCATCAAATCCATCTCTTCCTTATCAATCTGCTGATAGTCTTCTTGTGTCAGATTAATGTTCCCAATCTGACCTTCCACTAACCCACAGTATGCACTCACCAAAGTGTTTAGAAGCTCCATATGTTCTTTTGCTACTTCAACACTGACTTTAGAGAAACTTGAGGTGTCGAGCCGTACTGTATTTGGCTTTGATTGCTGACTAGCAGATGATGTGATTCCATAACATGCTTGCTGTTGAGGAGGAAGTGGATTCCCGTATAAATCTGTTGGTCCGGTAGATCGAACAGGTAATGGATTTCCGAACATATCAGTTGCTCTGATAGGTCGTTGGCTTTGCTGTTGTGGTACTGGTTGAGGAACTGGTTCAAGCGGATTTCCATACATGTCTGTTGTTGGAGGAGGCTTGACCGGAACTTGGATAGGATTGCCATACATGTCAGTGCTAGACACAAACGCTGTTTGAATTGGAGCGTGTGAAGAAGGTTTTGTGGAAGTGCTAGAAGTTCCATAATACATTTCACGATTTTGTGGCACTGGAACTCTTTTTGCCTTGAGAGTTTCTTCCTGATTCTTGTTTTCCAGGAGTTGAACAAAGTCATTGAAGTTTGTTGTAGCTAAAGTGCCATTGTACTTCATGATTTCCAAGAAAGTATTCCATTGAGGTGGCAGTGCATCTGCAAACTTTTTCACTACCTCTGCTGAAGTTGTTACAACCCCAATATTTGCCAATTCAGTCAGCAAATGATTAAATCGACTTGTCAAATCTCCTAAAGATTCATTCTCCATACAAGTAAAACCATCAAACTCTTTCTTTAGCAGGTCTTTTCTCAATTGACGTGTCGCTTCATTTCCTACGCCCCTTATCTTCAATGCGTCCCACAACTTCTTCGTTGTTTTGAAACTGACAAATTGATGATAAATATCTTTGCTTAACGCCTGAGTAAGAATGGCATACGCTTTCTTCTCTAAGTCATAGACCTTCTTCTGATCTTCCGTAAGATCGGCAAACGTAGCAGTAGATGAAGCGGCAACCTCTATTGTTTGATCAAAATCTGTGATGAAACGCAACCACAATTCTGTATTTTGACCAAGGACGTATGTATGAAATCTATCAAACCATTCCGGATATTCACTTAAGTGCATCAACTTTGGAGGCCTATTCAAACTTCTCGTTTCACTCTCGCTTAACAAAATGCTTTGAATACTTGGAGTTTGATTTGATACGAATGCCCATTGACCGGTAGATATAGCATTAGCTTGCGAAGATACAGGTACGGGAGATTCGGCCCATGCAGGAGATAAACTGGTATTTCTATACTTTCCCGAATCCGGAGCCGGAGTACCATAATACATTTCTGTATTTATCGGAGTACCCCACATCGAATTCATTTTTGATCAAGAAAATTGTTACACTAGTTCTCTCGGGTTCTCCTTGTTAACAACCAACCAGCCGAAGGATCCCTGATCGAAAGACGAGAAAAACACAAACTTGTTAAACTTAAACAGACTAGGATCGAAGGATCAATACTTGTTCGAAGGATCAACAGTGTTCGAAAGATCACTGTTGAATTTCGAACAATGATTTTGAAGGATTCTCCAATCGAAAGATCCTTATGTTTCGAACCAGAACTGTAGATCGAAAGATGTATCCTTCGAAAAGATTCCTTGGATCGAAGGATAAGTCACAGACTTCGAAGGATGTTCGAAGGATGATTATCTATCGAACTTCCTTTGATCGAAAGATGATCTTTCGACTTCGAAGGATATCCTTCGATCTGCACTGACACAGTTGACAAAAGTGACAGGTTGGTGAAAAAGGTGATTGGTTGGTAGAAAGCTTTCGGCAGAAGGTATGCTCAGACCATACCTTTCACCAAACCAGGATTTGACTAATAAAATATTACTGAAAAGGAAGGTTCTTATCCAGAAAAACCGGTCACCGGAGTAAGCCGGAATTTGGCCGGAAATTACCAAACTTCTTAAAAAACAAGTTTTTAAGTTATCCAACCCGTCCTTTAACACACCAGGTTAGAATAGAACACGTTTTTATGTCAAGAAATGCGAGAAAAACACTAAAAACGGGTGCTAAACCATGTGAGTTTTGTCCAAACACTCCAAAGTCTTGTATAAACTCGGTTTTTAACAAGGAAAAGAGCCACGGCTCTGATACCACTTGTAGGTCCCTCGGAGGATGAGGTCAAACCTTATCCTTGTTATGTTTAACACACTAGCAAGTGCGGAATCCAAGCTAGAATGCAAACCGGTAGTTTATATGAGAACACAAGCTACAAAGAGAAAGGTAAACACACGAGATATCAAAGTTTTCTCTTGTATTTCAGTGGACACGGTTACAGCCCTTGACCAAACTGAAAATATGCTCTCTACAAGACTAAGTTCACTCACATCTCACACCCTAAAGTGAACACATTACATGAGTATATATATACCCAACACAGCTCGTCTGGTCGAAGGATCAGATAGACTGATCGAAGGATCATCTATCGATCTGAAACCTATCGAAGGATCCACATATACCTCGAAGGATGATATCCTTCGAGGTCCATCTATATCCATCGAAGGTTTATCCTTCGAGCTCATCGAAGGATATAAACAATCCTTCGATTACTCATCCTTCGACACAAACATCTTACAAACAATGTGCTAACTGTTTGGCCAAGTCAAACCAGGAGGATGGTTGACTTGGTCAAACTTACATCGAACACACATATTAACAAACCTAAGACGTAACTCGGACTAACACAAGACATCGTTTTGTATCATGACAAAATACAGACAAAGTACAGACACAAGTGCACCAACACAACCACTTTTCCTCCACTTGATCAACCATATCAATGGCATGCCACTTTATAAATACCCTTCATTCACCATTCTAAATTCATCCCCCAACACAACCACCTTCCTAATGGAGGAGCAGATCCACTCTCATGTTCTCACTCATCTTCATCCCAATTGATGGTTGGATAAGAATTATCTGACTTATGATATCATCACTTGTTGGCTGTTTATAGGATTTCGGGTAAAAACTCTTGCGCTTGTTTATTTTTTTCTTTATCATGCACGTTGTTCCGTCATTATATATGATATCATCTAACTTATGATATCATACTTTTAAGGTGATTTACAGATTGATTTGGGAATCGGCCAGGGAAGTAAGAGGCAAAGGATGACCGATTTTACAATATCGATACGTTGACTAGGAGGTGAGTGAAAATGAAACCAATCTATCAAAAAAGTACTGTTGTTATGTGATTGTAAATGAACTGATGCCAAACTTTTTTTTTACCAATTTATTAGACATGAAGCCTGTGGAGAGTCCTAGTTTTATCACGTCTGGCTCTTCAACAAATTTGATAAGTGCTCGTCTCAATGAAGTGGAAAGGAATAAAGCTAGTTTTAGTGTTTATATATGGATTTCTAGTCCTTTCTTTATTCATGTTCTTGGGGATTAAAACTAAACCCGAGTTGAAGTTACATTTGAGGTCATGTGTTCTACCTATCTTGAAAGATTGGCTTGGTTGTGAATGTTTATAATATGCTTGTAAAGTAGAATATTATGTGTTATGTTGTATATGTAATTTAATTTGTATTATGAGGCATTAATTGTCATTTAATGTGAAAATTAATAATTCTAATTTTTTTAAATACCTAAAATCCACCACGTATTTACGCATAGCTTCTTGGTTTATTTGCTTTAAATACATTTCATAAACAAAAGAAATAATTTTTAGGCATTCATCCTATATCCTATACTGGTTTGTCCCATGCTATAACACGTAAGTAATTTTTTGTATTATTTTTCTTTTTTGAATTTTCAACTGTAAATAAAAACTAAAAAATTGTAATTAATAAATAAAAAAAATTAAAGTAACCGTAAAAGCTTAACCCGCAAGACAATATTTAAAGTAAAAAAAATAAAAAGTTTTGTGCATTAAACAATAAAGAATTTTCGACAAAAAGAATCAGCGACCAAAAATAAAATGTTTATGAATTAAATTTTATAACCAAAAATAAAATGTTATGAATCAGTGACGGTTCGTTGAATCAAAGTGTGAAGCTTAGGTTTTCGGAAACCCTCTATGGTTGAGTTTGTTGTGTTTGTTTTAATCGTTGTAATTGGATCATTGGGTTGGTTGATTTCAGCGTACACACTTCTGCTTTATATAATTAACTAGGTTAGTTCCCAATTAGTTACACGGGTTGAACAATTTAAACTATTTAATAAATATTCTTGTAAATGCAAACCAAAGAGGAAGACATTTATATACCAAATTGACATAAATAAATTAATATAAAGATGATATATGTTAGTATTATAAAATTCTTCAAAGAAGCATGTAATCAAAATGTCGCTGAAAATAATACAAAGATAAATATATTATATAATACATATTATTGTATTTACGTATTATATTACATTTAAATTTAATGATAAATAAAAAGTTAGAGTGGATGTAAATTACAGACACTCAATGTGTCAAAAACAAAAAATGATGTAACATGAATAATGACAATTTATGAATATTTTCATTAAATGTATTATTTGAATATTTGGAAACTTGTTACCGAGATTTCAGGATTATTATAATTATATTTTTTAATTTAAGATTAACTATTACCGAGATTTCAGGATTATTTTTTTTAATTTTTAATTTAAGATTAACTATGAAACTAAAGAGATAAGTAAACAATGTGTGACACGTATCATTCATTGGAACCATCTAATTTTCTGTTTTCCCGCCTCTTTTTTATACTTATGTTATATTAATTAAATAATAAATTAATATTAAATCTTATCCTACTTTAAATTTAAAATAGGATCCTTCTATTTTTCTAACAAAATATTATCTTCAAATTTAAGATTGTTAATTTAAGATAAGATGTTTTAATTTTTCTTTAGGAAAACAGAAAATTAGATAACTTCAATGAATAACACGTGTTACACATTAGTTTACTTATATAGTATAAAAATTTGGTATATAAAATTACATTTATTCAACCCGTACAATACACGGGGTTCTTTAAAGTTTTTCTTTTATTTAATATGTAAAATTATATAAAATAAAATAAAGAATTTTAAATAATGTCACATGGCACCCTCTACTTCAATCTTACAATTTTAATTTATATCGTATTTTGTTTTAATATATTTTTTAATTATTAATACGTGTATCACTTATTAGTTAATCTATAAGCATATATTTGATTGCTTTTATATGTTTTTAAACAGATAAATAATAATAATACTAATACAAATAATACTATTAATAATAATAATATTAAATTGATATGTGAAGGGAAATTAGATTTTAGGTTTTTCTTTGAATATTAATAGGTGTATCACTTATTAGTTAATCTATAATTTTGTTTTATATGTTTTTAAACGGATAAATAATAATAATAATAATAATAATAATAATATTAAATTGATATGTGAAGGGAGATAAAATTTCAGGATTTTTTTTTTTGAATTAGGATTAACTATGAAACTAAAGAGATTGTATTTCAGACGAGAAAATAGAATTTTAGATAGTCTCAATGATTGCCATGTGTCTCAAATAGGTTTACTATATTATATGTATAGAAGATATGAGATATTAATTGATAATAAATAAAATTATATTTTGTTTAAAATTAAAATTCCACACCAACGAATCCCTAACAACAGTGTACTAGTTGAATGAAAGCAAAGCACTTTAATTTGCATCCTTTTGTGACATATTCATAATGCTTGATCTGATTCTAACAGTTTTGGTCAAAACCATTTACTAACTTGTCCACTTATACTAAAGGGTATGGAGAGGATGGGCTTGGAGGGGATGAGCCGCCACGTAGGCGGCTCGTGGGGGATGGGCCTCCTTCACATTTGAGGGGGATGGTGGATGGGGCTTACCCACCTCATTATTTTATAATTTTCTAAGTGTTTAAATTGAAAAAGGATGAGAGAGAGGGTATTTAAATTGAAAAAGGATGAGAGAGAGGGTATTTAAATTGAAAAAGGAAATATAATATTCAAAGTGGGGCCCCATCTCATTCGGCTGTGGGGAGCCGTTTGGGCCGAGCCGACCCTCAGGGGGGCGGTGTGGGGGACCGGCGCCGGTCCTAGCCGGGCCTAGCCGACCCCCATACCCTTTAGTCTTAGAACAAGGTTGTGAAGTAATACAAAAGGAAGAGTAAGCAGTACTAGAAAACTTACTTTCATTGGGTCAGTAGTAGTACGGACAAATCTCTTAAAATAAAAATTTCTTAACTGTCTTCGAATAATTATAACTAGCTGACAAAACTTCTGGAATTTGAAAGAGGAAAATAAGTTAGTATTTTCATAGGAAAATTAACCCATTGATCACACCAAACCTAAAAATAAATGAATTGTTGGAAAGTCCCATGTTATATGTTAGCAACTGTGGATGGATCCCACAAAATATCAAAATGGAAAGAAATTGTTTTAATTGTCATTGGAGAACTTCCACGCATCATTGTATGTGTCTCATCGCTAGAAAAAGAAGTATCCCTGACGTATTCCTAATGACAAAATACCAAAGGATCTCTAATGGAAGCAAAAAAAAAAAAAAACTAACTAAACTACAAATATCTAAGGATAATATGTTGGATATCACCAAAAGATTACGAAGTACAAACATTCGCGCAACAAAACAAAAAGTGTAGTTAAGCAATGAAAAAACAACATTATGACAAACATAGAATATGCATCACACCGTTCATCGTTATAACTATAACGACAACATAATTTCGGATGAATAAACAAAACCCAAAAAATTAACCTAGGTTAAGGGTGATATATCATCACCTAGATCGTATATCAAATAATTGTACAAATCTTATTAGATTTATCTGGAAGCCTTTGCTATTCATATCCGTTTGTTTTTGTTTGCATTAACGTTGTCTTAATGTGTAGATTTTTAAAGGGAGTGTACGTTATTTCTTGTCTCATTACTCTTTTGTTTTGACCTAATGTAGTTTACCCACAAATGTATGGTTGTTGGTTTGATTCTTCTAGTTATATAGTAATCTAAGGTATATTATATTATTGGATTATTTAGCGAGCAACCTCTCTATTTCCTTAAATAGGAGAAAACTTTGCCTTATCTCACCCTTACAAGACCCTATCAACAGCTCTGCTCTAAGTGAGATTCTACTTGGTACGTTATATTAAGGGTTTTAAAAGTATATGAATAAATGTTCAAACCAACACTAGAACTTCGGAGTAAAGACTTGGAAAAGAAAAAAACTATCCTAATTGAAGAACTACAAAATTAAACCCTAACATGAAACCATTGGATGAATCAATAATTTTGAGATAGGAAAAAACAAATTGGTTTTTCCCATTGTTTTAATCGCACGATTCTAAATATTATTGTTGAATTGCAATTTGGCACGAATTCTACTTCTCTTATGTGCTTTAATCGTCTTTGTTGAATCGCATGCCAAATATTTAAAACTATTATTGAATTGTGTCATGTAGGTCACTAGTACATTGGTTTCTCAGTTCACTTTTAAATTCTTTTCCAGCTCGTTTGGAAAGCGGATCGTGGCAGCGGACCAACTCCTCCATTAGGAAGGTGGTTGTGCTAGTGGATGATTAGAAATGGTTGTGCTCCTCCATTGATCTCTTTAAGGTTCAGGTTGAGGAAAAGCGGTTGTCTAGTGTTTGTCAAGGGCAATGGTGTCATTATGTGTTCTCTAGGGTTTACATCAAGTGGTGGAATTGAAAGGGTAATTATTCTGATCCATACATACATGGGCTAAAACAATTTCTTTTAAGGTTCTAATGGAAAATATTTTATAACTTGTTAAACATTAAGTATTTTAAAAGCAGGATGAGAAAAAAGATTATTTTTTTGTTATGCTAGGAAATTGAAAAGATTTCGATATAATCTACCTCTCCTTGTAATTGATATTTCTTGGCGGCAATCTATAATGAAAAAGTGTGAATGTTCACTCACTCCACTTGTTGTCCGTGTTGATGCAGATTTTGTGTCCGATGCTTGTCGATAGATTAGATTTATTTTACGCTGAATTTGTAATAGTTAGTGAAACGGTCTATCGAACGTGTATAGACCCGCTTGTTTGAAGTGGTCAAACGAGAGGGTTATTCGATTGACCGTGTGTGTTTGAAAGACAAAGGGGTGTGGCCATAAATAGCAACCCTTTGTCATTTCAAACACTTGAAAGTTGGAGGAGGTCTCAGACCTCACCGGGAGAGATCACCACTTGGTCTCTCCCCGGATGTGTACTCCTTTGGTATGGTTCGGTTAGCTTGTTAATCGGGCCGATTTGCTTTGTTATGTTATCAAATCTATACAAGTAAGTATTTCATCCGTCTCTAATCTTCCCGTCTATGAACATAATCATGATAATCACGGTTTCGGTCCCGAAAACGGTCCTACAATTGGTATCAGAGCCATGGTACCCGATTTAGTAAATCTAACCGTTTACTAAGTCACATGAGCTCTAGATCTGTGATTTTTATGCTTTTGTTCAAGATGTAAAAATGGTGAAAAACCCAGATCTGGACTGAAATTCTCGGGTCTAGATAAAACAGAACATATACAAGAGTTGGGTTTTGTATTTCACACCTAAATAATCAAGTTAACATCATCAAATATCATATATACAATGATTTTCGTCAAATCTGCAAAATAAACGGGTGCTTGTGTTCTTGAGATTTGCTTGGCGGCTGGTAAGAAACACTAGGGTTCCTGTTGATACCCTAAGACGAAATCCCAGCTGACGAAATCACCCAACTTCGTCAACTTGATCTTGGACGAAATCACGTTGGGCGAAATCATCTTGATCTTGACGAAATCACCCTGGGCGAAATCACTGGTCTCAGACGAAATCACCATTTTCGTCATTGTTTATCTTCAGACGAAAACACCTACCTTCATCACACTTGATCTGGACGAAAACACTAACAGTTCAGCAACAAATCCTGATTTCGTCAAAACAGTTCAGCAAAAAAAAAAAAGGTTTGTTGGATGTTCTTGTTATCGCAGGAGACAAGAACGGTTGCTGCTGATTGTTCATCGAAGAAGGAAGATGATGTCTGCAAGTGACATTAATTTAGTCGATGAAGGGATCCATCAGATGTTTCCTGATTTTTGTTTTGGGAGCTTTGTTCATCGCAGACACAGACATGATTAATAGCGGCTGCTAATTTTTTTTTTCACGATTAACACTCCGTTGTATTAATCCGTATGAAACCGTTACAAAGCAATGTTTACAAGATAAACCTATAAACTCTCAGTTATGTGTGTGTGTTTACAGTGTTCGCTCTCAAATCTATTCAGATTTGCCTCACTTGTTTCTGTTCTGAGTCTGTGTATTTATAGTAGCATGCTCGACGAAATCAGAAGCCCACGAAATCACATGGCGAAATCAAGGATCTGGACGAAATCATAGTGATTTCGTCCCATTTGGATTTCACAAAAGGGATTTCGTCCCATTTGGATTTCACCAAAGGGATTTCGTCCTATAAGTGTTTTCGTCACTTATAAGTTGGGCTTGGGCATGTTGGGCTTCTGTTGTCTTCATTTCATGATGTTGGGCTAAAGCTTGGGCTTTAGGGACTTGGTTTTCATCATGGACTAAGACAAACAAAACTACCAGACACATAAACATAAGCTATACTAAATGCATACTGCACACACGCAGTAGCAATTACATCGAACGTTACAAAGTAAATCGCATACCGAGTCAAGACAGGAGGATGTCTTGACTACGGCCTTCACTTCGTAGCCGAGTCGAACCGAGCCGAGCCGTATCCACATAATATGTATCAACAAACTCCCCCTTGGATGCTGCTCGCGAGGTTCATAATCTCGTTCTCCATCTCTTGATGGTTCATTCATTCTTGTCGTAGGATCTTCAAAGTCTTCACGCGTCGTAAGTAGAAAGTGTATCAACAAACTCCCTTTTTCATTTAGGTAGTGTGTTAACAAACTCCCCCTTTGATTATGCTGTGAATCTTTTGATTTTCGATACTTTAGATCCTTGTGGTGTTGGTGATTGATCAACGGCAACTCGATCATCTTTATCATTTGAGTGCCTCCATGTCGTGTCTTCATTCCGAAGCTTATCATCGAACATGTTCTCCTTGCCTTTAGCATCTGCACATGCAAGAAAGCTAAACGCGTAATGAGAACAATGCTTGGAATATAGTTAACATAAAACAAATGACACACAGGTGACCAAGTTCTCAACTACTGTCCGACAGTTAGTTTAAAAAGTTAACAGATTTTTCAATTTTAATTATTAACTTTCAAAACTTGCAAACTCTGACCGTTTATGAAGATTCAGTCGTTTTGGTTTTCAATCAGGATTTCAGGCAACGAAGACTTTAGTTCCAACATCGGTTAATCAAAACTAAAGCAGAAATAAAATCTTTTTGACTTTTATAAAGTTTAAATTAAAACACACCTAAAATCTTTTTGGTATTTTGAATATTTCAAACTTAAAGACTAAAAGCAGTAAATAAATACATACAGAGTTGCAGAAACTAAGAAAAGTAAATATATACAGACATTCTTTTTGCGAGTTTCGAGGGTAAGAGAATCATATCAGTGTATGGTCACGCCAAAACGCTCTTGTTGTTCTTTTTGTTAACATATAGATAAGCATCTTATAACAATTATCGGTATTGTTATCCACATAAGCTCAACTTATCATATGTAATCATGGCGAGGGGATACGTTAAGGTATGATTTATACTTACCGACCGGTGTTCATCCACATCACGACACATTCCCGTATCAAGGTATGCACGAGGGTTCATCTTACTGGTGAGTATACCGTTTATCATCTGTTTTGCCGTATAAAAAGATGTGAGAAACTCACTTATTTTGATTGAAAACAAGCCCTATGTGATAGAATCACTTATTGATGAGGAACTTGATTTTCATATGCATGAAGGGCACAAGAGCAAGTCCGTGAACAGGTCAGTACTTTCGTACAGCAGAGAGACGAACTTGACTCCCGGATAATTGTGATATATTATCACTTATTTTGTGGACATGTGATTGTTGATCACTTATTGAGGTCGTATGCAGTATGTACACGTATGTATGATATCATGGAAGATCTAGACTTCGTCTCCGTTTGTTTCGGTAAAAGAAACAACCATGATACCCAGATGATAAACAGCATAAAGACCACATATCTCAGAACCTCGGCAATCTCTCAAACGAAATTTCGGTACTAAGACCATATGCCAATGAGTGGTTCCCACCTGGTCTTCAGTCGATTTAAGTTTATATCACCCTGCACACTTTAAGATGATTGTGAGCCTACCGATACATCTTATATAGAGCTGCTTAACATTTTTCATTTTGCATTTCAGTTTAAAAAGGTTTAGACAGACCACTGATGTACTATCATTTTCTCTTTTGCTCGCCAGGAAACTCATTTTTGTTTTTCTATTGTTTTTGGGTTTTGAAATTTTTCGATGTTTTTGAATTTTCAAATTTTGGAATTACTCCCCCTAAAATCAACAAACTTACAATAATTTAAAAACACAAAGATATTTACAAAAACGATTTTCCGATGTGGATTACTTTTGCTTGACCTTAATGCCGTTTACCAATAATAAAAAATCAAATCTTGATTTATCAAATGTTTTGGTAAAAAGGTCAGCACGTTGGTCATCAGTGTGGACGTAAGCAACATCGATTAGCCTTTTATCAAAGCAATCACGTATGAAGTGATATTTAATTTCGATGTGCTTAGTCTTTGAATGCTACACAGGATTTTTAGTGATAGATAAGGCAGCAGAATTATCGACATAAATAGGAGTAGTTAGGAATTCAAAACCGTAATCCCGCATTTGTTGTTGTATCCACAGGACTTGGGAGCAACAACTTGAGGCAGCAATGTATTCGGCTTCACAAGTTGATGTAGCGACACAAGTCTGCTTCTTGCACTGCCACGTTACGAGGCGAGTTCCTAAAAACTGGCATCCAGCCGTTGTGGATTTGCCGTCGATTTTGCATCCGCCAAAATTAGAATCACTGAAAGCGACTAATTCAAAGTTATCATCCTTAGGGTACCATAGACCGGTGTCTGGGCAACCCTTCAAATAACGAAAAATCCTTTTTACAGCTGCAAGATGTGAGGCCTTCGGGTTCACTTGATATCTGGCTAGCAGGCATGTTGGATACATTATATCTGGTCTTGATGCTGTGAGGTACATAAGGGATCCAATCATCGCGCGGTAGTATGAAGAGCTAACGAGTTCACCCTTCAAGTCTGGATTGATTCCGTGATTTTGCTGCAGTGGGGTACCAATGGACGTTGTGTCGGACATCTGGAATCGGCTCAAGATGTCTTGGACATACTTAGTCTGATGGATGAAAATCCCAGACCTCGTTTGTTGCACTTGCAAGCCCAAAAAGAAAGTCATCTCCCCCATAGCGCTCATCTCGAATTTATCCTGCATTACACGCTCGAAATCCCTACACATAACATTGTTAGTAGAACCAAATATAATATCATCCACATATACCTGAACCAGTAGAAGATCTCCATCTTGTTCTTTTAGGAAGAGAGTGCAATCGATAAGACCTCTGCGAAATCCATTCTCCAGCAGATAATTTGATAAGGTTGCATACCAAGCTCGCGGTGCTTGATGTAGACCATAGAGAGCTTTGTTCAGCAACCAAACCCGATCGGGATGGATAGGATCTTCAAAACCTGGAGGCTGTTCAACATACACCTCTTCTTCCACTAGACCATGTAAGAATGCACTTTTGACGTCCATCTGGTAAACCTTGAATCCTTTGAATGAGGCATAAGCCAGAAAGATCCGAATTGCTTCCAGACGTGCAACAGGTGCATACACTTCGTTGTAGTCTATACCTTCAATCTGACAAAAACCTTGAACGTCCAATCTTGCTTTGTTGCGAATAACGATTCCACGGTCGTCCTTTTTGCATTTATACACCCAACGGGTACCAATCTTCTTGTAATCAGCAGGTTTCTCTACGAGCTTCCAGACACCAAGTTTCTGGAATTGTTGCAGTTCTTCGTGCATAGCTTCAACCCAAGAGTTATCTTTTAAAGCGTCTTTCCAAGTTCTTGGCTCTTCCTGTGAGACATAACACACGAAAGACCAATCATTTTGTTGACCAGATTCTCGAATCGCCGCATACAAGCCTGCGTTGTTGTTGTTTCGCAACATGTTTCTTGTTTGTATGCCACTTTGTACATTGCCTATGATGTTTTGTTGAGGATGGGTATTGTGAATTCTTGTTTCAGGGTTTTCCGAAACTGGAATGTTTGAACCCAGATTGTTGAGATTTAGATCAACAACCAATTCAATACCCGGAACTGACGAAGAGGATGATGCAGTAGCTTCAGCTGGTTTAGGGACGTCCACTGGAGGTGTAGCCTCTGAAGTACCATGAACAGCTGATGTAGGAGCTTCTTGATCTGCATCTAGAAATTCTTCATCCTCTGAAGATTCGTTCAGTTCGGTTGCATCATGAAAATCCTCATTGTCGAGAACATTATTGTTCACTGAAGATGGTTCTTGATTGACAATAATTGGACGAACCAACGGTGAATCTGTTGCGTTGTCACTCTCGAAAAACATCCTTGCCGTAGCAGTTTCTTCAACTGCTTCAACATTGATCGAATTGAAAAAGTCATCGTACTCAAACATCCAAGGTCGACCTGAATATTTGACTGGCAAAGTGTGTCTTTGTACTCTGACTTCAGACCATTCCTCAACCCTTTTAGTCTGTAGATTCCAGACTCTTAAGTTAGGGGTGGCATAACCAAGAAAGTGACCTTCAATAGCTTTTGCCCCAAACTTTCCATTAGGATCAATCATTGTGCAAGGAGCTCCAAACGGTTCAAGATATGAAAAATCTGGTTTCCGTTTGTGAAGAAGCTCGAAGCAGGTCTTGTTGTGCCTTTTGACTGTAAGGACTCGATTCATCGTGTAACATGCGGAGGCCACAGCTTCACTCCAGAAAGGAATGGGCAACTGCGACTCTACCAACATAGTCCTAGCAGTCTCGATCAATGTACGGTTTTTACGTTCAGCGACGCCGTTCTGTTGAGGAGTATAAGTTGCACTAAATTCGTGAAGAATACCTTTTGATGTGCAAAACTCCACCATGGCTTGATTTTTAAATTCAGTACCATTGTCGCTACGGGTTTGTTGTATGTTCTTGTTATCGCAGGAGACAAGAACGGCTGCTGCTGATTGTTCATCGAAGAAGGAAGATGATGTCTGCAAGTGACATTAATTTAGTCGATGAAGGGATCCATCAGATGTTTCCTGATTTTTGTTTTGGGAGCTTTGTTCATCGCAGACACAGACATGATTAATAGCGGCTGCTAATTTTTTTTGGGGGTTCTGATTTTGAGTTTGTTCATCGATCAAAGGGATTTGGAGTTTGTTGATGTTTGGTAAAGAAAGGGGTTTTGGTTCTTTGATGTTTAATCGAAGAAAGAGAGTCAAAGAAGTTTTGTCTGTTTTGGATATGTGTGTATTGAAGTGGATAAGGCAGATAAAGGTTGTCAGCTGGAACATGTGAGTTGTCAGCTTTAGGTTACAAGTTTGTACATTCTTTTCAACTCTCTTGGCCCCTTTTTCAACTCTCTTGGCCCACTTGCTAAGATGACATGATGATGTCTAAAAAAAATTGTCTGCTTTTGAAGATGTGCATCGAAGAGAGAGATAAAGAATGATGTTAATCCCTTAAATATATATATATATATATATGTGTGTGTGTGTGTGTGTGTGTGTGTGTGTGTGGATTGTTGACTTTTGGGGATGACACTAGCTACTGATAAAGAATAGGTTTGTTGACAACTTTTTATGGTTTGATTATTTGTGGCTAGCAATTCACGAAAGACATCAACTATTAGTAGTTGGGCCTATCTTTCATGAATTACATGATTTGTGGGCTGGTAAAGAAACACCAGTTATTCGTCTGGGCTTAGTCTTCGTGGACTTGGATCATTAGTGGGCTGGTGAAAGATTTTTTTTTGGTGCAGTTGGGATTGGTAGATGGGTCTTGAATTTCTAATGAACGATGATGGATGTCGATCATGAATGGGTTTGTCGAATGGATATTTTTTTTGTGGTATAAATTTTTAGTGGGCCGCATTTAAGAACTTAGATTATTTCACTTTGGGCCAACGAATTTACATAACTGGCAAAGTGGGTCGGGTATTCGCGGAGTTGATTTGAATCGCGCTTCTAAATATCAAGGTCAAAAATTCGTACGGGTTTTGGAAGCGCGCGGGATGATGCAGCATGATGAAAACAAAAGATGATGATATTTTGAAAAATGTGGGGTAGTCACAGTTACCGATGCAAACGTCAAACTTGGTGACTTGACTACTATGGGCCAAAAACAAGAACGGTATGTTCACTTCCGCACGTCAATATTTATAATTGTTATCGGTTATTCGTAAATGTTCGAAAGCATTTTGTTTATTGTCATATTCTCGCATTTGAAAACGAACGTATGAACCTGGAACGTCAATACCGGTCCTAACGAGTTCACAAAGTCTTTGGAGGGATACAAGTCGGATCCGACGGGGTACTAGGCGAAATTTCTTTATCAACTAGAATATGCAACGAAGAAATCTTTTTGTTTATTGTCATATTCTCGCATTTGGTAACGAATGAATGAACCTAGAATGTCAATACCGGTCCTAATGAGTTCACAAAGTCTTTGGAGGGATACAAGTCGGATCCTACGGGGTATTAGGGGACGTTCTTATTCAACTAGAATATGCAAAGAAGAAAGTCGTTTTCGGGATTTTTCGGAACCGAGAACATTCAGTGAAGATTGACGACAGTTCCTCTAAGTGAAGGGAATTGGTGAACATTTGAAAGTTGACGACAGTTCCTTTGAAGTGGAGGGAAACTGTTAAGGTTTAGAGATCTTACCAAAGAAATGGGGGAATAAAGCGTATGATGAATTTCTTCGGTAAATTTCTAAACGCAATCACAGGTGGTAGAGTTTGTGATTTTCTGGTGATACTAAAGGTTCGGCATGAAATGTTTTGCACAGACACATATTTGAGGATTTTAATTAATTCTCCAGCCAGCGTGAAGGGTTTTGCACGGAAACATACAGGCATCTTAAGTCTACAGTAGTTACAAAGGCGCTGTTCACTGAAGACCTGGGGAATCTTTATGAAAGTTGATAGTTCAAGACTGAAGACCTGCAGGATTCGGTTTTGGGTTTGATGTTTCTTTGGGATTTTACAGGGATCTGGGGGTAACTCAATTCGTTGAGTTTGCAAACGATGTACTTGGTCTAGCTGACTTCCTGAGTACTGATGCTGAAGATCTGTAGTGCATTACGTGGTCAACTTCACAAAGGTGAGACAATGAGATCTGGATGTAGTTCAACTAAGCATGCTGGTTGAGCTTGCAAGGGATACACTTGGTCTAGCTGACTTTCCTGAGTGTTGATGCTGAAGATTAAAGTGCATTACTTGGTCGATTCCACAAAGACGGTTTACATAAGACAGTTCACCAGAAACCTCTACCAATGTAGTATGCTTGAAGATCAAGACTTGATGCAGTTTTTAAAGAATGGAACCCTTATCAAATGCCGGTTGGAGTATTGGAAGATCAGCGGAAGATCGGTCAATTGAGCCTTTTGAGGAAATTGCACAACACCCAACACGGATACGCATACTTTGAGGGGGAACTATTATACAAGAAGCGTCAAGATACTACTTACCTGGATCATCGGTCAAGGGGGAATTTGTTAACACAGAGAAGATGAATACTTGACTGAAGATCGATTGCAGTTGCATTTTCGGCATTCGACAGCAACGGACAAGGGGGAATTTGTTGATGCAGATTTTGTGTCCGATGCTTGTCGATAGATTAGATTTATTTTACGCGGAATTTGTAATAGTTAGTGAAACGGTCTATCGAACGTGTATAGACCCGCTTGTTTGAAGTGGTCAAACGAGAGGGTTATTCGATTGACCGTGTGTGTTTGAAAGACAAAGGGGTGTGGCCATAAATAGCAACCCTTTGTCATTTCAAACACTTGAAAGTTGGAGGAGGTCTCAGACCTCACCGGGAGAGATCACCACTTGGTCTCTCCCCGGATGTGTACTCCTTTGGTATGGTTCGGTTAGCTTGTTAATCGGGCCGATTTGCTTTGTTATGTTATCAAATCTATACAAGTAAGTATTTCATCCGTCTCTAATCTTCCCGTCTATGAACATAATCATGATAATCACGGTTTCGGTCCCGAAAACGGTCCTACAGTCCGGCTTGTGAAGACAACTTGGAAACCGTTTGATGTTTAACACCTTTAACATTATGAATCAAAAGTTCCATTAAATTAATTAGAAATCCATAAAGCGACATGTACACATGCAAAGTGTTTCCATGTATGGTGATGCGAACTACCTAGTTGATCTAACATTTTGATGAGACGCCACATATTTTAAGACGTGTCAATGTATTCTTACGTTTTCCTTCTTTGGATGGCTTTGAGAGTTTTACGTACGTCCATTGCTTCATGCTTGGGACCGGTAAGGATATACACCCCAATCAAATTTGTAAAAAGAAAGTGCATCCTCTTGCCATCTTCTTAAATCAATTCCTTTAAACTTTATCAACTTGCAAAACTTTGATGTCATGTCTCCTTAAATTTTGTAGATATCGATTATGCTAAAAAAAATACAAAGGTAAGCGTAGTTGTTTCCTTCGCACATAAACTTATGACAACTTTTATGGGAAAAATAAGTTTTTTCAACTACCTACAAATGTTCGCGCAACAAAATTACGAGTGTAGTTAAGCAATGAGAAACAACAATGCGGCAAACATAGAAATATGCATCACACCGTTTAGCATTTAAAACGACAACGTAATTTCAGATGAATAACCTAAACCCAAAAAAATTTACCTAGTTAAGAGTGATAACATCACGAGGATCGTATAGTAAATAATTGTATAGATCTTCTTAGATTTATCTTGAAGCCTTAGCTTGTCGTATCCTTTTGTTTGTGTTAACGTTGGCATAGAATGTAGATTTTTTTAGTAGAGTGTACCTTCAGAGGGCTAGTTCTACTATCCTTATTAGTACTTTGGTATGGTTGTTGGTTTGATTCTTTTAGTTATATATTATATTATCCACATTATTTCTAAGTCAAAGATATCAGCGAGAGAAACCTCTTTATCTCCTTAGATTGGAGAAAAGTTTGTTGTATCCTACTCTCACAAGACCCTACAATAATTCTGCTATTAGTGAGATTCTATTGATACGTTCGTTTGTTTGTTTTAAACGTATACTAATAAATGTTGAAACCCACACTAGAGCTTCGGAGCAAAGACTTGGAAAAGAAAAAAAAACTGTCTATTTGAAGAATAACAAAATTAAACCCTAACTTGAAACCATTGGATCAAACCAAAATTTTGAGATAGGAAAAAACAAATTGGCCCCAAAATTAGAACACGAGAACAAATTTGGAATTCTTGTTGAATGCATCAAGGTAAATGGTTTATGCATTTATGCTTATTCAAGGACTTCAACAAGACATGTTTATGTACCTTATCCGTGGGTTAATTTTCCTACGAAAATATTAAGTTACTTTCCTTTTTCAGATTTCAAAAGTTTCGTCAATTAATTAAGTAATTATCCGAAGACAGTTAAGAAATACTTATTTTATTTTAAGAGATTTGTGGTAATTACCGACTCAGTGAAAGTAAGTTTTCTAGTAGTGGTTACTTTTGATTTTGTCCTACGTTACAACCTTGTTCTAAGCTCACATTGTTCTGAGCGGACAAGGTAGTGAATGATTTTGATCAAAACCGTTAAAATCAGATCAAGCATTATGGATATATCACAAAAAGATGCAAATTAAAGTGGTTTGCTTTCATTCAACTAGTAGACCATTGTTGGGATTTGTCGGTGTAGAATTTTAATTTTAAATAAAATCTAATTTTATTTACTATCAATTAATATCTCTATTAATTATATACAGCGGAAGCGTGTATCCTAAAACCAACTAACCCATTCTAGTGATCCAATTACAACCATTAAAACAAACACAACCATAAGGGGTTTTCGAAAGCCTAACATGCACACTTTGATCCAGCAAACCGTCTCGCAAGTTGACGATTGTTCACGAACCGCGATCCTGAATCAACAACTTGACATGAATCTTGAAACCCAAATACCCGAATGCAAGACCCGAGAACACTTCACGGTCAAACCTGGTAAGAAGTGAAGGGCAATGCGGCAGCGTATGGGTGGCCATCGTAGGGTTCGGCAGCCCGGAGGGTGGCGACAAGGTCTAGCAGCTGGGTGGCGGCACGGCAGGCAACAGTGAGTTCTGCCGGCGCGGGGAGGGTGGCGAAGGTGATGGTGTTGGTTACTTTGGTGTAACCCTAAACTAACGTGAACTCTTGTATTTACAGGTACCATACATATTATACTCCTACCCAATCAACTTTGAGAAAAGAGTATAATAAGTATGGTACCAATAAATACAAGAAAAAGGAAATCAAGATCGTTGTTGAAGGAAAATTTAGTTTAACGCAGAAAATTTAGTTATAAAATTTAATTCATAACATTTTATTTTTGGTTGCTGATTCTTTTTGTCGAAAATTTTTTATTGTTTAATGCACAAAACTTTTATTTTTTTCTATAAATTTTGTCCTGCGGTTTAGGCTTTTACAGTTACTCTAAAATTTTTTTTATTACTACTTTTTAGTTTTTATTTACAGTTGAAAATCCAAAAAAGAAAAAATAATACAAAAAATACTTATGAGGATCAAACTGGTAACCTACGTGTTATATCAATGGGACAAACCAGTACGATGAATGCCTAAAAATTATTTTTTTTTTGTTTTGTGAAATGTATTTAAAGCAAATAAACCAAGAAGCTATGCGTAGATACGTGGTGGATTTTAGGTATTTAAAAAATTCAGAATTATTAATTTTCACATTAAATGATAATTAATGTCTCATAATACAAAATAAAATACATATATACAACAAAACACATAATATTCTACTTTATAAGCATATTATAAACATTCACAACCAAGCGAATCTTTCAAGATAGCTAGAACACATGACCTCAAATATGATCACATAAACTGCAACACAAGTTTAGTTTTTTGAACGGCTAACGAATCCTTCAAATGGTCTTCTGGCGAAATTCACCACATCGGGATACACTCGCCTCCGAACCGGGGAAAACCCTCACCTAGGATCGAAGCCCTTGAACACTCGCCCGAAGGCACGACAGTGCGGTGAGGTAAAACCCGCTCAGTTCAAGGATCGAACTAGCGATCTCCACCTATTCGCCAAGTCTCCCAACATTACCAGGTGCCGCAGAAAATAATGGGGAGGGCAGGAATCGAACTTGGGTCTCTTACAACACAAGACTCACCCTTACCACTCCACCACCACCTCATTGGCAACACAAGTTTAGTTTTAAACTAAAGAACACCAAAAGAGAAAGGACTCGAAATCCATATATAAACACACCCGTCCTCTTCCTCTTGCTACCCCGCCAATTCCCAATCAATCTGCAAATCAACAAGTCCAATGACTTTAGTGGTTAGTAAAATACAGAATAGCTCCTTGATGATATCATATATAATAACGGAACAACATGCATAATAAAGGAAAACATATACAAGCGCAAAAGTTTTTACCCGAAATTCTATAAACAGTCTGCAAGTGATGATATCATAAGTCAGATAATTCTTATCCAGCCTACAATTGAGATGCAGATGAGTGAGAACATGAGAGTGGATCTGTTCCTCCATTAGTCCCCCCGTAATGGGGCGTTTTTTTTAAAAAAAATTCAAAAAAAACGCTTGAAAACGCCCAAACATCCATTACATATCGCGTTATGGGGCGTTTTTTTTTGAAAAAAAAGTGCCCCGGCGTTTTAATAAACACGCTGAATTGTTGTTGGGTTTCGAATTCGACCGTTGTCAAACGGTCAAAACTTTATTTATTTATTTTTTTTTAACTCAAAATTTTACCCACTATATATATATCAACCCTTTTTCTTCAATTTTTTATACAAAACCCTCCTACTTTCTCTCCCACTTTCTTCTATTTTTTATAAAAAACACCCACTTTCTCCTATTTTTATACAAGCATGAATCCATTCCGACCCCCTTTTGGTGGCCCCGCAAGACCCACGAACCCGAACACAACGCAACCTCAAAACCCGTATAACCTTCAAGACATGGACCCGACCTTTTTACCGTACGCGGCTTACTTGACTGGCGTCACTCCGTTTGTGCCTCCCACCTACGGCTATGGTCAAGCCGGCGGGTCACAACCCGAACCCGATGTCGATGTCGTGCCGGAGACGCAACCCGAACCGGTGCAAGATAAATCGAAACGCGGCAGAAGGTCTCATAAGAAGAAGGAAAAGGACGAACCGCGACGTACAAAAAATACCATTAAATGGACGAAGGACGAGGAATTCACGTTGACGAGGGCGTGGCTCGACATTTCGGAGGACGAAGATACCGGTAACTTTTATTTCTGTTTTTTTTTATTTTTTTTTTCTGTTTTTTATTTTCTGTTTTTTATTTTGTTTTTTATTTTCTGTTTTTTATTTTTCTGTTTTTTTTATTTTTTATTTTCTGTTTTTTATTTCTGTTTTTTATTTTCTGTTTTTTATTTTTCTGTTTTTTATTTCTGTTTTTTTTTTATAAATTTTATTCTTAACATACAACTTATATTGGTTATTTTTTATTTTTGTAGCAAACTTTCAAACGGGTCCCGTTTTTTGGGATAGGGTTCGTGAACTCTTTTATAGAACGTGGGGTCAAGGCGAACATCGGGACAAAGATTCCATTTCTAGCAAATGGACCGACATCAACAACAAGTCTCACGCGTTCCAAGAAGTTTACCAACGTAACTACGATAATCGCCCGAGCGGTGAAAGTGACGTCGGGGTTTTAACGAAGACTTTGGAGGAGTTCGATAGGACGAAATGCCCTTTCACGTACTATAAGTGTTGGGAGCTACTACGAAAAAGTCCAAAGTGGGCGCTAGTTAATCCAATGATGTCAAGTAGTAGACGTCGGGCTAAAAGGTCAAAAACATCATCCTCCGCTGACCCGTCAACTCCGACATCGGATGCCCGCAATGTTGATTTAAATGAAGCGGTGGACGTTGACGAGGGAATTCAAGAAGAGTTGGTCCGACCCACCGGAAGAAGAAAGGGAACCGGGAAAAAAACCGTCGAGTCGTCTTCCGATCTCGAGTTAAAGGATGATTTCGAGGAGATGAACCGTCGTCTCCAAGACATTCGCGACCTCGGCCACAAACGTTGGGAGATTATGAAAGACCGAGTGGTTGAAACGAAAAAGTTCAACGACTTGCAAGAGGCGAGACAAATGGAAAAGGACATTGAGTTTTTGTCCAAACCAATCGACCACCTCCAAGGCGACGCGTTGATCTTGGCTCAAATGCGTCGCCAAAAAATACGAGAAAAATATGGACTTTAGATCATCTATTTTTTTTCTGTTTTTTTTTCGGTTTTTTTAATTTTCTGTTTTTTTCTGTTTTTTTTTTTTCGGTTTTTTTAATTTTCTGTTTTTATTTGGTATTTTTTTTTTCAAGTATTGTAATTTTTATTTTAAATTAATGAAGACTTTATGTTTTAAATTAAAAAAAAATAATTGTCAAATGATTGAATGGGCGTTATTGGAATAATGCCCCACTACGCCTCTTTTGCTATAATGCCCCATGTGTGACTAGGCGCCACGTGTCGTATAATGCCCCATGTTGGAGGCATTATTCTTGTTTATCACTACGGGTGGTCTTAGGAAGGTGGTTGTGTTGGGGGATGAATTTAGAATGGTGAATGGAGGGTATTTATAGAGTGGCATGCCATTGATATGGTTGACCAAGTGGAGGAAAAGTAGTTGTCTAGGGTTTGTCAAGGGCAATAGTGTCATTTTGTATCCTCTAGGGTTTACATCAATGACCCATTCATAAATGGGCTCAAACAATTTTCATTTCTTTCAGGTATTAATGGCAAATATTTTATAACTTGTTAGATATTAATTAAGGATTTTAGAAATAGGATGAGAAAAACAATTAAATTTTTTTTATTATGCTAGGAAATTGAAGAGGTTTAGATTTAATCTAGCTCTCTTAAAATTAATGTTTCTTAAAATTAATATTTCTTGGCGGAGGAACAAAATAGAAAAGTAATAGACGAGATTAAAAAAAATCTAGAATGAAAAAGTGTGGACGTTTACTCGACTTGTTGTCCGGCTTGTAACTTGGTGATGTGTGCAAAATGCAACATATAAATTACATCAATTGTGGCATAAAACTAACCCTTTTTTAGTACTAATGTTGGAAAAAGTGTGTTTTTGTCTTCCTTTTGTATTTTCAGGATTAAATGAGCTTAAATTAACAAAAGAAGCAAAAAAAGGCAGCTAAATCTAACATAAATACAAGAAAAGGAACAAACGTGGCATGCCCGACCTCCCCGACAGCATCTTCCCAAGCAAAACAAGAGAACAGAAGGCTGAACACGCCCCATGCTCAGTGAACACGGGGGCGTGCCCAAGTGCCAGCATAAAAGACAAAGCTATAGAAGCTTCTATCGCCCACCACGGGGCCGTGCTCAGCGGACACGGGGCCGTGGTCAACTATAAGATTCGCAGAATCCAGGCAAATCTTGATAGTACAGATATGCTTCTGCACACGGGGGCGTGCCCAGCGGACACGGGGGCGTGGTCAACTGATGCAGACAAACTGCAATTAATGAAGAAAGAGAAGGATGATGGACACGGGGCCGTGTCCGAGCTGCTGTTCAGGCTATAAATAGGGGTGCTTGGCTCATTTGCAAACCATCCCTTGGCACACCACCTCTCTCACACTTCACCCACCACCCACCACCACCATAACACCATCATCCATTGTCCATCATAGAGTGAGTGAGTCGTCCCGGGATCCAAGATTGATCGTAAGAGTTCTTGACAATCAAAGGCCATGTTTGCCTAAGTCTCTTACATCACTTGGTGAAGACAAGTGTCTAGTGTAATGTTTTTTATTTTTAATCTTTTCGCACTTTTTACTTGGTTATGTATTAATGACTTTAATAACTAGTTTCTTATGTTGAATGTGATTCTTCCTTATCGTTTGTCTGTGGTGTCTTGGCATTATTTTACTGTCTATATAAAATAAAAGATTTTCACCATTCATATTTGCACGGTCTATATGGAGGTATGTTGGCTACCTGGTCGGGGGTTAAGGGAATAGTTTGGTAAAAGTCTTGCCTTGTTCAGTGTATAGATCCTGCAAGGACCTAGGTCAAATTTAGTAGGACCTCCTTCAATACCCACCGGTATTGGATGGCGGGGGTCCAAACTCTTTGATCCCCTCAAATGTAAGCTACTATTAATACTTTAACCCGGCTACTTAGGACTGTATCCCTGCTGACTCAGACTACTTAGCCGAGGGTAACGTCACCTTCAAAAGAGGGGCCTACCATAATATGCATTAATAACTTAATTAATTATCTTTCAATAATCCGACCCTTTAGGATTGTATCCTTACTGACTCAAACTACTGGGTTGAGGGTAACGTCACCTTCGAAAGAGGGGCCTACTACAATAACTAAGATAATCTCTTAAAAAGTGCAAAAGTGCGGAAATAATCAAAGGTTACACTAAACACGAGTCGGAGCCAAGTGATGCATCTTGTCTATCTGTTTTTACTTTTATTTTTATTTTTCAGCATTTTAGTTAGTTTTTATTTTTCTAGTTTAAAACCTTTTTCTAAACTTTTGATTTGATTAGACGTTGAGGATAAACCGGTACTAAAAGCTCTTGTGTCCTTGGACGACCTCGGTATCTTGCCAACACTATACTACGCTCACGATGGGTGCACTTGCCCATATGTGTGTTTGGTGTTAGTAAAATATCGTGTTTTATAAATTTAAAACTTGACTAACGTGTAAAAAGGGCTTAAAATATACATTAAAAACTAATAACACTCACGCACATCAAGTTTTTGGCGCCGTTGCCGGGGACACAAGGATTTTAAGAAATCTTAAAATCGACGGCCTAATCAATTTTTCAAAACCTTTTTAAAACGCGCGCACATTTTTCTGCATTTTAGTTTAGTTTTGCATTTACAGTAGGTTGAACACGGGGTCGTGCTGCATATTTTTCATAAAACACCCAGATACAGTAGCTTGAACACGGGGCCGTGCTCAACGAAATCAGTAACTTTAATTAAAACGCCCAGATACAGATTCTGTACACGGGGCCGTGTCCACTGAACACGAGGCCGTGTCCAGCCTCTTTTTCCGTTTTTATTTTTGTTTTCTGATCTCGAGACTTGGTTGTGGTCTGCTGAGTGATTCTTATGGATCAATACTCAGGAGGTTACAACTACACCTATGAGGAGGATGTAACACCTGTGCCTCCACGGCCATCAAACAAATACCAAAACAATGAAATATTATATTTTCATACTTGGGATTTGTAAAAATATGTGTATCATTTGCACATATCAATTCTTGTTCAACTCCAAACTCTAAATCGCTTTCTGGAAGGTTATATGCGCACCGATGCGTAAATATAACCAGTTTAATGCAACAAACACTCCGGAATAGTGACATAGGCTTAACATACCTTAAATAACCTTTACATAACTTAGAGATAAGTTTTGAAGGCTTTGGTATGGCAAAATCAAGTTAAATCGCTTACAGGGACTAAAGTTGACAAACTGCGAAAGTATGCCAATTTGAACTGTAACAGACATTCCGGAACATGACCATAAGTTAAACATACCATAAATATCCTTTACATAGCTTAGAAATAAGCTTTGAGGTGTTCGGTGTGCTAAAATAAACTTTTGGGTCATTCAGGGACTAAAAGTGTCAAAAAGTGCACAAGTTTGCACTTTCGCGCATAACTTACGTTCTGAATACATCCGGACATCCAAAAATTTATGTAAGCATGACTATATTATTCTTTAGTGTTTGGCTTAAGAAAAATCCATTCGTCGCGTCATTTGGATCGTTTTTCGCGCTTATGCGCATTCCGTCGTAATTAAGCGAACATCGCGTTCGTACGACCAAACGAACCAACACCCGGCATATTTTTGAGTATGTTTCATGTCCACAATGTTTAGACATCATTTTAGGGCCTTAAAGTTGGCTTTACGGGCCTTAGAAGTGTGGGAAATGGCATAAACACATAACAGGGACCAAAACTGTCATTTCTGAAAGATGTTTGCTTATACATCGAATCTAGTCCTTCCCACTTGTTGCACATGGTTTTGGGAATCTATGGGCTGGTATTTTGGGCACATGGTATTACAATACCATGGGTGCTAGTGTATGGCCAAGATTGAAGCACTTTTTCCAAGAAACGATCCTAACGGTTCGGGAAATCCTATAAATACCCCACCCCCCATGCTTCAAAATTACAAGAACTTTGATTTGATAAACTCTAAGTTGAAACTATTGTTTCATACCTGAGATTTTTGAATCGAAGTTACCATTCGGGGACCCTTCGTAAGTATTCTTTCGTTCTTTTATTGCTTTTCGAGTCTTTCGAGTCTGAAAGTCAAACTTTGTTTGACTTTCTACATTGACCAGTTATGGTCAATGCGAAGTTCGTTTGAACTTCGCAACGTGAGTGTAATCACGTTGGTTATAGTCCCTTGGGACTATGCCTACTGATTACCACGTTGTCTAGGGTCGTAGGGTAAGCGATCTAATAAATCGCTTATACCTTCGAACCCGACCCAGTTTGGTCGATCATTAAGATCCGACCAAATACATTAGGTGACCATAGTAGGTAGGGAATAACCTCCCGAGGTTATACCCTATGGTCGCTTCGTTTGAATAGTTGTATGATAGGTAGTTTATATGCCTTAGGTAAATTACCAGAATACCCTTTTCATGTATAATTGGTAATTAAGCTTATGTAACCTAAACTTTTGTACATAACTGATTATACAACATAATTAAACACGTTTAGGCATATAAATACTTGTCATAGGACTAGTTAGACGTCCCGAATGCGTTTCACGCGAACGACGCGTTAAAGTAGCATAAGCTACCTTAATGGGTCGCGATGGGTCGAAAGCACTTAGGTTTGGTTTCATTGTAGTATGTAGGCCTTGTTAAACCATATCATATGAGTTCCAATACTCATTTGGTTTACCAAGCCTCATCCTATCCGATCTCCCGATTTAAGTCCGGTTTATTTATATAGTTCTAGATTGTCGACTGATTTCGTGCTCTCTCTAACTTTGTTTGGTTGTTGTTCAAGACCTCTAAGCATTCTCAGGCGAGTACATTATTCCCCTATTTTACTGCTTTCAATTGTTTTGGGGTGACTCATATGTGCTAAATGTTTTCGATGTTATAACAATGGTTTCAAAAACAATTAAGACGATTTATACAAAACTAATAACGATTTCAAAAAGTGAACAAACTTGTTGGTTGTAGTTACATAACAAATGACATTCATTAGCAATGATCAAGCCGACCAGTATTAGGTTATGGTACCATAGGATCTGACAAATCCCGTTAGTTACTACACCCGTAGTTATGTGTGGGTGTTGTGGGTAGCGACTGAATCTGTAATTATTAATTTACTCTTTGGTAAGGGTTTATTAATGCGAGATGTTAATCTATCCTTTGGTAAGGGTTTATTAATGCGAATTATTAATCTATCCTTTGGTAAGGGTTTATTAATGCGAGTCAAGAAGGTTTGAATGTTATTAGCGAGACGACCATTTAAGTAGTTTCACGACCTAAAACGAATTTAACAATTGGGTAAACGATTGGTTTTCACACGATGTTTTAACGATTGGGTAAACGATTGGATTCAAAGCGATATACGATTGGGTTTTGGTTACATATTACATGATTTACATTGGGCATGAACATTACTTTGGTGGTTTGGTTTGGATTAAGTGATTAAGTAACAATGCGTATGGAATATGATACAAGCATGGTGGATACGCCGCTGGTACTTCCTATATATAAGTGTTTGTATGGTATTACATATTGTAGCGTTATTTGAATCATTTCAGTTTGAGACATAGAACATTTTATACAAGTAACATACTTTTCACAAGACATTTATTTACAAACAACTTATATTATACAAACTCATTTTACATGGTTATTCATTTAATCATGCATTATTCTCTTATTTATACATATCACCTAAACTTATTATTTTTCAAATGATTTACAAAGACAAAGCAAATTACAAGGTTCATGACTAAACATTTTCTTAAACAGAAGTCATGAATCTTATTTTCACAAAACCTATGTACTCGCCAGCATTTCTTTGCTGACCTCGTTTTCACATATGTTTCAGGTATTGTTGAATGATATCGATTGATAAGATGCATGCTCACATAGGACTGGACAAGGCCTTAGTGACTAAATAACAATGATAGATTACGTTTAAATTGTGTATTTAGATTTCCAAACGATGTAATTATTCAATGATTAATAAAACGAAACACTTTTGATATCCATGGTTATGAAACATTAATTCTGTTGCAACACGCCCCGATGTTTCCGCCACGTTTTGTATGTTCTACGTGGTCGGGGTGTGACAGAAAAGATGGTATCAGAGCCCATGGTTATAGGGAATTAGGTTATTAGTAATGCTTTGACCTAGTCTATAACCTTCTTAGGACCCTAACGCGAGTTTACTTGCGTTTAGTCATAAAACAATACCGTCACCTATCCTTAGGCGACGACCACAACAAGAACATAAATTTCAAAACCGCTTTGAAAACTAATCATCTGTTCTAGGATGATTGATTACTAGGTTTTGAACCCTCTATGGTAAGGTTTTGAACTCTCTAGTATATGGTTTTGAACCCCTTTGAGTTTTCAAAATTTCGTCAAGGTTTTGGGTTTTAAATAATGTGAACACGTGCAAACTGGAAGGGTGAATGCCTGTATTCTGGGTTTTCTGTCTAGGCAAGCACTTCGTATACATCTCATCAGACGCGAGACCAGTTGTGCTTACCTGGGAATTCTTGGGATGAGTGTTCACTTATAGGCGAGCATGTCTTCGCGATACATTATTTTTGACCCATTTACTTTGATTAGTCACCGTCTCATTTATTTGCCTTAGGTAACAAACAAATGATCGAAATCTTCATGCGTTATCATTCTGTTTTGATTGTCCAATAATCTTTCACCTGTTTCTCCCTACGCCTTTCTTTTTCTTCAAGAATGTCTCTTCATCACGATGACGCCCAGATATCTGAGCAAGCAGCCAAATTAGCTCAGCGAATAGGCGAAGTAGTCCTGAAGACTGTTGAATTAGCTACTGCCATGTATCATCTCCAGGATGAAGCCACTCAAGAGTCACCAAGACAGGCAGGACCTAGTCAGGCGACAACACCATCAGCCAATAAACCAATCAAGGAATCAAAGACCATGGATGAATGATCCCCTAAGAAGTCAAAGAAGCGAAAGGCTTCTCAGAACTTCGCCATGGTCGCTCACAATGGTAAAGCAGTCCCCAACCAACCAGCTCAACCCCCTGCTAGGTGTGTATGGCTTTTCCTATGATACCTACATCAAGGAACTATGTACCTTACAAACTACTCTTGTGATTTCTCTCTTTCTAATGATTGCTCATGATTCCCTCGAAAATTTTAAGTACTCGTTTCACTCTAAGAAACAAAGTACAGAAAATTAAGTGACATTATGAGTAATCGTGCTTTTCGCACATCTGTGCCTTTAAATCCTTGGTTAGATAACTAAGGGTATTTTCAAATTTCATACCCATTACGTTTTGATTTTTCAACATACACAGTACCAGTATTTCAAAACAATCTTCATGATCTCAAAACATTTCATATAGTTTGAAAACAATTTTTCTAGATGCATTGTCTATGATATTTCAAAAACATTGGCCATGTTATCAAAACCAACCTTTCTAATTTCAAAATATTTCATATAGTCTGAAGACAATATTAACACAATACATTTTCTGATCAAGTGCATGATTTCGAAAAGCATCATTCATGTCTTTCAAAAACCTTATACATAATTTCAAAATTCAACTCGCATGATTTTAAAACATTTTTGTAAATATATCTACCTAATACACCTACTTTATGATTTCAAAAAGTATTATATATAAGGTTTCAAAAACGTTAAACACATTTTTCTTAAAAGAACCCCATGCATAGTTTTCAAAAATATTTTCCTCATACATTGACTTAACCTTCAAAATTCTGCTTCATATGTCGCCTTGACATATCAAGCATCTCAACTTCATAAGCATTTTACATCATGTTTTGACCTAAGCACATCCAGTGCAAGGTTTCAAAACATCTTCAACTTCTAAAATTCATATGGGATCTTTTTATCTTTACAATTAGATCCTTGTGGATGATTATCGTTCAAATCAAAGTCCTTAATTGGATTCCTTATGTACCTTAATTCGAACACTTCGGTTCCTAGTAATCGAAATCGAATTTTCTTTTTGAATCTTTCTATCTTTATAGTTGGATTCTCGATAACATTTAAAGTACCAAATGAAATCCACGGAATGGATTCCTAGTGTGCTTTAAATGCATGTACGCAATTTACAAGACAAATTAACAAACAATTTTGTGGTTATGTGACTATGTGTTTATTCATCTTATGTTTTCTTTTATGCATTTTTTTGTTTTTAATACTCTGGATATTCGTTATCCAAATCCTCGCAGAATCTTTCATATCTTCATATGAGGGATTCGTAGCAGGATATTCAAAAGGTACTACCTTCAATCCTTAATGGGCTTCTATGTAATAGTTAAGACCCTTGGATTATATAGTACCACTCCATGATTCATAAGAGACCCTTTAGTGGTCTAGTCAAAAAGATTGATTCACAATTTGGTTAAAGAACGACATCTAGTGATGTAGCTGAACAGACTCCTTGATAGTCTATTTAGATCATTTATTGATTTAATTTAAAGGACTCTATGGTGGTCTAGTCACGCTCATCACCGGTTTGTCCATTTGGTTTTCCCCTACACACTATAAAATAGACTGTGTGAACTGTGCAAGGAATTGTCTGATTATGGACGCGTACATAATTATGAAATTTAGTGCACAGAAACCCAGTAAGATTTATTATGTGTAAGAGCCGATAGTGACAACAATAACGAAATGAGAACGATGTAATAGAGGTACGGTGGACGCACCAATGACGCTTCATATACTTGTATATAAGTATCCCTCTTACATTGCAATCATGATGTTATTAAAGGTTACTAGAAGTTCAGAACCCTAACCAATGTTGTTTGATCTTTTCAACTTCATATTTCCAAGCTCTCACAAGTTTCCTCTAAATAAATTTCGGGACGAAATTTCCTAAAGTAGGGGAGACTGTAACACCTGTGCCTCCACGGCCATCAAACAAATACCAAACCAATGAAATATTATATTTTCATACTTGGGATTTGTAAAAATATGTGTATCATTTGCACATATCAATTCTTGTTCAACTCCAAACTCTAAATCGCTTTATGGAAGGTTATATGCGCACCGATGCGTAAATATAACCAGTTTAATGCAACAAACACTCCGGAATAGTGACATAGGCTTAACATACCTTAAATAACCTTTACATAACTTAGAGATAAGTTTTGAAGGCTTTGGTATGGCAAAATCAAGTTAAATCGCTTACAGGGACTAAAGTTGACAAACTGCGAAAGTATGCCAATTTGAACTGTAACAGACATTCCGGAACATGACCATAAGTTAAACATACCATAAATATCCTTTACATAGCTTAGAAATAAGCTTTGAGGTGTTCGGTGTGCTAAAATAAACTTTTGGGTCATTCAGGGACTAAAAGTGTCAAAAAGTGCACAAGTTTGCACTTTCGCGCATAACTTACGTTCTGAATACATCCGGACATCCAAAAATTTATGTAAGCATGACTATATTATGCTTTAGTGTTTGGCTTAAGAAAAATCCATTCGTCGCGTCATTTGGATCGTTTTTCGCGCTTATGCGCATTCCGTCGTAATTAAGCGAACATCGCGTTCGTACGACCAAACGAACCAACACCCGGCATATTTTTGAGTATGTTTCATGTCCACAATGTTTAGACATCATTTTAGGGCCTTAAAGTTGGCTTTACGGGCCTTAGAAGTGTGGGAAATGGCATAAACACATAACAGGGACCAAAACTGTCATTTCTGAAAGATGTTTGCTTATACATCGAATCTAGTCCTTCCCACTTGTTGCACATGGTTTTGGGAATCTATGGGCTGGTATTTTGGGCACATGGTATTACAATACCATGGGTGCTAGTGTATGGCCAAGATTGAAGCACTTTTTCCAAGAAACGATCCTAACGGTTCGGGAAATCCTATAAATACCCCACCCCCCATGCTTCAAAATTACAAGAACTTTGATTTGAGAAACTCTAAGTTGAAACTATTGTTTCATACCTGAGATTTTTGAATCGAAGTTAGCATTCGGGGACCCTTCGTAAGTATTCTTTCGTTCTTTTATTGCTTTTCGAGTCTTTCGAGTCTGAAAGTCAAACTTTGTTTGACTTTCTACATTGACCAGTTATGGTCAATGCGAAGTTCGTTTGAACTTCGCAACGTGAGTGTAATCACGTTGGTTATAGTCCCTTGGGACTATGCCTACTGATTACCACGTTGTCTAGGGTCGTAGGGTAAGCGATCTAATAAATCGCTTATACCTTCGAACCCGACCCAGTTTGGTCGATCATTAAGATCCGACCAAATACATTAGGTGACCATAGTAGGTAGGGAATAACCTCCCGAGGTTATACCCTATGGTCGCTTCGTTTGAATAGTTGTATGATAGGTAGTTTATATGCCTTAGGTAAATTACCAGAATACCCTTTTCATGTATAATTGGTAATTAAGCTTATGTAACCTAAACTTTTGTACATAACTGATTATACAACATAATTAAACACGTTTAGGCATATAAATACTTGTCATAGGACTAGTTAGACGTCCCGAATGCGTTTCACGCGAACGACGCGTTAAAGTAGCATAAGCTACCTTAATGGGTCGCGATGGGTCGAAAGCACTTAGGTTTGGTTTCATTGTAGTATGTAGGCCTTGTTAAACCATATCATATGAGTTCCAATACTCATTTGGTTTACCAAGCCTCATCCTATCCGATCTCCCGATTTAAGTCCGGTTTATTTATATAGTTCTAGATTGTCGACTGATTTCGTGCTCTCTCTAACTTTGTTTGGTTGTTGTTCAAGACCTCTAAGCATTCTCAGGCGAGTACATTATTCCCCTATTTTACTGCTTTCAATTGTTTTGGGGTGACTCATATGTGCTAAATGTTTTCGATGTTATAACAATGGTTTCAAAAACAATTAAGACGATTTATACAAAACTAATAACGATTTCAAAAAGTGAACAAACTTGTTGGTTGTAGTTACATAACAAATGACATTCATTAGCAATGATCAAGCCGACCAGTATTAGGTTATGGTACCATAGGATCTGACAAATCCCGTTAGTTACTACACCCGTAGTTATGTGTGGGTGTTGTGGGTAGCGACTGAATCTGTAATTATTAATTTACTCTTTGGTAAGGGTTTATTAATGCGAGATGTTAATCTATCCTTTGGTAAGGGTTTATTAATGCGAATTATTAATCTATCCTTTGGTAAGGGTTTATTAATGCGAGTCAAGAAGGTTTGAATGTTATTAGCGAGACGACCATTTAAGTAGTTTCACGACCTAAAACGAATTTAACAATTGGGTAAACGATTGGTTTTCACACGATGTTTTAACGATTGGGTAAACGATTGGATTCAAAGCGATATACGATTGGGTTTTGGTTACATATTACATGATTTACATTGGGCATGAACATTACTTTGGTGGTTTGGTTTGGATTAAGTGATTAAGTAACAATGCGTATGGAATATGATACAAGCATGGTGGATACGCCGCTGGTACTTCCTATATATAAGTGTTTGTATGGTATTACATATTGTAGCGTTATTTGAATCATTTCAGTTTGAGACATAGAACATTTTATACAAGTAACATACTTTTCACAAGACATTTATTTACAAACAACTTATATTATACAAACTCATTTTACATGGTTATTCATTTAATCATGCATTATTCTCTTATTTATACATATCACCTAAACTTATTATTTTTCAAATGATTTACAAAGACAAAGCAAATTACAAGGTTCATGACTAAACATTTTCTTAAACAGAAGTCATGAATCTTATTTTCACAAAACCTATGTACTCGCCAGCATTTCTTTGCTGACCTCGTTTTCACATATGTTTCAGGTATTGTTGAATGATATCGATTGATAAGATGCATGCTCACATAGGACTGGACAAGGCCTTAGTGACTAAATAACAATGATAGATTACGTTTAAATTGTGTATTTAGATTTCCAAACGATGTAATTATTCAATGATTAATAAAACGAAACACTTTTGATATCCATGGTTGTGAAACATTAATTCTGTTGCAACACGCCCCGATGTTTCCGCCACGTTTTGTATGTTCTACGTGGTCGGGGTGTGACAGAGGATGATTATAGGAGTAAGTATTGCACTAATTGTGGTGACCCGCACTCGGTTCAATATTGTAACTTATATCAACCATCCACTTCATACACCTACTATGAGGAGCCCAGGTACGAGCCATCAACTTCATACACATCCTATGAAGACCAAAGGTATGAACCTCCTCCCTCATACTCATATTTTGATGAACCAATGTATGAGCCTTCTTACTCATACTTTGAGGAACTAAGATATGAGCCACCACCTTCATATGCTTATTATGAGGAACCATGGCGTGAACAACCCACCTCATATGAGTATTATGAAGAACAAAATTACGACCCTTATCCATCATATGCTTACAATGAAGAACAATGGTGTGAACCATCTACTTCATATGGGTATTATGAGGAACAAAGGATCGAACAACCGGATTCAAGCTTTGAAAATCCCGATCCTTTTTTCTATAACCGAAGTGACCGATAGGATATTAGAACACCTTAAAGTTATCGAGCGCTATATAAAAGAATCTCGCGCAAGGGAAGAGGAGTCCCGCGCAAGAGAAGAATTAAATAAAGAAGAGATAATTGAAAGTGTAAAAATGGAAGAACAAATAAGTGAAAAACCGACACATGAGTTAAACAACGAAAAAGGTGAGTCCGACAACGCTAAAATTCAAGAAGAGTCTAATTTTGAAGAAATTAATCTCTTGTCACCTTCTTTTGAAAATCATTGTTTAGTTCCAACTCATGCTAAGTTTTTAAAAGAGTTAAACACTAACACTAAAATTGACGAAACGGTAAGTATTAAGTTAACTAAAGATCAAACCTCGCTAATAAAAGAAGATCCATTTGAAATCAACATTACACCGGTTCCATGTTTTTTTCAAAATTCATTTATTAGTAATGTCACAATTGATAAAGATATTTGCGTTAACATAATGCCCAACTACATTTTCGAAAAATTAAGTATTAGTGATTTTTCTTCACTTCAAATACCCATTTTTCTATCTAATCGGAAAATAATAAAATCAATCGGTGTAGTTGAGGATGTCTTGGTTCAAACAAATCAAATGGTAATCCCAACCGACTTTGTCATCCTCGATGACGCTCCTCTAATGTTGGGACGACCCTTTGTAGAAACCCACGAAGCTTTGAAGAACCGGAAGTATAACAATCTACCTCTTCAATTAGGGGCATTTAAAAAGAGTGTCAATCTTGAGCGGTCAATGAAATATCCATTCGGCAATAATGACCCCCTAATTGAAGATGAAGATGAACCACCCGATACAAGTGAAAAGATTGACCACTTTGTTGAAGAAGAGGTCGCCATAGAACAAACTTTTAAAGTTCTTGATCAAAATGAGCAACCAAATAAGGAGTCTCCTAAAGACCCACCTCTTGAGCTCAAAGAACTTCCAAAAGGTTTGGAATATGCTTTTCTAGACAAAGATGGTAAATCACCTGTAATTATTTCATCTAAGTTAGATAGTTTAGAAAAAGAAAAATTAATTAACCTTTTGAAAAAACAAAAAAATGTGATTGCTTGGAAGCTTGTAGATATTAAAGGAATAAGTCCTTCCATGTGCACGCACAAAATTTTAATGAATGCTGACTACAAATCGGTAATACAACCACAACGTCGAGTAAATTCAAATGTTCAAGAAGTAGTTAAAAATGAAGTCATCAAATTACTTGATGCCGGACTTATTTATCCTATCTCCGATAGCCCTTGGGTAAGTCCCATCCAAGTAGTTCCAAAGAAAGGAGGTATGACGGTAATAACTAATGGAAAGAATGAATTAATACCAACGAGAACCATCACAGGATGGAGAGTATGTATAGATTATAGACGATTAAATGAAGCAACAAGGAAAGATCACTTTCCTTTGCCCTTCATTGATCAAATGTTAGAAAGATTATCCGGTCATAAATTTTACTGTTTCTTGGATGGTTTTTCAGGTTACTTTCAAATCTCGATAGCACCCGAAGACCAAGAAAAGACAACTTTCACATGTCCCTATGGAACTTTTGCTTATCGACGCATGTCATTTGGTCTATGTAATGCCCCCGCAACATTCCAACGTTGCATGGTAGCCATCTTCCATGACATGATAGAAAAGACAATGGAAGTCTTCATGGACGACTTTTCTATCTTTGGGGATTCATACGACCAATGCCTCGATAACCTTGAACGAATGTTATCCCGATGTGAGGAAACTAACCTCGCCCTTAATTGGGAAAAATGTCATTTCATGGTAACTGAGAGAATAGTACTCGGTCACAAAATCTCAAGCGAAGGAATGGAGGTTGATCGAGCAAAAATAGACACTATTTCTCGATTACCACCCCCATCCTCCGTTAGAGCTATCAGAAGTTTCCTAGGGCATGCCGGATTTTATAGGCGATTTATCAAAGACTTTTCTAAAATTTCAAGGCCTCTAACAAAATTACTTGAAAAATATGCCCCTTTCATCTTTAACAAGGATTGCAGTCAAGCATTTCTAACCCTAAAAGAAATGCTAGTCAATGCACCTATCATGATAGCGCCTGACTGGAAATTTCCTTTCGAAATCATGTGTGATGCAAGTGACTTTGCAGTTGGAGCTGTCTTGGGACAAAGAAAAGAAAAGCATTTTCACCCAATTTATTATGCTAGTAAAACACTTAACAATGCACAAGAAAATTACACAACAACTGAAAAAGAATTACTGGCTGTGGTATTTGCTTTTGATAAATTTCGTTCTTATCTTGTTCTTTCTAAAACTATAGTCTATATAGATCATGCAGCCATTCGATATCTTTCAAAAAGCAGGACGCAAAACCACGTTTGATTCGGTGGATTTTACTCCTCCAAGAATTTGATATTGAAATCCAAGACAAAAGAGGAGCAGAAAACACCGCGGCAGATCATCTTTCACGCTTAGAAGACCCAGCTTTGGAGGCAACTAGGGACGAGCAAATCAACGAAAAATTTCCAACGGAGTCCCTAGAAATGGTGGAATACAAAGAAGAACCATGGTATGTCGACTATGCTAACTACCTAGCTAGCGGTATAGTCGCTAAGGGTTGGCCACATCATCAAAGAAAAAAATTCTTTGCTAATGTGAAGCATTATTTTTGGGAAGACCCTTATCTTTCCAAAATGTGTGCCGACCAACTCATCCGACGATGCGTACATGGTAGCGAAGCACGAAGAATTCTCCGCCATTGTCATGAAGGTCCATACGGAGGACATCATGGTGCCGCTAGTACCACACAAAAGGTATTTGATTCAGGGTTTTATTGGCCAACTGTAACAACTCCTATCAAAAAGTCTTAAATTATTATTTTAATTGTCCAATAGGAAACCCTAATTGAGACACACAAGTGATTCTGTACAAACCCTAAAATTTTCAGAACAATCAGAATCAGGATCAGGGCCCCTAAAACTCAGGGGGGGAAACCCTAGTTACGATTATCTTAAAATCTCGCTGTCAAAATTGAAATTTACGAATCTGTCAACTCAGCTAGGCTAGTCCAGGACGTGGCTACCCTATGGTCAATAGGTGTCCCTTACGGACCGTAAGGGATGAGTCTTACGGTCCGTAAGCAGGGGTCAAAATTGTGTATAAATAGCGGACTTTGGGACTTGCATTCTGGAATTGAAACGACGAAGAAATTCGTTATAGGCACTGAGTTACGTTCTGTTCACTATCAAAACACACACGGATCACTAATCGTCGCCGCAATACAGGGTAATAACTCGATCGCTGATACGATTTAATGTCCGATCGATTAAACTATCCAATGGATGTTTAAGTGCTGCCCACATTTGGGTTTATGCTTTGATGTGCGTGAAAGTGTCGTATATATTAGGTGTATATTTTAAGCCCCTTTAACACTTATTTTAGCCAAGTTTTAAATTTATAAAACACGATATTTTACTAACACTAAACACACATATGGGCAAGTGCACCCATCGTGAGCGTAGTATAGCGATGGTAAGATACCGAGGTCGTCCAAGGACACAAGAGCTTTTAGTACCGGTTTATCCTCAACGTCTAATCAAAATAAAAAGTTTAGAAAAATGTTTTAAGCTAAGAAAAATAAAAACTAACTAAAATGCTGAAAATAAAAATAAAAGAAAAAACAGATAGACAAGATGAATCACTTGGTTCCGACTCGTATCTAGTATAACCTTTGATTATTTCCGCACTTTTGCACATAATTAAGAGATTATCTTAGTTATTGTAGTAGGCCCCTCTTTTGAAGGTGACGTTACCCTCACCCCAGTAGTTTGAGTCAGCAAGGATACAATCCTAAAAGGGTGGATTATTGGAAGACAATGAATTAAGTTATTAATGCAATATTATGGTAGGCCCCGCTTTTGGCGGTGACGTTACCCTCGGCTAAGTAGTCTGAGTCAGCAGGGATACAGTCCTAAATAGCCGGGTTATAGTATTAATAGTACTTAACTTATGAGGGGATCAAAGAGTTTGGACCCCCGCCATCCAATACCGTGAAGCATTGAAGGAGGTCCTACTAAATTTGACCCAGGTCCATTGCAGGACCTCTAAACGCTGAACAATGGCAAGACCTTTACCAAACCGTTCCCTTAACCCCCGACCAGGTAGCCAACATACCTCCATATAGACCATGGAGATATGAATGGTGAAAATCCTTTATTTTATATAGACAGTGAAATAATGCCAAGACACCACGGACAAACGATAAGGAAAGATCACCTTCAACATAAGTAACTAGTTATTAAAGTCATTAATACAAAACCAAATAAAAAGTGCAAAAGATTAGAAATAAAAAGTATTATACTAGACACTTTGTCTTCACCAAGTGATGTAAGAGACTTAGGCAAACATGGCCTTGATTGTCAAGAACTCTTACGATCAATCTTGGATCCCGAGACGACTCACACACTCTACGATGGACAATGGATGATGGTGGTGGATGATGGTGTTATGGTGGTGGTGGGTGGTGGATGAAGTGTGAGAGAGGTGGTGTGCCAAGGGATGAGTTGAAATGAAACCAAGCACTCCTATTTATAGGCTGAACAGAAGGCTGGGCACGGCCCCGTGCCTGTCTGACAATCTCTCTCTTCAGTAATTGTAATTCGCAATTACAATTAATGCACCTGCTGTACTTTCGACACGCCCCCGTGTTCGCTGGACACGGCCCGTGGTGGGCAATAGAAGCTTCTATAGGTTTGTCTTTTCTGCTGCTTCTTGGGCACGGCCCCGTGCTGGCTGAGCACGGGGCGTGTTCAGTCTTCTGCCTTCTCTATTTAGCTTGGGAAGATGCCGTTGAGGGGTCGGACAATCCACTTATGTTCCTTTCCTTGTATTTATGTTAGATTTAGCTGTCTTTTTGCTTCTTTTGTGAATTTGAGCTCATTTAATCCTGAAAATACAAAAGGAAGACAAAAACACTCTTTTTCCAACATTAGTACTTAAAAAGGGTTAGTTTTATGCCTCATTTGATGTAATTTATATGTTGCATTTTACACACATCATGCTTTGTCATTCGTTGTTAATTCAATGGATGTTTAAGTATCACACTTTGTCATTCGTTGTGAAGGTTTTAATCTCGTGAGTTATCGTAAATGTTGTATTAAGTTACTAACCGAATTGTGTGCCTATTATTAATTTAGGTTAAAAGGCTAATCAGTAGGCTAGGCTCTGCTCAATTAAATCTGCAATGTGAGTCATTCTCTTTTTATCAAATTACTTTCAAAAGCAAGTTTATTTTCAAATATTATAATTACAGGGATTAAGTCATGGTAATCTTAATCAATGGCTAGTGGGGTATTGTGCACATTACTAATTTCTCATGGGGTTAGGCTAATAAGCCCTAACACAGGTTAGGCAAATAAGCCCTAACAGTGATATATCATCACTAGTTGAGTGACAGGACTCAATAGTGGTATGACCATCGTCACCAGGAGGTGACACGGTGCCATATAACAATAAGATAGAAACCATCGTAATCGCTCTTATGCTGTAATTAATAACAATGAGTCATTTTTTTATTAAAAAGAATGATTCACTCAGTATTTCCCGCTGACAAAACCTTTTTCAAACATGTTTCAGGTGATCTGTTATGATCCAGGAAAAGTGCCGAGAAGCACTACAAGCTTAAGGAAGTGGCTCAGTATAAAATAAAGAAACATGTTTTGTAAAATAAAAGATTTCTCCGTGAAATCTTATGATTGTAAATTACTGGGTTTTATCCCGAATTGTGAAATAAAAATTATCGGGAAATATTTCAGTTTTTAAAAGATCCTGAAGAAACTTCCGCTGTTAATTAAATACCACGGGATTTTCTATCCCGCGGCTCCTGAAACGGGTCAAACCGGGTCGGGGGCCGTGACAGAAAAAGGTGGTATCAGAGCCACTGATTCGCAATTACAATTAATGCACCTGCTGTACTTTCGACACGCCCCCGTGTTCGCTGGACACGGCCCGTGGTGGGCAATAGAAGCTTCTATAGGTTTGTCTTTTCTGCTGCTTCTTGGGCACGGCCCCGCGCTGGCTGAGCACGGGGCGTGTTCAGTCTTCTGCCTTCTCTATTTAGCTTGGGAAGATGTCGTTGAGGGGTCGGGCAATCCACTTATGTTCCTTTCCTTATATTTATGTTAGATTTAGCTGTCTTTTTGCTTCTTTTGTGAATTTGAGCTCGTTTAATCCTGAAAATACAAAAGGAAGACAAAAACACTCTTTTTCCAACATTAGTACTTAAAAAGGGTTAGTTTTATGCCTCATTTGATGTAATTTATATGTTGCATTTTACACACATCAAATACCCCACACTTGAACTTTTGCTTGTCCTCAAGCAAAACTCTTTAATATGTGGCTTACACTCCCAAATGGAATAGGTAGAAGAGAAGGTTCTGGGCTTGTCGTAGAGTGTCGGGATTTCCAAGATTCTTTATGTAGTTTTATTTTTATTTTTTTACAATCCTATTCGTCATGATTTATTTAAAACTTTTCATAAGAAAAATTTACTTATTTGGGCATAACATGCCTTTTTAAAATTCCATTTATATACAAGTTCACATACCTCACGGGAGAAATCACTCACACTCGGCCGAAGGTGTATTTTTAGTGAATCACTCGAGAGCGGCATGGAACTTATTCCTACCATAGGCTTGCCAAGCAATCAATCCTCCTCCTTTTTAACTTTTATACCTTTGTAAATATCAAGAGGACTTTGTGGGTGAAGGGTTAGGCTTGGGTTAAAGGTAGGTGGTTGGGTTAGTGGTTAGTAGAAAAAGGGTGAAAAAAAACATAACAAGTGTCGGTTTTCGTAGGACTTTCTATTTTTGTAACTTTTTATTCTGATGAAGCTTTTATTCAAACAAAGTTATTTTTGATGAACTTGTTTGTTTATTTTTGCTTCATCATTAACACATTTTTTTATTTTATTTTTTTTTTCAATCATACGAAAAACCGAACTCGTTACTAAAATAAAGGGTTAAAATAAAAAAGGGTTTTGGTGGGTAAAAGGGTTTTTTTGGTTTGGGTGATGAAATGAAAAGGTTTAGGCTCAAAGGGGCTAACTAGGGGGATTTTTGGGTAGGTGGTAAAAGAAAAAGAAAAATAATGGTGTAGAAATAAAAAGGGTTAGTCCTAATGCCTCTATCATTTACTTACTCGGGTTTTAAGTTGATAAGGACCGGGAATGTATCGTCATGGCAAGTTCTAGAGTCGTAAGAACCAAGCGGCTATTCACACAAGAAACGAAAAATGAGCATTTAGTCTAAAGATGTAAATTTGTTTGCTCAATAAAGGCTCAAAACTCACTTTTGTGGGAATGGGTTTTTATGTGATCAAGTATATATAATCAAATTTTAACTAAGTTTGCCATGCCTTTTCATAATTTTCTTATGTTGGTTCTTTTTATCACGACGCTATCGGTTGTAAATTCGTAAAAATATAACCTTTTTAGAACTTGAATTTCCCGAGTTAAACCTAGACAAGTAAAAAAAATGAAATTTTTGAAAAAAAAATTGGGGTGATTAGCGGTTCCAATAGAGTTTTGTGTAAGGCTTGTATTTAGGACTTGCAAAATTTCAAGGTTTTAGCATCCCCCCCACACTTAAATTACACATTGTCCTCAATGTGTCCCAAAAATAAATTTTTAGGTTGATTAAATGTGTAAAATAGTGTTTAAAAGCAAAGATTTATGTTACTGGCAGTCTGGACACGGCCCCGTGGGGACCGGACACGGCCCCGTGTTCAGGTGCCAGTAACGAAAATTAAAGAAAAGAAACAGAAGCCTGGAAACGGGGGCGTGTCTGGTGAACACGGCCCGTGTCCAGTTACCTGAACTGGGTATTTTTCTGCAGGGGGTTCAGCACGGGGCCGTGTTGGTTGGGCACGGCCCGTGTTGAACCTTCTGTAATGGAGAAAATTGTCGGGTCACCTTGTTCTTGTGCATGGGGTCATTTTTCTCATTCCCCTTTTCATCCCTTACCACCATGAGTGTGTTTTATTCCTGAAAATTAAAACTAACTAGAAAACATAAAAATTAATCTAAATTAAACTAAGGATAGTTCCGCGGAATGCCTCCGTGGTGCGCCACGTTTATAAGGGTCCTTGGCTAGACCCAAAGCCTTGTCATATGTTACCCAAGTGGGATGTATTGCATCCCATGTTGCACCGTCGGAGAGCGTCATCCAAGCTTGAGTCTATGACCTTCATGTAGTTGACCGGGTCTTCTTCCTCTACTTTCTTTCCACATTCAAATTTTACTTCCTCATCTCCAAACTTCAATGTTAGAGTTCCGTCATTCATATCCACCACTGCTTGAGCGGTGGCTAGAAATGACCTCCCGAGGATGAGAGGGACATCGGTGTCTTCTTCCATGTCTAGGATGACAAAGTCGGTTGGAAAGACGAAATTGTCGACCTTGACTAGCAGATTTTCAGCGACACCTTGTGGAAATTTGACGGACCTGTCGGCAAGTTGTATGCTCATCTTTGTAGGGCTTGTCGTTCCTAGGCCGAGTCGCTTGAACATTGACGTGGGCATGAGGTTGATGCTAGCCCCAAGATCGGCTAAAGCATTACGGATGGGGGACTTCCCAATCGAGCAAGGGATTGTGAAGCTCCCGGGGTCGATTTTCTTTTGTGGAAGTTTGTTGAGTACTAAGGCTGAGCATTCTTCGCCTAAGTTAACTAATTGCAATGATTCAATTTTCCTTTTGTGAGTGAGGAAATCCCTCATGAATTTTGCATATTTAGGCATTTGGGTTAGGACCTCAATAAAAGGAATATTAACATGCAATTGTTTTAGTAAACTTTCGAACTTTGCGAATTGCTCATCGGTCTTTTGACGATTTAACCTACCGGGGTACGGAATCGGATGAGTTTTGGTGGGCTCTTGATTTGTTGAAGGAGTCTTTTCTGGTTGAGGAGTGGGTGAAGTAGAGTTTTGGCGTTGATTTCCTTCAATTGGTGGTAAGGGCTCATCCTCGGGACCCACGGTTCGGTTTCTCAACGTGATGAGGTGTACTTGCGCCTTTGGGTTGGTTTCGGTATTACTTGGTAATGCGCCTTGTGGTCTCTCGGAGAAATTTTGAGCTAGTTGATTTAATTGTTTTTCAACGTTTTGAATGCTAGCTTGTTGATTTCTAAAATTCGATTCCAATTGTTGAAATCGATCCGAGTTTTTCTTTTCGGTGTCGGAGATGAGGGGAGATAGGGTATCTTCAAGCCTTTCTCTTCCACCTTGTTGTTGAGAGAAATTTTGTGGTTGTTGAAAATTAGTTCGTTGGTTTTGTTGGTTACTACTATTGCCGGGATCCCTCCAACCAAGATTTGGGTGGTTACGCCATCCTTGGTTGTAGGTACCCGTTGGAGGACCCGACGGCCTAGGTCTATTATCAATGTAGTTTACCGTTTCTGCTTGTTCATCTAATTCTTTCATACAACTCCAATTTTCATGTGACCCACCACACCCTTCACAAGCCATAACCGAGGCCGTTTTTGTCATTTCAAGTTTTTTGATTTTCGAAGAGAGGGCCTCGATTTGGGCTTGTAAAGATGTGCTTTCATCAACCTTATGGGCGCCTGGGGCAATAGATTTATTACCTCGGGGAGTGTGCCACTGAAAATTGGTTTGAGCAATTTCCTCAATTTGATTATATATTTCATTTGGGCAACGATTACCTAAAAGTCCCCCGGAGCTTGAATCAAGTGTCTGTCTTGTGTGTGGCAACAATCCGTTGTAGAAAGTGGATACTTGTTGCCATACTGCTAGACCGTGATGAGGACACTTTCTTAGAAGCTCCTTGAACCTTTCCCAAGTTTCATATAAGGATTCCCCATCCTCTTGTGAGTATGTATTAATTTCAGTCATTAGTTTAGCCGTTTTAGCAGGAGGGAAATACTTATATAGAAACTTTTGGGCTAGTTCATCCCAGGTGTTTACCGAGCCAACTGGGAGGGTGTTGAGCCAAGCCTTGACTCGGTCTTTTAGTGAAAATGGAAACATCCTAAGGCGAATGGCGTCGTTTGATGCTCCATTGATTCGAAAAGTATCACATATTTCCAAGAAATTAGTAATATGTAAATGGGGATCCTCGTCCGCAAGCCCATGGAAGGTTGCGGAGTTTTGGAGCATTTGTATCAAATGCGGCTGAAGTTCGAAGTTGTTGGCTTCGACATTCGGTGCATTGATAGCGGCGCCAAGATTGCCTACGGTGGGCCGTAGGTAATCCATGAGGGTACGTTGGTCCGCCATTGGAAGTGGGTCCCCCGAAACTTTCTCTTGATTTTTAGCTTTAAGTCTTTTCTGAGAAAGCGTTCGGGTTCTTCTAGAGGTTCTTTTATGTCTCTACTAGAACTGGAGCTCATGCACTACGTAGGAGGTTTAAATGTGGCGCCTAGGTTCCAAGTCCTGCAATAAAAACAGAAAAGAACGTTGGTCAGATTGTTCACCACGGCCCCGTGCTCAGTGAACACGGCCCGTGGTCAGAAGTACAGTAATTGTTTTCTGTATCCCAGTTACTGGGAGTTGGACACGACCCCGTGTTGCACCGACACAGCCCCGTGCTCAGCTCTCTGTAACTTAGAAAATAAAAACTGCCAGTGATGATGCTGGGCACGGCCCGTGTCTGACCAGGCACGGCCCGTTCTGAGCTCTGCAGAAGCTGAAAAACTAAGAAAATCCTAAAAAAATAAAAAGAAAAATAAAAAATGATTAGGCCGTTGATTCCTAACTTTCTTAAAATCCTTGTGTCCCCGGCAACGGCGCCAAAAACTTGATGTGCGTGAAAGTGTCGTATATATTAGGTGTATATTTTAAGCCCCTTTAACACTTATTTTAGCCAAGTTTTAAATTTATAAAACACGATATTTTACTAACACTAAACACACATATGGGCAAGTGCACCCATCGTGAGCGTAGTATAGCGTTGGTAAGATACCGAGGTCGTCCAAGGACACAAGAGCTTTTAGTACCGGTTTATCCTCAACGTCTAATCAAAATAAAAAGTTTAGAAAAATGTTTTAAGCTAAGAAAAAAAAAACTAACTAAAATGCTGAAAATAAAAATAAAAGAAAAAACAGATAGACAAGATGAATCACTTGGTTCCGACTCGTATCTAGTATAACCTTTGATTATTTCCGCACTTTTGCACATAATTAAGAGATTATCTTAGTTATTGCAGTAGGCCCCTCTTTTGAAAGTGACGTTACCCACACCCCAGTAGTTTGAGTCAGCAAGGATACAATCCTAAAAGGGTGGATTATTGGAAGATAATGAATTAAGTTATTAATGCAATATTATGGTAGGCCCCCCTTTTGGCGGTGACGTTACCCTCGGCTAAGTAGTCTGAGTCAGCAGGGATACAGTTCTAAATAGCCGGGTTATAGTATTAATAGTAGTTAACTTATGAGGGGATCAAAGAGTTTGGACCCCCGCCATCCAATACCGTGAAGCATTGAAGGAGGTCCTACTAAATTTGACCCAGGTCCATTGCAGGACCTCTAAACGCTGAACAATGGCAAGACCTTTACCAAACCGTTCCCTTAACCCCCGACCAGGTAGCCAACATACCTCCATATAGACCGTGGAGATATGAATGGTGAAAATCCTTTATTTTATATAGACAGTAAAATAATGCCAAGACACCACGGACAAACGATAAGGAAAGATCACCTTCAACATAAGTAACTAGTTATTAAAGTCATTAATACAAAACCAAATAAAAAGTGCAAAAGATTAGAAATAAAAAGTATTATACTAGACACTTTGTCTTCACCAAGTGATGTAAGAGACTTAGGCAAACATGGCCTTGATTGTCAAGAACTCTTACGATCAATCTTGGATCCCGAGACGACTCACACACTCTACGATGGACAATGGATGATGGTGGTGGATGATGGTGTTATGGTGGTGGTGGGTGGTGGATGAAGTGTGAGAGAGGTGGTGTGCCAAGGGATGAGTTGAAATGAAACCAAGCACTCCTATTTATAGGCTGAACAGAAGGCTGGGCACGGCCCCGTGCCTCTCTGACAATCTCTCTCTTCATTAATTGTAATTCGCAATTACAATTAATGCGCCTGCTGTACTTTCGACACGCCCCCGTGTTCGCTGGACACGGCCTGTGGTGGGCAATAGAAGCTTCTATAGGTTTGTCTTTTCTGCTGCTTCTTGGGCACGGCCCCGTGCTGGCTGAGCACGGGGCGTGTTCAGTCTTCTGCCTTCTCTATTTAGCTTGGGAAGATGCCGTTGAGGGGTCGGACAATCCACTTATGTTCCTTTCCTTGTATTTATGTTAGATTTAGCTGTCTTTTTGCTTCTTTTGTGAATTTGAGCTCATTTAATCCTGAAAATACAAAAGGAAGACAAAAACACTCTTTTTCCAACATTAGTACTTAAAAAGGGTTAGTTTTATGCCTCATTTGATGTAATTTATATGTTGCATTTTACACACATCATGCTTTGTCATTCGTTGTTAATTCAATGGATGTTTAAGTATCGCACTTTGTCATTCGTTGTGAAGGTTTTAATCTCGTGAGTTATCGTAAATGTTGTATTAAGTTACTAACCGAATTGTGTGCCTATTATTAATTTAGGTTAAAAGGCTAATCAGTAGGCTAGGCTCTGCTCAATTAAATCTGCAATGTGAGTCATTCTCTTTTTATCAAATTACTTTCAAAAGCAAGTTTATTTTCAAATGTTATAATTACAGGGATTAAGTCATGGTAATCTTAATCAATGGCTAGTGGGGTATTGTGCACATTACTAATTTCTCACGGGGTTAGGCTAATAAGCCCTAACACAGGTTAGGCAAATAAGCCCTAACAGTGATATATCATCACTAGTTGAGTGACAGGACTCAATAGTGGTATGACCATCGTCACCAGGAGGTGACACGGTGCCATATAACAATAAGATAGAAACCATCGTAATCGCTCTTATGCTGTAATTAATAACAATGAGTCATTTTTTTATTAAAAAGAATGATTCACTCAGTATTTCCCGCTGACAAAACCTTTTTCAAACATGTTTCAGGTGATCTGTTATGATCCAGGAAAAGTGCCGAGAAGCACTACAAGCTTAAGGAAGTGGCTCAGTATAAAATAAAGAAACATGTTTTGTAAAATAAAAGATTTCTCCGTGAAATCTTATGATTGTAAATTACCGGGTTTTATCCCGAATTGTGAAATAAAAATTATCGGGAAATATTTCAGTTTTTAAAAGATCCTGAAGAAACTTCCGCTGTTAATTAAATACCACGGGATTTTCTATCCCGCGGCTCCTGAAACGGGTCAAACCGGGTCGGGGGCCGTGACAGAAAAAGGTGGTATCAGAGCCACTGATTTAAGCCTATTAAGTATTTAGAAAATACTTAATTTGTCTACTTGTCATTCTGTGATTATGTGTTTTCTTATTTGAATATTTGTGTACAGTATGGGCAAGCAAAAGTTGTCAAATATTTATCTTAAATTAGATAGGTCATCCAACGAGAAGGGAAGTTCATCCCAAACCAAATCCTCAAAATTACTCTGTAATTCCTAAAGAAGGAATATTTGTGCGAAAGGCACAATATGAGGAACCACTTTCTCCAAATAAAAGAAGTTTGATTTTTAAGAAAAGTCAGGAGAAAATAAGGAAAATCCGAGAAAAGAAGATTAAACAGGAAAACCCAGGAATTAACTAGTAAATCACCTTGGGAGGACAAGTTAGATGAGAAATGGGCAGATCTCTATATGCTAGCCACTGTAGCAATAAATACAAATCTTTAAAATAATCTGACTCAAGTTTTAGCACCCGGATTACCTACAAATCCATAAACCTTACCCAGTAAATAAATAAGTTACAATAAACCCTAGTGTGTTTTAAAATTTCAGTTGTTTTGTAGTTACCCAGTATGAAATAATATTTAAAAGTTTTTCTATAAAATTTTGTTATGATTTTTTTTTAAATTGTGTGTATTTTGCTAAACAGCATGAGTGACTTGTTTCACGCCCTTCAGAATTTAAATCTCTATCTAGTAAGAATAGAGGTTTCCAGAGATTTCAATAGGTATATACCAGACATAGAAGAACCTATAGAATTCAACGCTTTACCTCTCGAGAAACCCAAGCCTAAGAAAATGGAAATTGGGGAAAGCTCTAGACAAATTGAGGGGTTACCATCTTAGGAAGAGCTAGATTTTATATTGGCAAGCTATAATACTATTAAGCCTGTTAATGAGAATGTTTTTATTCATTCTCTTGAAACACAACTACCAATGAACTTGGACCCAGCAATCCCAGAACCTATAATCCACACCCAACCTCTAGGAATGAATGAGTGGTGGACAAATGATTGGCAGTTCCAAAACCTGCTCAATAGTCCTTATTCCTTTCTCCCTCAGTTCGACCCTGAACCAATACCTAATCCACCTATGAGCAATGAGAATTTAGCTGAACTCCGCCACTTTGGCGAGGAGTTAATGGATGCCGGAAATAGGATCAGGGAAGTAGGAGAACAGATCTCTTGGAAGTATGATGAGAGGGAGCGCCGTTATTAAAATATTAGTTGACGAGGGATAAGGGGGTTATGAGACTATGGTTGTAAATTAGCAATAATAATATAATCATGTGAAATAACCTAAAATAAAACTTTGTAAGATAATGGTGTGTATTGATGCATACTATTAAATATAAATGGAAATCGAGAAATCGATAGTTTTGGTTATGTGTGTATTTGAAAATTTTATAATTATTTTGTGTATAATTATTATTTAATTCATACTAATAAATTATATAAATTAATTACCAGATGGCAAACGTGGGTAATGAATCAGTTAATGAGGTTAATCAATCTGAGCAACAACCGGGGGATCAATATATGACTAGGCAGGATATAGAAAATATCGTTGCTCAAGGGATAGCCAATGCTATTCCAGCAATCGTTGCTGCTGTTAAAAATCCAATAGAACCGCAACAAATCGTTCCTAGCAAACGTATTTCTGAAGATAACTTCAGTAATAGCGTAAACGGAGGAAATGATCATGTTAATCATGATAATGAACCACGACAGGCTCCGCTCCCTAAGAAAATGAAACCTGCAACGCCTGGTTGCACTTACAAAGAATTTCTTGCTTGCAAACCCGCTGAATTTGCAGGTAATGAAGGAGCGACTGCGGCACTGCGTTGGTTAGAGAAAACCGAGGCAGTAATTACAATAAGCAAATGTGACAAAGACGACAAGGTCATGTATGCGTCAAATTTGTTCAAAGAAGGAGCATTAGAATGGTGGAACACGGTGTTACAAGCCAAAGGAAGAAATAGGGCCTATGCCATGAATTGGGAAGAATTTAAGAATCTTGTAGAAAGAAAATTTTGTCCCGAATACGAAAAAGATCAAATGGCAAATAAGTTCTTCAATCATAGAATGATGGGTGTAGATTGTCGCGGTTATACTTCGACATTCTTTGAATATGCTAGAGTGGTACCAACGCTGGCTTCGCCAGAATCGGTACTCATTTCTCGCTATATTTGGGGACTGATTAGCGAAATCCGTAACATCGTTAAAGCTGTGAGACCGCGCACTATTGACGATGCTGTGGAATTAGCTAACACCCTAACTGACGAACTGGTGCGCACAAGAGAAGAAGATCGGAAAAAGGAAGTAGTCCAAAAGATTACCCAAGGATTTCGTATGGGTAACCGTAATAATGTCAAGCGAAGGCGGACTGGACAATCTTCCATTGGTCCATTTTGCAATTCCTGCAAAAGGAAGCATTTTGGAAAATGCAAATTATATTGCAATTTCTGCCGAATTCCAGGGCATCAGGAAGAAAAATGTCGAAAGAAGAAATCCACAGTTTGTTATAATTGTGGAGAAGCTGGACATTTCAGATCGGATTGTCCGAAATTAGTTAAACCAGCTGACAACAAAGCCAAAACTGCAGACGGAGCTACAAAGAAGAATGTTCGAGCTTTTCAGTTAACTACTCAGGAAGCCGAGATGATTCCTGACGTGATAGCTGGTACGTTCTTAGTTCACAACATTTACGCAAAAGTATTATTTGACTCTGGTGCAAACCAAAGTTTTATAAATACTTCATTTTGCCAAGCCCTTAACTTACCTTTAACCAACCTTAGGCAGATTTTTACAGTCGAAACGGCAGATGGAAATTCTGTCAAAATAGATAAGGTTTTGCAAAAAGAAAATATAGAACTCTCAGGTTATAAATTTTATGCAAACCTATTACCAATGAATTTAGCTGGATTCGATGTTGTATTAGGAATGGATTGGTTAGTAGCCAACCATGCTCGAATCCTTTGTGATAAGAATTCCGTAGAGATTCAAGCACCTAATGGAGAAGTAATCACGATTACAGGAGATAAACCACGTAAACCCATGAAGTTCATATCAGTAATGAAAGTTGCTAGTTATGAACGAAAACAAGGAATAGTGTATATGATTTCAGTAATCATTAGCACTAAGGGTAAAGAACTTAAGGAAATTCTTGTAGTCTCAGAATACCCAGATGTATTCCCAGAAGAGTTACCAGGATTACCACCAGATAGGGAGGTAGAATTTAGAATTCATTTAATTCCAGGAACTACACCGATAGCCAAGGCACCCTATCGGTTAGCACCCACAGAAATGTTAGAACTGAAAAAGCAATTAGATGAATTACTAAGTAAAGGTTTCATACAACTTAGTTCATCCCCGTGGGGAGCACCAGTGTTGTTTGTAAAGAAAAAGGACGGGTCAATGCGAATGTGTATCGATTATAGAGAATTGAATAATGTTACAATTAAGAATCGATACCCATTGCCTAGAATTGATGATCTTTTCGATCAACTTCAAGGAGCTAGATATTTTTCTAAGATCGACTTACGTTCTGGATATCATCAATTGAAGGTACAAGAAGAAGACATACCTAAGACTGCTTTCAGAACTAGGTATGGTCATTACGAGTTTACAGTCATGCCCTTCGGATTAACGAATGCACCTGCAGCATTCATGGACATGATGAATAGAATCTGTAAACCATATTTGGATAAATTTGTGATTGTCTTCATCGACGATATACTTATTTATTCCAAAAATCAGGAAGAACATTGTCAGCACTTGCATGCACTCTTACTTTGTTAAGAAAATAAAAATTGTACGCCAAATTCTCGAAGTGTGAATTTTGGTTGCAAGAAGTGCAATTCTTAGGACACATGGTGAATCACGAAGGCATTCACGTAGATCCTGCTAAGATAGAAGCAATTACCAAATGGAAAGTTCCACAATCCGCAATGGAAATTAGAGGTTTTATAGGTTTAGCTGGCTACTATAGACGGTTTATTAAGGATTTTTCCAAAATAAATGTACCATTAACTAAGCTAACCTATAAAGCAGTTAAGTTTGAATGGGGACCTAAACAAGAAGAAGCTTTTAGGATCTTGAAACAGAAATTAACCAATGCTCCAATCGTAGCCTTACCAGAAGGAACTGAAGATTTTGAAGTATATTGTGATGCTTCAAAATTAGGATTTGGATGTGTGCTAATGCAACGCAAGAAGGTAATTCATATGCCTCAAGACAATTGAAAAACCACGAAGAAAACTATACGACTCATGACTTAGAATTAGGAGCCGTAATTTTTTCCCTGAAAATTTGGAGACATTATCTGTACGGAAGTAAGTTTACTATCTATACAGATCATAAAAGCTTAAGATATATATTTGGGCAAAAAGAGTTAAATATGAGGCAAAGAAGATGGATGGAAATCCTAAGTGATTACGACTGTGATATTCAATATCATGAAGGAAAAGCAAATGTAGTTGCAGATGCCTTAAGTCGTAAGTATCATGAGAAGCAACGACGAGTTCGTGCTCTCAGATTAAATCTACAATTAGATTTAATGGAACAATTGAAGAATATCCAAGAAACAGCAATCAAGGATGATGCTGAAGGAATGAAGGGACGAATAAAAGAATTAGAGCAAGGAGATGATGGAATTTGGAGATTCCACAAAAGCAGAATATGGGTACCTAAGCCGGGAGAATTAAGAAATAAGATTTTAGAAGAAGCCCATAAATCTAGGTATACCATACACCCTGGAAACAATAAGATGTACCAAGATTTAAGAAATAACTTTTGGTGGATAGGAATGAAAAAGGATATAGCTAAATATGTTTCTAAGTGTCTTACTTGTTCACAAGTTAAGGCAGAACATCAGAAACCTTCAGGTCTACTACAACAGTTAGAAATGCCTGTATGGAAATGGGAACTCATAACAATGGATTTTGTTACTAAGTTACCCAAAACCAGAAAAAGTAATGACACAATTTGGGTAATTGTGGATCGATTAACCAAATCTGCTCACTTTCTACCAATGAAAGAAACCTTTAGAATGGAAAGATTGGCAAAATTGTATGTAGATGAAGTCGTATCCTTACATGGAGTTCCACTCTCCATTGTTTCTGATAGGGATAGTCGTTTCACTTCTCATTTCTGGACTAGTTTCCAGCAAGCAATGGGAACTCGACTAAATTTAAGTACTGCATACCATCCACAAACAGATGGGCAAAGTGAAAGGACGATCCAAACTCTAGAAGACATGCTCCGAGCATGTGTGATAGATTTTGGTGGAAATTGGGACGATCACTTACCTTTGATCGAATTCTCCTATAACAATAGTTATCATTCAAGTATTGAAACTGCCCCATTCGAGGCACTGTATGGAAGAAAGTGCCGAACTCCAGTTTGTTGGGCAGAAATAGGAGAAAGCCAATTATCAGGTCCCGAAATAGTACAAGAAACCACTGACAAGATTACTCAGATCAAGGAAAGACTGAAGACAGCTCGAGATCGTCAAAAGAGCTATGCAGACAATAGACGCAAGCCACTCGAGTTTCAAGTTGGAGACAAAGTACTTTTGAAAGTTTCTCCTTGGAAAGGAGTTGTTAGATTCGGTAAGAAAGGAAAGCTAAGTCCCAGATACGTAGGACCATTTCTAGTGATCCAACGTATAGGACCAGTTGCTTATCGTTTACAACTACCAGAAGAATTAGCGGGAGTACATGATGTATTTCATGTATCCAACCTCAAGAAATGTCTATCAGACGAATCTTTGGTAGTACCTCTCCAAGATATAGAGGTAAATGAAAAATTAAAATTTGTAGAGAAACCTCTTCAGATAGAAGACAGAAAAGTGAAGTTTCTCAAGCACAAACGACTAGTGCTAGTTAAAGTAAAGTGGGATTCAAAGAGAGGACCCGAATGCACTTGGGAACTAGAATCAGAAATGAAGCGAAAGTATCCTCAATTATTCCAGTAAATCTCGAGGATGAGATTTTTATTAAGGTGGGGAGAATGTAACAACTCCTATCAAAAAGTCTTAAATTATTATTTTAATTGTCCAATAGGAAACCCTAATTGAGACACCCAAGTGATTCTGTACAAACCCTAAAATTTTCAGAACAATCAGAATCAGGATCAGGGCCCCTAAAACTCAGGGGGGGTAAACCCTAGTTACGATTATCTTAAAATCTCGCTGTCAAAATTGAAATTTACGAATCTGTCAACTCAGCTAGGCTAGTCCAGGATATGGCTACCCTATGGTCAATAGGTGTCCCTTACGGACCGTAAGGGATGAGTCTTACGGTCCGTAAGCAGGGGTCAAAATTGTGTATAAATAGCGGACTTTGGGACTTGCATTCTGGAATTGAAACGACGAAGAAATTCGTTATAGGCACTGAGTCACGTTCTGTTCACTATCAAAACACACACGGATCACTAATCATCGCCGCAATACAGGGTAATAACTCGATCGCTGATACGATTTAATGTCCGATTGATTAAACTATCCAATGGATGTTTAAGTGATGCCCACATTAGGGTTTATGCTTTGTCATTCGTTGTTAATTCAATGGATGTTTAAGTATCGCACTTTGTCATTCGTTGTGAAGGTTTTAATCTCGTGAGTTATCGTAAATGTTGTATTAAGTTACTAACCGAATTGTGTGCCTATTATTAATTTAGGTTAAAAGGCTAATCAGTAGGCTAGGCTCTGCTCAATTAAATCTGCAATGTGAGTCATTCTCTTTTTATCAAATTACTTTCCAAAGCAAGTTTATTTTCAAATGTTATAATTACAGGGATTAAGTCATGGTAATCTTAATCAATGGCTAGTGGGGTATTGTGCATATTACTAATTTCTCACGGGGTTAGGCTAATAAGCCCTAACACAGGTTAGGCAAATAAGCCCTAACAGTGATATATCATCACTAGTTGAGTGACAGGACTCAATAGTGGTATGACCATCGTCACCAGGAGGTGACACGGTGCCATATAACAATAAGATAGAAACCATCGTAATCGCTCTTATGCTGTAATTAATAACAATGAGTCATTTTTTTATTAAAAAGAATGATTCACTCAGTATTTCCCGCTGACAAAACCTTTTTCAAACATGTTTCAGGCGATCTGTTGTGATCCAGGAAAAGTGTCGAGAAGCACTACAAGCTTAAGGAAGTGGCTCAGTATAAAATAAAGAAACATGTTTTGCAAAATAAAAGATTTCTCCGTGAAATCTTATGATTGTAAATTACCGGGTTTTATCCCGAATTGTGAAATAAAAATTATCAGGAAATATTTCAGTTTTTAAAAGATCTTGAAGAAACTTCCGCTGTTAATTAAATACCACGGGATTTTCTGTCCCGCGGCTCCTGAAACGGGTCAAACCGGGTCGGGGGCCGTGACACCAACCATTTACAAAGACGCCCAAAGTCTTGTCAAGACATGTGATGCTTGCCAAAGAACAGGTAATATTTATTCCAAAAATGAAATGCCACAAAATGGCATTCTTGTTTGTGAAATTTTTGATGTGTGGGGACTCGACTTTATGGGACATTTCCCACCGTCAAAAGGAAACAAATATACACTTGTGGCAGTATATTACTTGTCTAAATGGGCCGAGGCCGAGGCACTTCCAACAAACGATGGAAGAGTTGCGGTAAGATTTCTGAAAAAATTATTCTCTCGTTTTGGAACACCTAAAGCATTAATTAGTGATAGAGGTACCCATTTTTGCAACCATCAACTTGAAAAAATTTTAACAAGATATGGGGTCTATCACCGGGTCTCAACAGCATATCACCCTCAAACAAACGGACAAGCCGAAGTGACTAATAGAGGTTTAGAACGAATACTTGAAAAACCGTAGGGTTAAATAGAAAGGAATGGACAAATAAATTAGATGATGCTTTATGGGCTTTTCGAACTCCTTATAAAACAACAATAGGTACAACCCCATATAAGCTAGTATATGGAAAAAGCTGTCATTTGCCAGTAGAAATTGCACACAAAGCCTACTGGGCAATTAAAAATGTAAACTTAGATTTAGAATTTGCCGGTAGAAATCGATTTTGTCAGTTAAATGAATTAGACGAACTTAGGAATTATGCATACTCAAACTCCGAAATTTATAAGTAAAGAATGAAAAACTTGCATGACAAACATATTAAACCTAATGAATTTTGAGTAGGGGACCAAGTTCTTTTGTTTAATTCACGACTTCGATTATTTCCTGGTAAATTAAAGTCTAGGTGGTCAGTACCTTTTTCCATCACCCATATTTTCCCACACGGTGCAATAGAAATTAAATCTCGGAATGGAATTCCATTCAAAGTCAATGGCCAAAGTCTGAAACTCTATCAAGGATTTATTGAGGATGAAGAGGAAGAAATCTCACTTCAAACGGTCGAAGAATAAAAGCATCAACATCATACCTGGTAAGTTACGAACCAACGGGATAACATCTTAATCGGCGAGTCTTCTAACCAAGTTTTGGGAAAACAAGGGCACTCACATGAGCACTAAAAAAAATTCAACTTTGCTCGGCACGAGGCCGTGTCCGCTGGACACGGGGCCGTGTCCGCGCGACTGTCGAGATAAATCCCCTTTTTCATAACAGTTACACCATTCCACACGCCCCGTTTCCCCAAAAACGCTCTGGTTCAAGGCGATTTTCCGCAGATTTTCGACGTCTCCTCTACTTCTAACAACATCAAGGTATGATTCTATCATCATTAGTAGTTAGATTAAGCATTTGCATGTAGTTAAAACTTCAAAAATTTGGGGAAAAATCTAGGGTTCTTGAACTTCATCCGGATCGAACCTCAAATTTTTGCTTAAATCTGTTAGCATTTAGTTAGATTAATGTTATAGGAAGTAAATCCACTTGTATTGTTCAAAGATTCGCCCGATTTCTCACAAAAACCCCAAACCCTTGTTTTTTAGCCGAAAAAGATAAAATTGAATGGGTAAACGGTTTGTTTTGGGAAAAACAGCACTTGGGGTTTCATTTTCGGGGGAAACCGCACCTAGTGGACCAAAAATTTTCAAGTTTTCGGGACCGGGTCGAAAAATGAAATTTTTGAGTAACAGATGCCTGGACACGGGGTTGTGTCCGCTGAACACGGGGTCGTGTCCGCTGAACACGGGGCTGTGTCCAGCTCGTTGTTTGCAGTTTTGTCCGAAAATTCCATTGTTTCATGCTAACTTTTGGTGTATTCTTTCAGATGTCGAAGAAATTCACAAGGTTCAACGCAAATGAGCTCGATGCTAAGGCTAGATACGAAGTACTTCAAACAAGACCGGAAGAATACCCAAGACAAGCATGCATGGATCTGTTAGCAATGCTGAACCAACTTGACCGGTTTAACAACCTCGTTACCGGCCCACTAAGAGTCGCCCTAACCACTCGACTTCGCTCAGTCCACGAGTGCACTATGGAATTCTATAGCACCTTCACGTTCAATTCAAGGTGCGACCCTTTTGACAATGATGGGGTGTCATTCTGATGTGGTGGAACTGGGTACTCGATTTTGATGGCACAGTTTGGGTCGATAGTTGGGTTGTATGTGGAGGAAGATGCGGGTAATGAAGAAAACACCGGAGGGGTGCGAGAGTTGTATGAGAACGAACGCCAAGCCACGTGGGCTCAGATTGGTGAAGGGCACTACAACCCGAGCAGCACTAAGAGCACTAAGTTGAGGGACCCACTCTACCGATACATCCATAGGGTCCTCGGTTACTCTCTTAGCCAAAGGCATGATAGCAGTGGCGTTGTGGGGTTGAGAGATTTGGTGGTCCTTCATTGCATTCATAACAGCAGACACCTAGATGTTCCGTACCTCCTGCTCCGTAACATGCATCTGAACTGGCTTGCTACTTCACCAACCCCTATCTTCTTTGGGGGGTGGATATACCGTCTCTTCAAGCACTTAGTGAACATACCTAGGTCCTTCGAAAGAAGCCCATGGTCGGGAAGAGTGGATGTACACATCTGCCGCTCCATGAACTTAATTTATGAGGCTGAAGACGGGACAGTTAGCTTCCAAAGGATGCAGGGGCATGCATGGAACCCGCAAGAGGCACTTGTCCTTCACGCTCCACAGCATCATCAGTACCAGTATCAGCCCCACGGTGATCCGGGCCAGTCCTCCTCACAAGGAGGTGGTTTTCCTAACTTCCAAAGTTTCCATGATTTGTTGCAGGAAAACCTCATGTGCACCAGGAACAACTATAACATGGCAAGCAATACGTTCACCCGGGTAGGAGCAATTGAGAGAAACATTTCCGACATCCAAGATGACATCGGGAATATCCGGGAGTACATAGCGGGGCATGGTGGATGAGGTGATGATGATGAGGACGAGGACATGGACTAGGCGGGAGGAGCGAAGGCAGAAGCGGTTGGTTGGTGATCTCACAAGTTAACCCTTTTTATCTTGAACAATTTCCGGCATGCGTGCCGTGTGTTGAACAATTTACTTTCCTTTAGCTCTTTTTTTTTTACTTTCTGCATTTGTTTTTCTTTTTAACTTTGTGATGTGGATGTTGAACTTGGTAATTTAGGTTGTTTGTTATGGTTTGGTGTAGTGTTTATTGATAAAACAGGTACATACGAGGCTTAGAGCACTAAACATTAGTGCTACTAAAGCCGGGACAGGAAAACCGGAGCCAGAAACCTGTTTTTCAACTTGGCAGTTTATCTACACGGGGTCGTGTCCAGCCGACACGCCCCCGTTTCCACTTCCCAGACCTGCTGTTTGTCTAAATCTGCAGACTTTTGCCAGACATGGGGTCGTGCCCAGTGGACACGCCCCCGTGTCCAACTTCTGTAAGTTTTCGTTACTGGCACTCCGACACGGGGTCGTGTCCATCCGACATGGGGCCGTGTCCAGACGCCCAGTAACACAAATTTTTGCTTTTTCACACCATTTTACACATTCAATTAACTTAAAAACTTATTTTTGGGGACACATTGAGGACAATGTGTAATTTAAGTGTGGGGGCATGCTAAAACTTTGAATCTTGCAAGTCCTAATTACAAGCCTTACACAAAACTCTATTGGAACCGCTAATCACCCCAAATTTTTACAAAAAATTTTCATTTTTTTTTACTTGTCTAGGTTTAACTTGGGAATTTCAAGTTCTAAAAAGGTTATATTTTTACAAATTTACAACCGATAGCGTCGTGATAAAAATAACCAACATAAGAAAATTATGAAACGACATGACAAGCTTAGTTAAAATTTGATTATATATACTTGATCACATAAAAACCCATTCCCACAAAAGTGAGTTTTGAGCCTTTATAGAGCATACAAATACATATCTTTAAACTAAATGCTCATTTTTCGTTTCTTGTGTGAATAGCCGCTTGGTTCTTACAACTCTAGAACTTGCCACGACGATACATTCCCGGTCCTTACCAACTTAAACCCGAGTAAGTAAATGATGGAGGCATTAGGACTAACCCTTTTTTATGTCTACACCTTTATTTTTTCTTTTTTTTACCACCTACCCAAAATCTCCCTAGTTAACCCCTTTGAGCCTAAACATTTTCATTTCTTAACCCAAACCAAACACCCTTTCACCCACCAAAACCTTTTTTTTTATTTTTAACCCTTTGCTTTAGTAACAAGCTCGATTTTTCGTATGACTTTTCAAAAAAAAATGTTGATGATGAAGCAAAAGAAGAAAATAAACAAATAAGTTCATCAAAAATAACTTTGTTTGGAAAAAAAAACTTCATCAAAATAAAAATTGCAAAAATAAAAAGTCATACGAAAACCGACGCTTTTACGCTTTTCACCCTTTTACAAACCACTAACCCAACCACCTACCTTTAACCCAAGCCTAACCCTTCACCCAAAAGTCCTCTTGATATTTACAAAGGTATATAGTTAAAAAGGAGGAGGATTGATTGCTTGGCAAGCCTATGGTAGGAGTAAGTTCCATGCAGCTCTCGAGTGATTCACTAAAATACATCTTCGGCCGAGTGTTGAGTGATCCCCCGTGAGGTATGTGAACTTGTATATAAATAGAATTTTAAAGAGGCATGTTATGCCCTAATAAGTAATTTATCTTATGAAAAGTTTTAAATAAATCATGACGAATAGGATTGTAAATAGATAAAAATAAAAACTTAATAAAGAATCTTGGAAATCCTGACACTCTATGACAAGCCCAAAAACCTTCTCTTCTACCCATTCCATTTGGGAGTGTAAAGCCACATTATAAAGAGTTTTGCTTGAGGACAAGCAAAGATTCAAGTGTGGGGGTATTTGATGTGTGCAAAATGCAACATATAAATTACATCAATTGTGGCATAAAACTAACCCTTTTTTAGTACTAATGTTGGAAAAAGTGTGTTTTTGTCTTCCTTTTGTATTTTCAGGATTAAATGAGCTCAAATTAACAAAAGAAGCAAAAGAGGCAGCTAAATCTAACATAAATACAAGAAAAGGAACAAACGTGGCATGCCCGACCTCCCCGACAGCATCTTCCCAAGCAAAACAAGAGAACAGAAGGCTGAACACGCCCCGTGCTCAGTGAACACGGGGGCGTGCCCAAGTGCCAGCATAAAAGACAAAGCTATAGAAGCTTCTATCGCCCACCACGGGGCCGTGCTCAGCGGACACGGGGCCGTGGTCAACTATAAGATTCGCAGAATCCAGGCAAATCTTGATAGTACAGATATGCTTCTGCACACGGGGGCGTGCCCAGCGGACACGAGGGCGTGGTCAACTGATGCAGACAAACTGCAATTAATGAAGAAAGAGAAGGATGATGGACACGGGGCCGTGTCCGAGCTGCTGTTCAGGCTATAAATAGGGGTGCTTGGCTCATTTGCAAACCATCCCTTGGCACACCACCTCTCTCACACTTCACCCACCACCCACCACCACCATAACACCATCATCCATTGTCCATCATAGAGTGTGTGAGTCGTCTCGGGATCCAAGATTGATCGTAAGAGTTCTTGACAATCAAAGGCCATGTTTGCCTAAGTCTCTTACATCACTTGGTGAAGACAGGTGTCTAGTGTAATGCTTTTTATTTAATCTTTTCGCACTTTTTACTTGGTTATGTTTTAATAACTACTTTCTTATGTTGAAGGTGATTCTTCCTTATCGTTTGTCCGTGGTGTCTTGGCATTATTTTACTGTTTATATAAAATAAAAGATTTTCACCATTCATATCTGCACGGTCTATATGGAGGTATGTTGGCTACCTGGTCGGGGGTTAAGGGAACAGTTTGGTAAGAGTCTTGCCTTGTTCAGTGTATAGATCCTGCAAGGACATGGGTCAAATTTCGTAGGACCTCCTTCAATACCCACCAGTATTGGATGGCGGGGGTCCAAACTCTTTGATCCCCTCATATGTAAGCTACTATTAATACTTTAACCCGGCTACTTAGGACTGTATCCCTGCTGACTCAGACTACTTAGCCGAGGGTAACGTCACCTTCAAAAGAGGGGCCTACCATAATATGCATTAATAACTTAATTAATTATCTTTCAATAATCTGACCCTTTAGGATTGTATCCTTGCTGACTCAAACTACTGGGTTGAGGGTAACGTCACCTTCAAAAGAGGGGCCTACTACAATAACTAAGATAATCTCTTAAAAAGTGCAAAAGTGCGGAAATAATCAAAGGTTACACTAAACACGAGTCGGAGCCAAGTGATTCATCTTGTCTATCTGTTTTTACTTTTATTTTTATTTTTCAGCATTTTAGTTAGTTTTTATTTTTCTAGTTTAAAACCTTTTTCTAAACTTTTGATTTGATTAGACGTTGAGGATAAACCGGTACTAAAATCTCTTGTATCCTTGGACGACCTCGGTATCTTGCCAACACTATACTACGCTCATGATGGGTGCACTTGCCCATATGTGTGTTTGGTGTTAGTAAAATATCATGTTTTATAAATTTAAAACTTGACTAACGTGTAAAAAGGGCTTAAAATATACTTAAATCCATATACCACCACACACGCATCACTTGGAAACTCTTTGATGTTAAATACCTTTAACATTACGAATCAAAAGTTCATCTAACTTAATTGGAAATTCATAAAGCGCCGTACACGTACACATATATGATATTGAGACCTATGTGATATATAGCTTTCATGTCTTGTAGTCTACTTGGTTAAATTCTCAACTGGAAATTTAGATCAAATAAACGTTGATATCTAAGTAGTAGATATGTTGATGCATATTAGATGTTCGATAAAATGCCGCAAAAAAGAAATTGTTACTAGATTGAATACAAGCTCCATATAAGAAATCTTATAACTAGGCCACGGTAAATGAAATGAATAAAAATTCATGTGGTGCATGTATATATATCACTACAAGAAAACGGGGCAATAGGGGCGACCGATGTCCTCGCTAAAGACCCCTTATGTCGCCGCGAAAGGGTCGCCGCTAAAGGTTGGCCAGTATTGCCCCATATGTCGCCGCTATTGGTACCTGTCGCCGCTAAAGGGTTGACTCAATAGCGGCGAGATGTCGCTGCTAATGCTTTAGCCGGAGTTTTTCCTGAAACTTCACCGGAGACGAGTTTGGCAGGTCGCTGGTAATAAGTCTTAAGACGGAATTGCAGATAACAAACTTTAGGAAACTTATAAACTGGTTTTCCAGAAGATCAAACAAAGATTGAAGATAAAAGAGAATCATATTTTCATTAGACGATATTTACAGAAAACTACAAAGCTACACATTTTTTACATACAACTACAAAACTGACCGGAACTTGTGCTTGTCGGTGTTACAGTGGTGGACGGAGAAGATACTCTGGTGACGAAGAAGATGCTCTGTGTCTGATAGTGGTCGTCAATGGTGGCTGCCGGAGAAGATGCTCTGGAGATGAAGACGATGCTTCGGTGATGATGAAGAAGCTCCGGTGACGAATGGTGCTCTGGTGATGCTCCGGTGACTGATGGTACTCTGGTGATGCTGCGGTGATGCTCTATTGAAGATAGTTCGGTGACTGTTGGGTTTGTTTTAAGGATAAAGAAGTGGATTTGAATATGAAGTGTGTGTTTGTTTGTTTGGGAAGAATACAGCCCTTGGATCATGTTTTCATCAAGGGTCAAGAGTTAATGTTTAGTACATCACACGGATCGACCTATTACCAGCGACGCCAATAGCAGTGACGTGGTGCAATAGGGGTGACTGGTGATGTCGTCATCGCTATTGCACGGCATCGCCGGTACATTTTCTTGTAGTGTATGAAGATGTATGTTGAAATAATCTTGATCCATATGCTAAGCGAGTGATGTTGGATTTGCACGTTAGCATATTTGTTGGAGTTTGGCCGTCAATGGAAAGAAAGCAAGACACGGTAAATCCTATGGGCGAAGATGAGTGCTTCATAACTCTTGTTGATAAAATTTACATCTTCAAAAAAATATATATATAATTGTTTGATTAATGAGTGTTGGGAAATTAGTGTACTAATATGGACACCTGAGATATGTACTAATGATACGCCCCGCTTGCGGTATGCGCATATAATGTATATGTGTGTGGGCCCTCGGGGGCCAAAATTGAAAGTACACTAATTTTAACATTATTTTACTAATTTCGTGAAAATAACTTTAAAAAGCGAGGGACGGTTAATCACGCATCATGTGGTGGCGTTGATAGTCGAAAGACAAGGGGGTACATGCACTAATCAGCTTTTGTTCCAATTGCTGAGTGTTATGTGCCTTATGTCCAAGGCTTGATGCAAAACTACTATCGAGCCGAGGGTCTCACTGGAAGCAGCCTCTCATTCTTATGGGGTAGAGGTAAGGTTGTCTACATCTTACCCTTCTCAAACTCTACTTTAACTTTGTTATTGGTGGAATTTACTGGGTATGATAATGATGATGGATATATGTACTAATGAAGGGATGAAGTAATATAGTTTAACATTGAGGTTACATACAAGGTAGATATGAAAATAACAACTGAAGCTAGCAAGATGGTGATCTATGTTATTATGGATTTATGAGTATGTTACATAATGCTACTCTATTGAGTTTAACGTAGACTAGCAATTAAGGATCAAATTGTTAAGAGATAATTGCTTCGTGTGGGTAAACAGGTGGATATCGAAAGGTGCCAACTAGTCGAGCTAACTCTTGTACGAAGGAAAATATAAACATGTATGTGGAAAATATAATTGAGCTTGATACGAGGGTAAAAATCCTCATGTGTGAAAAGAATCAAACTAATAATCAAGAAATTAGGTACTAATGAGGGTAAAATCCTCATGTATAATTGGTCGATGACAAGTAATTAGAAGAAATTAAACAAACCTGGAGCCCGAATAGAAATTGCAAAATTGTGATGAAACCTAGATTAATATCTGAATCGTATGAGAACTATAAACCTATTTGTGGGTTGTACGCAATGATTTATCGGATTAGACATAGATAAAGCCATCTATAATTAATCCCAAACAATTATTAATTAGAAAATTAATAATTAAAAACAAGGCCCGAATAACATTCGTGTTACGGCACTCCTACGTCACCTAACTCGATTAATTATTGACGTTGTTATCCCGATTAACAAGTTAATCCAATACCCTAAAATCCGTTGGTAACACTAGAATTACCAACATTCCTTCCCCATTTTAGTGGTACCACGATTAATTTAACAATCCTCACAGAAACACAAATGCATGCATAGTGAAAATGTCACGTACACGATACAAATATTAGAATAACTGGGTGTCTCTATGAATTGATCCCAAGTTATCCGTTTAAATACATATAGGTAACATACACATATGTTTACAAATCCAAATTCCACTTGACATAATATTTTACTAGCCTATGTCCTAATCCTTCAAAGAATATATCATAGCTCAAGTCCAAAACTTCTTGAAGCGGCTAAAATTCATATTCTTATAGGTAGTTCATTACTCTTGCACCTGCACTACAATTTATCAATGAACTAATGAGAACGTTAACTTCAACCTTCTTTATCTTGTAGTCTAAACACATACCTTGGGATGATTTTCTAATGTGTTCCAATATCGTTATGACTAGCTTTCCGCATTGAATTCTGCATCTAACGTTGTATTATATGGGAATTGGGTGTCTTGACATAAGATATTTAAATGGACTTTAAACCCATCCCTTTAGCTAATTTGTTCACGAGATCTCTTCCTAACCCTTTGGTTAGATGATTAGCTAAATTAAGCTCAGATCTAGCAAACTCAACGGATATCACTCCATTCATGATTAACTCTATAATCATACTATGTCTAACACCTAGGTGTCTAGACTTCCCATTGTACAATTGACTATATGCCTTAGTCAAGGTAGCTGCACAATCGCACCTAATGGAGATTGGTGATATCTGTGATGTCTTTTAGCCATCAAAAATGACACAAGTGGGGATCTAACTTGGGTCTCCACAGGAGAAACCAAGCCTCCTACCATTAGGCCACAAGTGGTGGATTAAAATTAAATTTATCTGTATTACTATATAAAAGATTTGAGGAGGGTAACATTGTAATTTACCTTTAATGTTAAAATGCTTAAGATAAATTTTATTGTGTATGTTACCGATACATAGAATGTGTATCCTTCCCATTTAAGGCATTGCTTGCTCTTTAATTCACTAAATTAATGAAAGCACTAAAAATTTAATGCATTTACATTGATCAGTCTAAAAGTTAGAATTTATTGTAAGAATCATTAATGTTTCTAGAAAGTTATAAAATTGTTAAAATGTTTAGTAAAAGAGGTGTTAAATTTGTTGTTTCACCATAAATAATTTTAGAAATGATCACTGTACGAAATTACGTTAGTTGAACAAAGAAACTGATTCTGCGTTAGTTAACAATTGTTCAAAGACAACCCACTATAGCGTAACAAAAGGTGTTACCCCACCGCGTACCCGGGTCTACCTACTAGTATTATAGTAAATAACTAAAAATATACACCCTTATTTAATATAATTATTTATTAAGAGAGCGGTGAGAAAAACATACCTTCAACTATATTTTATCAAAATAACACCTCTTATGCTGCTAACTAACTGAAAAAAAAAAATCAATAAACTTCATTCTATGTTTTTTAACCACAAATGTTAGTCACTCCTAAATTGCATCAAATTATTCCTAATATATAAACTTAACTCTATATACAATTACAAGTTTCTAACAATATCATAATGTGAGGTGAAAAACTTTTCACTACTCAGAGTATGAGTGATTGAACCATAAACTTCTATGTTGGTGTCACAAACGATTTTCATTAATATCCACATAACATCATCCATCTGATTTGGTGTAATATGATGCAATTTAATATGCATTGTTTCCGATGAATATTTAATATTGTGAGTCTTGTGTAATAAATATGGTGTAATTTGATCTAATTCTATTAAGGCAAATTGGAAATAAATAATCTCATCTTTCTGAAATTGGCCGATAATAATCCCAAGTCAGTTATTAGCCAATAATAATCCGACCTCGTCCATTTTTTTTGTAAAATAGTCTGCTGTTAAAATAAGTTTAACGGAGTTAAGTGCTTTTCCGAATTACAAACCGATGTTTTAGGGTTTTTGATCAGAACGAGGATACGAGTCGATTGATGTAAAACTTACCTCGAAATTGTGTTCGAAATGGCTTGAATTTTGTTAATTGGAAGTTAAACACCGGAATTGAAGCACCGTTTTCGTGGGTTGGGGGCAGTATTTCGAGGTAAGTTTTACATCAATCGACTCATATCCTCGTTCTGATCAAAAGGCCTAAAACATCGGTTTGTAATTCGGAAAAACACTTAACTCCGTTAAGTTATTTTAATGGCGGACGACTTTACAAAAAAAAATGGACGAGGTCGGATTATTATTGGCTAATAACTGACTTGGGATTATTATCGGCCACTTTCAGAAAGATGGGATTATTATTTTCCAATTTGCCTTCTATTCACAACACTACAACTACAACTAATAAAATAAATTGTAGTAGCCTATATATATATATATCTATATATATATATATAGGGGACCGCTAAAATGAAAACCACCTCCAGTTGTAAGAACCATGAGAACTACACCGTACGGGGCGAGTTGGACCAAAAAAAAATTTCGTAAACGTAGATGCGTGTATTATAAACACATTTGTAAAAAAAATTCAAAAAAAAATGCCGTGTGTGTAGTTTTGAGCACCACAAGTTTGTGTTTACGGGTACCGTAAATTTTATTTAAAATTTACGGTACCCGTAAACACAAACTTGTGGTGCTCAAAACTACACACACGACAGTTTTTTTTGAATTTTTTTTTTACAAATGTGTTTATAATACACGAATCTACGTTTATGAAAAAAAATTTGGTCCACCTCGCCCCGGATCAAAAAGTTCTCACGGTTCTTACAACTCGAGGTGGTTCTCATTTTAGCGGTCACTTATATATATATATATATATATGGTGGGGTTCGACTATAAAGTCCAAATTTCCCAAAAAGTGTAAAAAGGTATAAAACACTATAAATTGAGTAAAAAAACACACTTAAAACTCACAAATAACATGGTGAAGATTACTAAAACAACATATTCAAACCTTAATAGTGCATAAAAACTTCAAACACATCACCGTAGAACTATGAATATAAAACACAACATGCTAATCAATATAAAACACAATAATATTTGTCGTTCCATGATCAGAGCCTTGTCATCTAAAACACAACACAAAACCCACATACATATATGATGTTTTACTAATAATCTTCATTATGTTATTTGTGGGGTTTTTGTGTGTTTTATGGTTGACATTACGGTGTTCTATGACTTTTAACACTTTTTAGAAAATTTAAACTTTGTAGCCAACTCCTAGCCTATATGTGTACAAGTATCATATGCATAAGTTAGTTGCTTTTTAATAAGGTTATAATGTATGAATCATTTTGTGATTTATCTTGTATCAGAGGTGGACTTAGAAGCTTACTAGGGGTAGCACGGGCTACCCCTCAACCCCGTCTTCGTAGTGTAAAAATACCCCTTAACTCCATTTCTGTAGTGTAAAAATACATCTCAACTCTGTTTCCGTTATATAAAGGATACCCCTTATCCTAAAAAAAAGAAATTAGGATACCCCTAACTTTTTGGGCTAGTTCCGCCACTGTTGACTTGTATAATAAGTTTACATACTATATTATTTTGGATTTGTATATTCATGTCATGTATTAGGAAAAAACACTTACCTAATGAATATTGAAGCAACAGCCAAGAAAGGTGTTAAACTGTGATTGTTTAGAATGGAAGAATTGATAAGTGTATTGTTTAGAATGGAAAAATTGATCGCATAAATCAGAAAGGTGTTACTATTGTGTACTAATGTAGGTTACAGTAGCCTGCTGGGCCTGGCCCAGTTAATTTGCCTAATACCATTTTCGGTCCAAACAATTGGATTCGGTTATCTTTGCTGTCTCGGACCGGAACGGACCGGAAATACTAGAATATGAAGAACCGAAAAAAAAAACCTGAAAAAATATTAAGTTCGGTTTCGGTTATTAGAAGGTTAGGGTATCGGTTTGTTTTCGGGTCGGACCTAAAAGTGCTCACCTTTATAATTACTAGGACATCAAGTTACCAATTTTCTTTTATATTTTTTAAATTTTTTTAGTGGTTGATATAATCAAAATCTACGAGAAGAATTTGATGTTCACAAGAATTTTAAACTATAAACCTTTAGGCTTTAGATTTGAGATTGAATCGTCGATTACAAGCACATAACCTATAAATTAACATTATGAGAGGTAACAAATATCGAAGCTACATTCTCCAATAAATTCACGTATTCACGTGCGAGCGGGACTAAGGCTGGAGGGTGTGGGATAAAGCCCCTAGGGGTTTTATCACTCCATGTTAGCGTCACGTCAGATCCACTTCAGACAAGGGGCTTTAAGGCTCCTTCCCTTAACTTGCAGGGTGTGAGATAAAGTCCCCCATCATCATTACCTAATTATTTTTTATTTATATATTTTATTTTTTTAAATTAAATGCCAATTTTAATAACTAAAAAAAACATAATTTCATTAAAAAAAACAGAAAAACAATACAAAGTCCTAAAAAATGCTAAGTTAAAAAATAAGGTACTAGAAAATAAAAGGGAATATTTCACATAATAGTAATCAAGTTTTAAAAGTGTTCTGATTATGTCAAATTAGGTCACTGGTGTTGTTTTTGTCCCAATTAAATAACTTAACATTCAAATCGAGTCATGTCCTTTTTTACATGTGTCAAGAAAAAAAATGGAGTATAAGACGCTGGGGTCGAATTATTTTAATATATGAAATTATATTTACTAAAAATAAAAGCCATTTAATTACATTAAAAATTAAAAAAAAATTACAATCCACGTCATCACTCGACGTTAGCATCAAATAAAAGAGAAAAAAGAAACAAAAATCCACATCACCACGGTTACCTATGAAATTGATGAAAAAACCCTTAATTTTAATGAAGAATGAATGTTTAGTGACTTGATTGGAACACTTTTGAAAATTGAGTGACCTAATTAGAACACTTTTAAAACTTGGTTACTATTCTACAAAGTTACCCCAAAATAAAAACTACACATATTTCGCCTGAATGTGTGCCTTACGAGCCTCCAAAATGATTCGGTCCTCCTCCGCTAGATTTGAAAAGTCTTTCGCGAGAAATTCTATGTCTTTCTGGATTTGTTTCTCCATTTTTAGTTCTTGTTCTTTCTCCTTCATCGAGATTATTTTGTTGAGAGTTGACTCGAACTCGTTCAACTTTGATTGGCCATCCGATGGCGTTGAAGAAGATTTTCCTCGTGCCGCTGCCTTACTTTTATTCCTACCCTTTGGTCGTGGCAGCTCTTGCGGTTCTTCAAATTCGTCAAAATCATCGTTTAGATTAATTGTTGTACGGTCATCGGACTCGGATGGTTCTGTAGTGGATGTTGATTTGGACCGTTTTGACCTAGGGCGGATAATATCCAAGCTCACCCGTACGCGGGTCTCTTCGATAATGGTCTTCTTGCTCGTTGTTTGGCGCACTTTGCCAAAACGGATTGGTCGGATCCCACGGGTTTTGGTTGTTGGGAAACATTGTGTGATTGTATAAAAAAAGTGTAAAGATATTTTATAAAGATTGAGGTAGAAGGGATGAAAATAATGGAAAAAAGTGGGGTATTTATAGGTTAAATTTATAAAATCTGAATTTTTTTTTTTTAATTTGAAGTTACCATTCAACGGTAACATTTGACCAAACACCCTCGATCCTGCCAATTCGTCTTCATTACCATGCTGGCGAGTTAACCATGGCGGCCCCTTTAAATTTGTTGGTATGGGTGGTGGCGCCGACGGGGCGCTATCGGTGGTGAGTTGGCAGGGGTGGCGCCCTTCACACCCTCCAGCCTAAAGATGAAAATAATTATCATGCGTTCAAGATTTCTTCCCTTACCGATGACAAAGTAGTATCGGAATCTCTACTCCGACGAACTGTTTCATGTCGAATTGAAGGCTTCGGAATTTGTTTTGTACAATCACATCCGGTGTAATCTATTTTGTCAATCTTTGATCTTATGCAGTTACGCTATGATGTAAAAGGTTCCATATGAAATTGAACCACAAGTGCTTGAAAGTTTGAAAGTGTGGAAGAAATAGTGGAAATAAAGCATGCTAACGAGTGGACAGTAAATATGATCGGTGGTGTATACTTTATGTGTTGGTTGTTTTTTATTTTAACATACACAATATTTTGGATTAAGTTAAAAGTAAAGTGAAAAAAATACTTACATCATCATTGTTACTTGTTAACATAATTTAGTCATTTAATTGGAACACTTGACAAACTTTATTACATTTCTACAAAATTATTCGGGAGTTAATTACTGTTTTCGTCCCTGTGGTTTGTCAAAAATCACTATTCCAATCCATTAGTTTAAAAATTACGATTTCAGTCCCTGTAGTTTCACTTTCGTAACCATTTCAGTCCACATACGTTAACCCCATCCATTTATTCTGTTAAGTACATGTGAATTAACCCCATCCATAATTTCACATGTACTTAACAGAATAAATGGATGGGGTTAACGGAGGTGGACTGAAATGGTTACGAAAGTGAAACCACAGGGACTGAAATCGCAATTTTTAAACTAATGGACTGAAATAGTGATTTTTGACAAACCACAGGGACGAAAACATTAATTAACTCATTATTCGGAAAAAAAAACTACAACACTATGGAGGTAACCCACAATACCCTAACAATCACTACTATATCTCCCTCTTTGCCCTAATTAGTCATCCGCCCCAATCCAATAACTCTCTTAATTCCCTCCATCATCACCATCGTCATCGCCACCGTCAATCCACCCCATTCTCATTCCACCGGCGATGGATCCTCAAGTTCAAGAAGCGCAGCTAGCGGCAATACTCGGAGCCGGTCCAGCGCCGTTCGAAACCCTAATCTCTCACCTCATGTCTTCATCCAATGAGCAACGATCGCAAGCAAAACTTATATTCAATCTATGTAAACAAACCAATCCGAAAGAAAGGGAAAGTGCTACAAGGCACAAAAGGCTTAAATAAGTGGCTATGTCACCTGAATAAAGAAACGTTTTTTGTAATTAAGGGTTTATCCTTATGAAAACCTTTTATGTAAATATGGGTTTTATCCCATAAGTTATGAAATAAAAATCTTGGTGTTTGATAACTCTGATATTTTTCCTAATACACGATCTTGATGAAATTTTCCGTTGCAAAAGTTTTAATGAACACTGGTACCACTGGAATTGTTCACGGCTCCCGTCCATGGTAGGGTCAGGGTTTGTGACACATATTAACTTTAATCGTCGACGGATGAAACAAAGTATGTTTCCTGATTTATAGTCATGGTTCTAAAAGGACCATATAAATCTTTGTGTATGAACTCATTCACCAACATGGGTGAAAGGGACCCTTAGTGAGTTTCCCAGCTAAGCAAGATTTGCAATCATCAAACGAGTCTCGTCTAGTAGATTCAAGGATCCCCACATATTTGAGCCATTTTATGTGCGCCTTGATTATGTGGAGTCTATAATGCCATAAAAATGTATCATTAATACTAGCCTTGATACCTTAGAGAGATGATATATATTATTATTTGTTTGTACATCAATCTCATAAATAACGTTTTGAGGTTTAGCCCCAAAATAAAAGATATCATTTACTTAAATAAAATAATTAAACTTTATATTATCTATAACCCGTATAACTATAAATCCCGTTTCTCGTGAATATATAATTAATTTAGATAATTATATATTTTGTTTCGTTAATTATTCGTGGTCACCAGTTAATCCAGTTAAGTGGATTTAATATTCGTTGCCCAAGGTGTAACTCTTACGAATCATAACTAGGTCAATAACGTTAACTTATCGAATCTGTTCATATAAATCTAACCGGTTACCCATGAGGCTGCAAATCTTGTTACGTGGTCTAAGGTTGTGAACATGGCATGTGAGGAGCATAATACAGTACCTACGGGGATACGAGTATAGGCAATTACTTACGGAGTTGCGAGTATAAACGGTTTACCTACGGTGTTGTGAGTATAAACGATTACCTGTGGGACTACCAGTATAGGTGGTGACCTACGGGTGCCAACAATGGCTATACATTTCACTACAGGAGTGATGCCCACTATGTGACAACTCGTATTTCAAACCTCTCTTTGTACTTTGATGTAACCGGTGTGAACGTTACGTGATTATGTGAACTTTGATGATTAAATGGAATGTTATGTTGTTATGTTATGTAATTATGTGTAATGTATGTATGTATGTATATATGTATATATGTATGTATGTATTATGATCACACAAAACGAGCCCGATCGCACAACACTTGGCCGATCGCACAAGCCCATTCGGGCCACACTCTTTGTATTCGAACCAAGGGCAGCCCATGATGGGTTCGGCCCACTCTCTTTGCGTGCATAACCCATGAGGAGGGTGTACACTCCTCATTATTTTGCAAAACTCAATACACATCAAAACCCAAAATCTCATTTTTAACCAAACCTTGTTTTCAAAACACTCTGTCTATAATTTAAATCCTTCGGTTTACCTTTTAAGGTAACCAAATGTCTCTTTTACTTTGTCTAATTCTCATAGAACTCCAAGTTCTAAATGATGAGTTGATCTATTATACATACCAGGCTCAGATCAACTTATTAACCCGGGTTTAATACCTTGCTTTATAATCGCTAATTAAGAGCGATGCGAGTATCCATTTGATATCTATTCCTGTAAGCATATAACTCGACAAAAAAATCATTAGTGGATATTGTCAAAAGGTGATGTCTACACCTTTTGACCCGTTTGGCCGAATTGACCGTTTATCTTTGCGAGATGATATTTATTATCATCTCGTCTACATGATTCGCTCCGGTTAACACCGTATGGTCATATTACTTATAAACCATTTCTAAATGCTTTTGACCCATTATGATTTTCGCCATAAAGTGGCTTTCAAAACTAACGGTTATTATCAACGCGTGACCAATTTTACCATTTTGCCCTTACTAGTTATACGGGTTTACCCTATAAGGTAACCATTCGAAACTCATTACCATTTAGTCATTGCATGACCAAATAATCGTTTTAGCTCTTTTTAACCATTAAACATGGTTTATTACCATTGTCTTTTGTTCCGAACCGCACATGTCGTGTCGGAACATCATAATTCAAACAAGACTTTACATTCATCATGATCTATAAAACCAATAGGTATTACATAAAAAGGTGTAAGCTTTACTTACCTCGCATCCGAATACGCTTTTCCGTCATTCTTGACCCGTTTGACCCGCTTCCTTCCCAAGCTTCCACCTTGCTTGTCAAGCGTCAAACTAACATCATAATTCATAAGACGGTTACATTAATCATTTTCACATACGACTATTCCATCTTACGAATCCTATGTCGAAACTAGTATTCGATTTCATCATTGGTTAGTTTAACTTTCCAAAAGTTAACTACCTTTGATCACATGATATGCATAATTAAGTTCAATCACTCATTTAGGCATTTTAACAAACACCTAGTGGGCATAAATTTTATACTATTAACAATCAAGTTCATGACTAACTATTTAGCCAAGATTAAAGGTCATTTTCAAGTTTGTTACATCTAGCATGCATAACAACATCTAGATTCATTTCATAAGAATTAATAACACTCGTTGCATGATCAAGATTCCAATGTTTTTCATCATCCTACAAAACCCACTTAACACCTAAATGGGTGATTCTCAATTTCACATGCATGAACATCAATGCATCAAATTATTGATTAGGGTTCATTCCTAACCCTGAATTTATCATAATTTCATTCAAACATCAATCAATCAAGCTCATATTTCGATTTCACAAGTTTATCAAGAATTTGAGATAAAACCAAATTGTGAATTTTGACATACCTTGTGATCCCTTCACTGAGGTGATCACTAATTTGTGCTTGAATTTCGATTTGGGTTTGATTTGCCCTTCCAATTTCTTGATTTTGTGCTTGTTAGGGTTTTTGAGCTCAAGAGTTCTTGGCTCCTGTGGATATCTCGACCAAAACACACACTTTAAGTGTGTGTTTTGGTGTTTAACTTTTTTTTTAATAAAACAAGTTTCCCACTTGGCAATATTAGTCCCTCATGTTTTATTTTGATCAAATGAAGCTATAACTCACCATTAGTCACTTAATCACATGCTACTAACTAGGTTAATTATTCCTAGTTACTTTAACGGGTTTGGGAAGTTATAACCCGTTATGTTTTAAGTCCCGTTAATTTGGGCTTTTTATATACTTTGCTTTCTCAAAGTATTTTCCATCCTTTTAATAAATATTAGATTTATTTATTTAAATCCTAATATTCACTGGGTTTACTTTTACCACCTATGGTATTTTACATGTTTATTTTTGGTTAATCCAGTATAATTAACAAACCCGTTTTTGGGGTGTTACATGCGATCTTCATGGATCTTATGAACAGAGTGTGCAAACCTTATCTTAATAAGTTCGTTATTGTATTCATCGATGACATTCTGATCTATTCTAAGAGTCAGGAGGAACACGAGCAACACCTGAAGCTTATTTTGGAACTCCTTCGAACAGAACAGCTGTATGCAAAGTTCTTGAAATGCGACTTCTGGCTTCGTGAAGTCCATTTTCTAGGCCATGTGGTGAATGAGGATGGGATTCATGTTGATCCATCCAAGGTTGACTCGATCAAGAACTGGCCTGCGCCCCGTACACCAACAGAAATCCGCCAATTCTTGGGTTTGGCGGGTTACTACAGAAGGTTCATCAAAGATTTCTCCAAGATTGCACAACCTCTCACTTCCTTAACCCAGAAGGGTATCACCTATCGTTGGGGTGATGCGCAGGAATCTGCATTTCAGCACTTAAAGGATAGGCTTTGTAGCGCACCAATTCTCTCATTGCCTGAAGGCACAGACGATTTTGTGGTTCATTGCGACGCGTCCATCCAAGGACGTGGTTGCGTGTTGATGCAACGTGATAAGGTCATTGCTTACACATCACGTCAACTTAAAGTCCACGAAAGGAACTACACCACACATGATGTGGAGCTGGGAGCTGTTGTTTTCGCACTTAAGATATGGAGACATTACCTGTACGGTACCAAGTGCACCATTTACACCAATCACAGGAGTCTCGAGCATATCTTCAAGCAAAAGGAGTTAAACATGCGACAACGTCGATGGGTCGAGCTCTTGAATGATTACGAATGTGCGATCAAGTACCATCTGAGCAAAGCCAATGTTGTGGCCGACGCCCTCAGTCGAAAGGATACTACACCTAAGCGGGTTCGCGCGTTACAACTTACCATCCAATCTAGTCTTCCTACTCAGATACGAGATGCTCAGTTTGAAGCATTGAAAGCAAAGAACATCAGGGCGGAGTCCCTACGATGATCAAGGAAACGGTTAGAACAAAAGAAAGACGGCGCATACTACGTAACAGGGCGCATTTGGGTCCCACTTTATGGAAACTTACGCGAGCTTGTGATGGATGAAGCACATAAGTCTCGTTACTCAGTACATCCTGGTTCGGAGAAGATGTACCATGACTTAAAGACTACATACTGGTGGCCTAGCATGAAAGCCAACATAGCCACTTACGTCAGTAAATGTTTGACTTGTGCGAGAGTCAAAATCGAATATCAGAAACCATCAGGCCTACTTCAACAACCAGAAATCCCGAAATGGAAATGGGAGCAAATTTCCATGGATTTCGTTACTGGCCTGCCTAGATCCCAACGCGGAAATGACACTATTTGGGTGATAGCGGATCGATTGACAAAGTCTGCACACTTCTTGGCTATCAAAGAAACTGACAAGTTCTCTACTTTAGCAGACGTCTATTTAAAGGAAATGGTTTCGAGGCACGGGGTGCCAACCTCTATCATTTCTGATCGTGACGCACGTTTTACGTCTGAATTATGGCAAGCAATGCACAAGTCCTTTGGCTTTTGATTAGACATGAGCACAGCATATCACCCGTAAACGGATGGGCAGTCCGAGCGCACCATCCAAACTCTCAAAGGCATGCTTCGAGCATGTGTAATCGACTTTGGTAACGGCTGGGAAAGGCACCTTCCTTTAATGGAATTTTTGTATAACAACAGTTACCACACCAGCATTCAGGCTGCTCCGTTTGAGGCATTGTACGGACGTAAATGCCGATCACCTCTTTGTTGGGCAGAGGTTGGCGACAGCCAAATCACTGGTCCAGAACTGGTTGTAGATACAACTGAGAAGATTGCTCAGATACGACAACGAATAGCAGCAGCTCGTGACCGTCAGAAAAGCTACGCTGATAAGCGCAGGAAACCACTCGAGTTCCAGGTTGGGGACCGAGTGCTACTCAAAGTCTCACCTTGGAAAGGTGTGGTTCGTTTTGGCAAACGAGACAAACTCAACCCGCGGTACGTTGGACCTTTCGAAATCATAGAGAAAATAGGCAAAGTGGCCTACAAACTGAACCTACCCACAGAACTCAGTGGAGTTCACAACGTATTCCACGTGTCAAATCTGAAGAAGTGTCTGTCAGATGAGACCCTTATAGTTCCTCTCAAGGAGCTCACTATCGACGATCAGTTGCGATTTGTCGAAGAACCAGTAGAGATAACTGACCGAGATGTTAAGATTCTCAAGCGTACCAGAATACCTCTTGTTCGAGTTCGTTGGAACTCCCGTCGTGGCCCAGAGTTTACCTGGGAATGAGAAGACCAGAGGAAACACGAGTATCCACAGTTGTTCGAGAACAACGAAACCACTACTGAGGCTGAAGCTACTGCGGAATTTCGGGATGAAATTCCAAACCAATGGGGGAGGGATGTGACTCCCCAGGAAAACCAGGAAACCATGCAACTTAACTAGCTTCCTCAGTGAGTACGTGCTAAATTTCGGGACGAAACTTCTTTCAACTTGGGGATAATGTGACAACTCATATTTCAAACCTCTCTTTGTACTTTGATGTAACCGGTGTGAACGTTACGTGATTATGTGAACTTTGATGATTAAATGGAATGTTATGTTGTTATGTTATGTAATTATGTGTAATGCATGTATGTATGTATTATGATCACACAAAACGAGCCCGATCGCACAACACTTGGCCGATCGCACAAGCCCATTCGGGCCACACTCTTTGTATTCGAACCAAGGGCAGCCCATGATGGGTTCGACCCACTCTCTTTGCGTGCATAACCCATGAGGAGGGTGTACACTCCTCATTATTTTGCAAAACACAATACACAACAAAACCCTACTCTCTATTTCTCTCCTCTCGAAGCCGACGACAACACCCCTTCCCCATCGAAGATTTTCTTGTTCGGATCCCCCTTCGTTCCACCTTCTAACCGGTTAGTGAATATTGTTTTGTTGGATTATATTATGGTTGCCATGATTTTATGTGATAGCTAGGATGTTGTATGATTGATTAATGATTCGTAATGTTGTAGTAATGCATGAATAAGCAGTGTATGATTGAACCGAACCTACATAATGATTGTGAAACTTGTGTTGATTCGATGATGCTCATATGAATAGGATCTGCATGATTTTGATCGAAAATCAAATAGTTGTGTATCGGCCATCATGTTTCTGTTTCTTGGATTTGGTTGCTTGATGATAGTTTAAAGATTATAGATGTTGTTTATGCTTCGTATATGGTTAGGGTTCATAAGGAAAATATTGAGGAAAACCTTTGTTTGATCAATTATTGCTTGGTTTGGAAACTGTTAGTAATGATTGAATCGAATGGATAAGAAATTGGAAACTGTTAGTCTTGATTGATCGAATAATTGTAAAACAAGAAACTTTTCAAATTGTTGTAACTGATTGCATAATTTTAGGAGAATCACATAACCAATCACACAAGTTTGTCGGTCGTACAAGATCAGATCACACAAGACCTTATCTGATTGCACAAGGTGCATCGCACAAGATAGGGTACAACTGTTAATACACTATGTACAGCTTAGGATTGCATGATCGCACAAGACCTGTGGATCGCACAAGACAGTGCCGATCGCACAAGTCTTGGGCCACACACACACTGTTTGGACTTTATTATGTTGATTGGGCCTTAAAGCCCAAAACCCAGTCGCACAAGATGTTCCGAGTCGCACAAGGCCAAATGGATTGCACAATTTAAATCATGTCTATTTGTTTGGGCCGTATGTGTCGCAACCCCCGATCCCTTATCTGTCCTAGGAACGGGCGGACGCGAACTCAGTAGTGGTGGTATCAGTTATTTAATCTTGCAGCGGAATTTACATCAGGACCATAGTTAGGAAATGTTTATCAGAGTAAAACCACCTCATTTAATATTAATAATCACATGGGTAAAACCCAAGTTTCTTATTACAATACATTAATAGGGACAGACCCTATTTTATTGAATTTAAAACATCGTTTATTAGGTAACTTTTATAGCCACATTTTTCCCAAGCCTTCAGTGCTCTCCAGCTGGCTTTTCACTAATTGGCTGTCACATTGTGTTACCTGTAACGCGTTTTAAAAACATTTGTCAGTCGAAATACTGGTGAGTGAATCCCAGTTTAATCAAGAAACATTTATTAATTAAAACAGTATTGAGAGCGATCACATTGTTTATTTCTACACAATTACTCATTCAGTATTTACCACTCGACCGGATCTATGGCTATGGTTAAATTACCCATTGGCTAACTCGTTGTCCAATGGTAATGTATTTTCGTTCCCAACTTACTACTACTCGTAGTAATAAATTTTGTATACAAAACCCCATAATACCGGCAGTAATTGAAGAACTACAAAGACTCAATCACTGCTTAATTACATTATTAAGCATTTAAGGTTTTGTAAAACATTATAAAAAGGTTATCAAAAAAATGATAAACTCACATTGCTATGTTAGACTTCGCTTAAGGGTTTCCTGGATATAATCTATAATTTATACAAATGTACATTGGTTAGTATCATAACCCTTTGAAAATATTAATGATACCCTCCCCGAGACGGCATTCCAACAACTACGTCGGGCAGAACCACGACAGTTGTTACGGAACCCTAAATCAATCGGGCAGCGTAACTATTACGAACTTGGGGTTATAATACTTACAACGGAGCATAACCTCGCTAATTAGGGGTATAATACCCGACTATAATATGCCTACTACAGAAATTTAGATTGAGAATTGAGAAATGAACGAGTTCTGGTTGATCCCGATGGCTTTCTTATATAGTTGCTGATTCTAGTCCTGTCGCGGCCCGCGTAAAAGATAAGGGTATCTTACGCGGCCCATGTCAACATTGGTCAACGCTGTAGCTTAGCTGGGTCAGCTACTAGACTCGCCACGATGTCGACACATGTCAGCTCAGGATGTCTCCGCGTTTCATGATCTCTCGCGGCCCGCGTTAACTAACAAAGACTCTTACGCGGCCTGCCTGAACTAAAGAATTCAGCGGAGTCAATTCCAGCATTGATACCGCCCGCGTGAGATGTTGGGGTGGGTCTACGCGGCCCGCCTCAACTCCATTTTTCTTATTTTAATTTATTTTATATGTTATAATCTATTTCGGGCTCGGTTTTCACATACGGGGTGTAATATAAGACATCTGGGGACATTTTACAATATAATGGGGTGTCGAAAATATTATGAGAGTGTTGGTTTTACCGAGGGTTGTTACATTCTCCCCACCTTATTTAGAGCTCGTCCTCGAGATCTACTGGAACAAATGCGGATATTTCCTTTGCATTTCTGACTCGAGTTCCCATGTGTACTCAGGTCCTCTTTTGGAGTCCCACTTCACTTTGACTAGAACTAGTCTCTTGTGTTTGAGATTCTTGAATTTTCTATCTTCAATCTGTAAAGGCCTTTCTACAAACTTGAGTTGTTCATTTACCTCTATATCCTTAAGAGGTACTATCAGTGATTCATCAGCTAAACACTTTTTGAGATTAGATACATGAAATACATCATGTATACCTGCCATTTCCTCTGGCAGTTGTAGTTGATAAGCTACAGGTCCTATTCTTCTAATAATCTCAAAAGGTCCAATATACCTGGGGCTTAGCTTTCCTCGTTTGATAAATCTTACTACTCCTTTCCAAGGAGAGACTTTTAACAAGACTTTATCTCCTACTCGAAATTCTAATGGCTTGCGTCGATTTTTGGCATAGCTCTTCTATCGATCACGGGCTGCTTTCAGTCGTTCCTTGACTTGAATGATCTTGTCGGTTGTTTCTTGCACTATCTCAGGTCCAGATAGTTGCTTTTCCCCAATTTCTGCCCAACAGACTGGGGTTCGGCACTTTCTTCCATAAAGTGCTTCGAATGGTGCAGCATTGATACTTGTGTGATAACTATTATTATAAGAAAATTCTATTAAAGGTAAGTGATCGTCCCAATTACCTCCAAAATCAATTACACAAGCTCTAAGCATGTCTTCCATTGTCTGAATTGTCCTTTCGCTTTGTCCGTCTGTTTGAGGATGATAAGTTGTGCTCAACTTTAACTTAGTTCCCATTGCCTTTTGGAAACTTAACCAAAAATGAGAGGTAAATCGGCTATCTCTATCAGAAACAATTGATAAAGGAATGCCATGTAAAGAAACAATTTCATTTACATACAATTTAGCTAATTGTTCCATACTAATTGTTTCTTTCATTGGTTGGAAATGAGCTGACATGGTTAGCCTATCTACAATCACCCAGATTGTATCATTTCCTTTCTTGGTTTTGGGTAATTTAGTAACAAAATCCATTGTTATCAATTCCCACTTCCAAACTGGCATTTCTAATTGCTGTAACAAACCTGAGGGTTTCAAGTGTTCAGCTTTAACTTGTGAGCAAGTTAAACATTTAGAAATATAGGCTGCTATGTCCTTCTTCATTCCTATCCACCAGAAATTTTTCCTTAAATCCTGGTACATTTTATCATTTCCTGGGTGCATCGTGTATTTAGATTTATGGGCTTCTTCTAATATGCGATGGCGTAGGTTTCCTAATTTAGGTATCCACATTCTCTTTTCATGGAATCTCCAAATTCCATCTGTTCCTTGTTTTAGTTCTGTCACACCCCGATATTTCCACGTATTACCGGTGGGCCCGGTGGGGGAGTATCGTGACGTGGTTGGTAACGTTACAGTCAAACAACACAATATTTAAATGCACAGCGGAAGCAAAGATAGATATATTTCAACCGAATATAATTGTAATATCAAGTATCACAAACAGTTGAAAATAATCCACAGGTGGATCAAAATAAAATGGAAACATTGTTCAACAGTTTTGACATCCAAGCTTGCGAGACTTATTGTGGACGCTAGGAGAAAGCCAGCCTAGTTCGCGTAGTACCTGCACTTAACCTTTTTGGGAAAATACGTCAGTTTACACTGGTAAATACAATCAACTGACTCAGTTGAAAATGTTTATTAAAATTGATTTGAATGCACGTGGCACAAACTCTTTATAACTTGGGATAATTATTTGAATATAATCTTGTAAAAGAATTACATGTTCCTTATGCGTTCAGTAGCCCGATCTGTAGACCGGGTTAAAGATCAATAGACACACCACATTATTCATTTAGGCACTGACGGGTGTACGCCTACACCCCGTGCTTAGGTCGTGGCCATCTCGTAAGATGATGCCAAGGATATCCGGGACATGGTCATTAACCCCCCAAAGGCTTTAAGCAAACAAAACATTTCAAAACAGAGCATATCAATGATTTAACCTCTATTCGATTAAAGATTCAATGTCCGACCAAGCAGTATTTTATATACCATACCCCCAAGCCCGTATAGGGAAAATAAGTTAAAAGTATTTACCTTTGCAAGTATCAATCACAAATAGCAAGTGCGTGTAGCTTTTACCGGGTCTCCTATTCTAGAACGAAGGTTTATAATAACCCATTAGAATCCTAACGGGTCTTTAATTAAGTCTAAACTTAGACCGGTTAGTTTTAAGGAAAGATACGGTTCAAACGCACGATTAAGCGAAGACCGGAATAGAATGTGTTTTAGACCCGACAAGTTTGAAGACTTGTTTAATATGGGTAATCTAACCACATTCTGGATTTTGAGATAAAAACGATAAGGTTTGACCCGTTTCGGCTAGTTTATGCAAACTAGTTACATAAACCGAACCGAACGCGTAAGAAGCGTAACGGGTAACCGTAAGAGTCATATACAGGTTTCCTAATTCGATATGCTTTAATTATGTTGTGATATCAGTAGGATATCTTCCATTATGCCCAAAACGAGTTTAATCTTAATTTAAGCCCCGTAGGGGTATTTTGGTCATTTTAAAGATTATAAAAGAGATTAAATGAAATTTTGAGATTCGGGTCTGAATACATCAGTAAAACAACTTACTTTAACAGGTTATATCAGTTGGTAATAAGTCTTTTATGACAAAATGGTTTTAAACCCATACTAGATGTTTAATACGCGTAAAACGCCATTTTAAGCGATTTCCGGGTTATACAGGAAATTTGAGTTTTCTGATCAGGTTATAAAGTTCAAAATACTTTATTTATTATATAAAATCAGTAGCAATTGGATTGGTGTCAAAATATTATGTAGAACTCATTTTATGACCGAAAAGGGTATAATCGATATTTACCGAATCAAGGCCATAACCTTAGGTTATGCGCAGGTTAAAAATAATTAAAAATCTTTAAAAATCTAAAAATATTATATTACATCAGTGGGTAACAGATTTGGTGTCAAAAATTGGGTTTAGATAGGCTTTATGCTAATGACGCCATTTAATTACTAAAAAGTGTTATAATTACATCATTGAGCATAACTCCGAATCTAGACCTCAAACTGATGTGAAAATTTAGGGACATGTTTATAAATCAGTAACAAAGATTATTGTCCTTTTACATTTCCAAAATTCTCGTTTTATGCTCAAAAGGGCATTATGGTCAACATTAAGCAATTAACGGAAACATGTAAACGAATCGGACAAACAACGAACCAACCACAGAGGGTTATACCAACATGTCACACCCCTATTTTCCACGTGTTGGCTCTGATACCAACCTGTCACACCCCTATTTTCCACGTGTCACCGGTAGGCCCGGTGGGGAGTATCGTGACGTAGTTGATATCATCATAGACAAACAACACAATATAATAATGCACAGCGGAAGCAAAAGATAAATACATTACACACCGATATAAAGTAACATCAAGTATTACAAACGGTATGTAAAGGATCCACAGGCGGATCAAAATAAAATAAGATATTGTTCAACAGTTTATTGTCGTCCAAGCTTGCGAGACTTATTGTGGACGCTCTAGAAGACAGCCAGCCTATTACGTGTAGTACCTGCACTTAACCTTTTTGGGAAAAATACGTCAGTTTACACTAGTTAATACAATTTAACTGACTCATTTTGAAAATGGTTGAAAATTGATTTGAATGCTCAAGGCACAAAACATTTTATAACTTGGGTCAATTATTTAATATAATAATCATGTGAACGAATTACATGTTACTTGTGCGTTCAGTAGCCCGGTTCGTGCCGGGTTAAAGATTAATAGACACACCATAGGTATAATGCCCACAAGGCTGATTCCTTACGGTGGGATACCAGTTTTTACGTATGCAGCTGTCAGGTGTACGCCTACACCCCGTGCTTAGGTCGTGGCCATTTCATGAATGATGCCAAGGATATCCGGGACATGGTCATTAACCCCCCAAAGGCTTTAAGTGAACAAGACTGTTTAAACGAGCCGATCAAATTATTCAATTAACCATTCAGAGATGTAAGATTTGATGCTCGATCAAGCGGTATTCTATATACCGTAACCCAAGCCCGTATAGGGAAAATAAGTTAAAAGTATTTACCTGAGCTAAATATAAATTCAATCCCAGCCGTATATCAATCAGTAAGTACAGATAGCTTTTACTGGGCTCCTAAATCTGGAACGAAGGTTTATAATAACCTATTAGATTTCTAACGGGTCTTTATTTAAGCTTAAGCTTAGCCCGGTTAGTTTAAAAAGGACGATACGGTTCAAACGCACGATTAAGCGAAGACCGGATAGAATGTGATTTAGACCCGACAAGTTTTAATACTTCTATAATATGTGTATACTAAATACATTCTGGATTTTGAGACAAAAATGATAATGTTTGACCCGTCTCGGTCAATTTATGCAAACTAGTTACATAAACCGAACCGAACGCGAAAAGAGCGTTACGGGTAACCGTAAGAGTCATATGCAAGTTCCCTGAGATAATATGCTTTAAATATGTTATAATATCAGTAAGTTATTTTCTATTATGCCCAAAACGGATTTAAACACAAATTAGGTCTCATAAGGGCATTTTGGTCATTTAAAAGATTTATAAAAGAGTTTATTTGTAAATCTGAGTTACGGGTCTGATTTATACAGTAAGTATACTTAATTTAACATGTTATAACAGTAGGGTATGACCCATGTGTGAAACTTATCATTTAAAACCAAACTATGCACCTTAGGGGTACTTTGGTAGTTTCATAAGGGCTAAAAATGTAAAAATTGGAAACCTGAGTTTATAAACTTGTACTTACTGTTATTTTATAAAAATATGCTAAGAACATCAGTAGGTATCAACCTTATATGTTTAATATGGTTATAGTACATACTATGCGCTAAAAATGCTTAAAAAGGCGATTTAAAGCCGTTTCCGGGTTTTTAAAAGAAAGCTGATATTTTTAGATTTTCAGAATGCTCAAAATATTTTATTTATCAAATAAAATCAGTAGAAAAAGGTTTGGGGCCAAAAGGATTTGTAAAACTCATTTTATAGCTTAAAAGGGCAAAATCGGTATTTACCGAATTAAACTTAGAGATCTATGATATGATCAGCCAAAAACTAAATAAAAATCTTTAAAAATCCCAAAATATTATATAACATCAGTGGGTAAAAAGTTTGGTATCAAAAAGTGGGTTTAAATAGGTTATATGCTAATTACGCCGTTTAAGTAACATAAAGCTTTCAAATTACGATATTGAGCATAACTCTTAATCTAGACCTTAAACTGATATCAAATTTTAGGTGCAAGTTTATAAATTAGTAACAAATGTTTCTACTCTTTCACTTTTTCAAAAATCACGTTTTATAGCAAAAAGGGCATAATAGTCAACTTTTAAGCATTAATCGGAAACATGCATATGGACCGGATAAGTGTTGAACCAAGTTGAAAAATCTCAGAGAGTTAAACTTATATGAAAATTGGTCCAAAATAAGCTCTAATCCAGATCTCAAACATGCATGTACGGATCAGAACTGATAGTCAAAGAAAAAGTCAATTTATGTGACTTTCGGTTCCGATTCGGGTTTAAACTGAAAATTGTCGAGTTGATCATGATGAAACATGTTCTTACATTAATTACAAAGTTATTTTGATGATCAAACAGGTTGCATGTAGCCTACATTGCTAATTATGCTTAATTTTGCAAAAACACATTCTGTTGACTTTTTAAGAAAAGCTTTGACTCGACAATCAACATACTTAGAGTGGGAATCTGAAAATACCTTTTTGAGGGTTTGTTACCCACATAAATACCAACTTGTAGGTACTTTCAATTTGAGAAATGACTGAGCCATTTTCGTTTAATCACAAAGTCAAACAGAAATTACGATGGATTGACTTTCGGTTGAATAACTAAGCTAGAACGAATTTGAAAGAGTTATGAACACTTACAATGGTCCTAAATAAGCTTAGAGATCACTAGGAAGATGCCTTGTCGTCCAGAGAGCTCCAGGAATTGATCTTGTGAATTTTGAACATGCAAGAACATAAGTTGCTACACTTCAAGTTCCTTTTATGACCATTTTGATCTGATTTGATGATGGTACAGGTGTTTGTAGATGTTGTATGATCAGTCCAAGTGTCCTTACATGCATATAAACCCATTGGAGAGTCCATGGTATCGATAACAGCTGGATACAACTCGAAATCAGACCTGAAACTGGCATATGTCGATTTTCTGAAGCTGGGCAGGTCATGCGGCCCGCTTTAGGCCCCCAGGCGGGCCGCCTGGCTTCTTCTGATCCACAAAAACCTTTTAAACGTTTGCATTTTGGCCCTTGGTCCTTTGTTACTTGTTTTTGCTTATTTATCTTGCACTTTAGACCCTAACACCTGATTTTTAAAGACCTTGGGATACTTACAAACATGGTAAAGTCCTTGGTTCACTTTGTGCTTACCCGAAGAGTCACGAAATTCAGCGTTGACGTATTTAACCCTTCGTACACGGTTTTGATCATATCTTTCTCATACGATAACGGAACTTGATGAAATTTTTATCACATATCCTAGTGAGTATATTTTACCATTACAAAGCTTCGGGTTTGCCAAAAGATCACTCAGAGGTATACTTTCAACATGTTGACACATTTAGCCCCTGTAGTTTGTAATTCCTCACTTTCTTTCATTTTCCGCTTCGTATGATCCATGATTTATCCGTTTGGGATTATAAACATCATGTAGGGTTATTTTAAAGCCTATTTATCCATTGTTGACACTTTGGACCCTTGTATTCACATAGTTTCACAGTTTGTCAACTTTAGTCCCTCTAAAGTATGTTTTCACATATTAAAAGCCCATGACACGTGTCAGTACATTATTGGACGTAAATTTTCGAGGTGTTACATCCTCACCCCCTTAAAAGAAATCTCGACCTCGAGATTTACTGAAACAAATGAGGGTATTTTTCTTTCATCGTGGATTCTACCTCCCATGTGTATTCGGGACCTCTACGGGCATCCCATTTGACCTTAACAATAGGTACATGCTTCCTTCGAAGCTTCTTTACCTGTCGATCTTCAATCGACAATGGCTTTTCCACATATTTCAAGCTTTCATCTATATGTACATCCGTATGCGGTATAACCAGTGATTCATCAGCAAAACACTTCTTCAAATTACAGATGTGGAACACATTATGGATAGCACTGAGTTCTTCAGGCAAGTTTAACTTATAAGCAACTGACCCGACACGTTCGATAACCTCGAAAGGTCCTATGTATCTCGGGCTTAGCTTGCCTTTCTTACCAAATCGCATCACCCCTTTCCACGGTGATACTTTAAGCAACACTTTATCACCTACTTCGAAGTGAAAAGCCTTACGCTTTGGATCCGCATAACTTTTCTGCCTATTCCTGGCAGCTTTCAGGCAATCGCGAACCTGGGCAATCTTGTCCGTTGTTTCCAAGGAATCTTCAGATTCTGATGATTGGACGTACCAATCTTCTGTTTATCAATAGATATTCAACTTACCATTTAAGCAAGGTCTCCGAAGGAGCAGCCTTGATACTTATACAACAACTATTATAGAAAAGCTTATCTCAATGTGAAATGGTTATTTCAACCATTACTTAAATCTAATCTTAAGGGATAGTTAATCCTTACAGTTAGTCGAACAAATCGACGATCCTGGGCAGCTGATGGAAATTCTTAATTGTCGCCTAATTTGGGTTGCGGTATTCAATGCATAAGCAAAATGAACCGTCTTTCTTAATTAACAATACCGAATCCTTAAAATATAAGGTTAGGCTATATGAATTCTTTATTTTCAAAACTTATTTAATTGGGGTTTTGATTCTTCTAATAATGGCACTTGCCGTCTTGGAGATTTCATAAGAATACAACCCTAAATGGGGTATAAATCTTAATTCTACCTGCCTCTCAGGAGGTAAACAGGGTAATCAAGATATAATGAGGTTACAGAGATTTTCCAAGCCTCAGGCTCCAGTTCATCCATCACTGCTCGTGTCAAATGAGTGACACCTATATGTTACGAGTCCATGATTTTCTTAATTGAAGACATTTACTTGGACCATTCCAATTTGGATATCTTCTTTGAATACCATTAGTTGACTTTAGCACCATATGACTATTAGAATATCCTTGCGGTTCCATGTATTAAACCTCCATACTGATCAGGCATGGAAGCAATCTATGGAACTTATTAAGATACATCAATCCTCATATGGCGCTTTTATCATACTGTCTGGTTTTTGCAATCGATAGAGATCAAGGAGATATCAACTATATATGCTGACGCACATCTTCTAGAGAGAGGATACTTCTAGAATTCCATAATTAGAGATTTCTAACAGGAACAGAAGGAATGATTCTTATGATTTCGCCTGTAAGTTTTACCTTACACTTAATATCTGGGGTTCTTATGAGAAAGATTTCTAAAAATTTGCTAAGCTTAAAATCTTATGAGAGACTTAGCAGTACCTGAATCCAAACGTAACTCTTAGCCAAAAGAAATCATAATAAGGGTTTATCTGGCATCATTATTAATGTGAACTGCCTCTAATTATTCATCAGGAGGGTTAAACGCCTCCATTCTTAATCCTTTTAAACTTAGCTACAAATTCTTTGACAAAATTTAGAGCAGTCTCAGCCTTGACTGGTTGTTTCTTAATCTATATAACGTGAGTAGCTGAGGTAGATCCATAATGGATTCTTAATAAGCAGGCTTTGAAACCTTAAGGTGCCCTCTTATTGCTGATGCTAAATCATAATGTATATATATAGTGCATTATGCTTAAATTCTAGGTTAACCGAATAAGAGCACTATTTCAACCAATGAACCAAGGTTTGCAATCTACTGCCGATAGTGTATAGCTCTTATAGGGGAGTCGGAAAAATTCTTATTCCACCTTTTCCATTTCGCAAGACGGATACCAGGTTTTTCTAATAAGGTCCTTAAAAATTTGGACCATCCCATACTGTATAAGGGAATCTTTCTTGTGGACTCCATTAGTGTCCTCACTAATCAAGGGTATTATCACCGAATGATTTTGACGTATACCTTACCATGTTCTTTCTAGTATAACCACTGATATACCTAATGGTTTCTACTTCCCTCAACAATTCCTTGCAATCAATGGCCCCTTTTAACTATCGAAGTCTCTTGACTTCCAAGAGACGAAATACTTTTTAAGTACATCCTAAAAAGAATGGGCTCCTCGCCATATATGATTTTATTTGGGTTATTCTTCGCATATGGAATATGAATAAAACTCTTCTCATGAGCAGTGTCATGTGTTTTAGAGCAAGCAGCGATTGGCTCTTCATGGATTTTCTCATAGCCCTTCTCAGCAGTGATAAACATCGTGTAGGGTTATTGTAAAGTATATTTACCCTTTGTTGACATTTTGAATCCTTATATTCACACACTTTTCATGTTTGTCAACTTTAGTCCCTCTAGAGTATTCTTTCATACGTTCAAGCTTATGACACGTGTCAATACTTTACAGGACGTGAATTTTCGAGGTGTTACATCCTCACCCCCTTAAAAGAAATCTCGACCTCGAGATTTATCGGAACAAATAAGGATAGTTTTCTTTCATTGAGGACTCAACCTCCCACGTGTACTCGGGACCTCTACGGGCATCCCATTTAACCTTTACGATCGGTACATGCTTCCTTCGAAGCTTCTTAACCTGTCGATCCTCGATCGACACTGGTTTTTCAACAAACCTCAAGCTCTCTTCAATGTGCACATCTGTATGTGGTATGACTAGTGATTCATCAGCGAAACACTTCTTCAGATTGCAGATGTGGAATACATTGTGAATACCACTGAGCTCTTCAGGTAATTTTAACTTATAGGCAACTGATCCGACACGTTTGATGACCTCGAATGGTCCTATGTATCTCGGGCTTAACTTGCATTTCTTACCAAATCGCATCACTCCCTTCCAGGGTGATACTTTAAGCAACACCTTGTCACCTACCTCGAATTTCAGAGGTTTACGCTTTAAATCTGCGTAGCTTTTCTGCCTATCCCTGGCAGCTTTCAGGCGGTCACGAATCTGGACAATCTTGTCCGTCGTTTCAAAGACTATTTCCGGTCATGTCAGTTGGACATCTCCAACTTCCGCCCAACAAACGGGCGTTCTGCACTTTCTACCATACAAGGCCTCGAAAGGCGCAGCCTTAATGCTGGTATGGTAGCTATTGTTATATGAGAACTCGATTAATGGCAGATGGTTATCCCAACTACCACCTAAGTCGATCACACATGCACGAAGCATGTCTTCCAAAGTTTGGATTGTACGCTCACTCTGGTCGTCCGTCTGAGGATGGTAAGCCGTACTAAAATTTAAGTGCGTGCCCAAAGATTGTTGGAAGCTCTTCCAAAAATGTGACGTGTATCTAGTATCTCTGTCAGAGATAATAGACACTGGTACGCCATCCAGTGATACAATCTTATCTACGTACAATTGGGCTAACATGTCGGAGCTGTAGGTCTCCTTAATGGGTAGGAAATGTGCTGACTTAGTCAGTCTATCCACTATCACTCATATCGTATCATTTCCTTTCCTTGTCTTCGGCAACTTGGTGATGAAATCCATCGTCACCATTTCCCACTTCCACGTGGGAAGTTCAGGCTGTTGCAGCAAACCTGACGGTTTCTGATGTTCAGCTTTGACTTGCGCACACGTCAAACATTTAGCTACATAGGTAGCTATAGACCTCTTCAAGCCTATCCACCAAAAGTTTGCTTTCAAATCCTGGTACATCTTGTCAGCCCCAAGATGAACGGAGTATTTAGAACTGTGGGCCTCCTGGAGGATAACATCTCAAAGTCCTCCATAAACTGGAACCCATATTCGTCCATTTAATCTCAGGATTCCGTCCTTGCCCTGAGATAACTGTTCTTCAGTCACTCCTAGCTTTTCATTAGGATAGTTAGCTTCCAACACAGCTTCCTTCTGTGCAGCTAACAACCTTTCATTCAAACTGTTCTTTACCTCAATGCTCTTGGCATTGATTCGGATGGGCTTCACCCTTTCCTTTCGACTCAAGGCATCGGCGACTACGTTCGCCTTGCCAGGATGGTATCTTATCTCACAGTCATAATCATTCAGAGTTTCCATCCAACGTCGTTGCCTCATGTTCAATTCCTTTTGGTTAAACAGGTGCTGGAGGCTCTTGTGATCAGAATAGATCACACACTTGATACCATATAAATAGTGCCTCCATAGCTTCAGTGCAAATACAACGGCACCCAACTCCAAGTCATGGGTGGTGTAATTCTTTTCATGCACCTTTAACCGACGTGAAGCATAGGCAATAACCTTGCCTTTCTGCATAAGCACACACCCCATGCCAGTGTGTGATGCGTCGCAGTAAACCACGAATTCTTCGGTACCTTCAGCCAATGTCAGTACAGGAGCATTGCTCAACTTCTGCTTCAAAATATCGAAAGATTCTTACTGCTTGGGTCCCCAGTTGAACTTAATATCCTTCCTAGTCAAGGAAGTTAGGGGTGCAGCAATCCTTGAAAAGTTTTCAATAAAACGCCTGTAGTATCCTGCCAATCCCAAGAAACTGCGAATTTCTGTGGGCGTCTTCGGCTCTTGCCAATTCATGATAGCTTCAACCTTAGCGGGATCTACCTGGATTCCGCGTTCACTAACCATATGTCCAAGGAATTGGACTTCTCGAAGCCAAAATTCACACTTAGAGAATTTGGCGTAGAGCTTCTCCTGCTAAAGTAGTGAAAGAATACATCGAAGATGTTTCTCATGGTCGGCCTGATTCTTTGAATAAATCAGAATGTCGTCAATGAAGACGATAACAAATTTGTCCAAGTATGGTTTGCAGACACGGTTCATGAGATCCATGAATGCGGCAGGTGCATTAGTGAGCCCAAAAGGCATCACTAGGAACTCGTAGTGACTGTAACGAGTCCTAAATGCAGTCTTGTGTACGTCTTCATCCCTAACCTTCAGTTGGTGATAGCCTGGCCTTAAGTCAATCTTAGAGAAGTAACTTGCCCCTTGCAGTTGATCGAACAGATCTTCGACCCTGGGCAATGGATACCTATTCTTGATAGTGACCTTATTAAGCTCACGGTAATCGATGCACAGACGCATCGATCCATCCTTCTTCTTGACAAATAAGATTGGTGCTCCCCAAGGAGACGAACTAGGTCTAATGAAACCTTTGGCTAGCAATTCATCTAGTTGTGTTCTCAATTCCCTCATCTCTGTTGGTGCCAACCTATAAGGTGCTCTAGCAACTGGTGCTGCTCCAGGGATAATGTCAATTCTGAATTCTACTTGCCTATCTGGTGGTAAACCAGGTAGTTCTTCAGGAAAAACTTCAGGGTATTCAGAAATGACGGGGATGTCTTCCATCTTAGGTTTCGGCTCATCAAAAGTCACTTGCGCCATGTAGATGACACAACCCTTCTTCAAACACTTAGAGGCCTTGAGCATAGACACTTGCTCAGGTAGTCCATACTGGGTGTCTCCCTGAATGGTAAGTGATTCACCGGACGGAGTCTTGATCACCACTTGCTTCTTATTGCAGACAATTTGGGCCTGGTTATGAGATAACCAGTCCATACCCAAAACTATGTCGAAACCGGCTAATTTTAAAGGAAGTAGGGACAAAGGAAAAGAGTGGTTCTTAATGGATATGAAACATCCATCTAATATGGTTGAGGCGGTTTCTAAGGTGCCATCTGCTAATTCCACCTCATATTTCACACTTAAGGTTTTAACAGGTAAATTCAACAATTTGCAAAACTTATTATCTACAAATGATTTATCAGCTCCTGAATCAAATAGCACTCTCGCATAAACATCATTTATGAGGAAGGTACCGGTGATCACATTGTCGTCCTTCACAGCTTCCTTTGCATCCATCCTGAAGACCCTAGCATTGGTCTTCTTTCCTTCATCAGCTTTCTTTGCATATTTTGGGCAATTTGTCTTAATGTGCCCTTTTTCGTTGCAACTGTAGCACGTTGCGTCCTTTAGTTTCTTGCACTCTAGGGTCTTATGTTCCGAAGATTTGCAAATCCCACAAGGCCTCGGCTGAGATTGGGATTTTGAGTCAAGTCTGCACCTCCCAAAGTGGTGCTTCTGACAAATCTTACACTTGGGCTTATCTCCAGATTGATGCCCATCCTTCTTAGAACTAGACCCCTTCTTGTGGTCATTGTTTCCCCTGTGCTTCTTATCTGACCGCCGTGAATTGTCATCTTCACGCTTCCTTTTCTCGGCGTCCGTGTTCCTCAACGATCTCTGCCTGACCGCATCTAGTGTGAAGGACAAGGATATATCAGCTGCAGACCTGAATGTAGCTGGCCGAGAGGCTTTTACACTTGCCTTAATCTCTGGGGCTAAACCCCCAATGAAACGAGCTATTCTTTTGGGTTCTGGGGTCACCAGATAAGGAACCAACCTTGACATTGTATTAAAGCTCGTAAGGTAAGCTTGGCAATCCAGATTTTTCATAACCAACGACAGAAAATCTGACTCAATCTTTTCAACCTCATGCTGAGGACAGTAGTTCTCCCTGATGAGGGTAACAAATTGTTCCCATGTCATATTGTACAGTGGAATCTTCCCAGTAGCTTGAATCAACGATCTCCACCAGGCTAAGGCCTCACCTTTGAACGATTGAGACACAAACTTTACCACATCCTTTTCAGCGCACCCGCTAATATCAACCGCGGTGTCCATCTCATCCAACCATGTCATACAGTCTATAGCTCCTTTCTCCCCAGTGAAATCCCTGGGTTTGCATGAAACAAAGTATTTGTAGGAGCAACCCTTATCACGGGGTCCTTGATTCAGTATGATCCTTTGAGATGGGACACTTTGCTGATTTGAAGATTGGCGATCGTCATCGTTTTTCTTTGGTTCTTCCTTCTTGGAAGGTGGCTTGCTGTAAGCCTCAGAATGAGTCTTAGGCTTTGAATGCAGTGCAGATAGGGTCCTACTCCGAGTCCCGTTATATTCATGATACTGCCGTTCTATTGCCTTTGTAACAGCATTGTCTATCAATGCTTGTAGTTCAGCACCCGCTATATTAATTCGGGCATCATCTTGATTCTCCTTAGGGTGACTGTTGATCTCGTCAGAATCAGCCATTTTGGTTTGAACTGTTACATAAGATAGTGACAATAGTTTATTTGGGAGTTTATTATGGAATTGCCTTTTAGGGCAATTTATTAACCATGGTAAACATAGACCATATTTGGTTAATTTGTTACTCACATTTATTTAGGATTTCTATTATAATCTATCCTAATTATCAAATAATAATAGTATTATAAGCACAAAAGGCCTAGTCACAGGGACAATTTAAATCATAAGCCATGATTTCAGAGAATCAAAGCGTGAAGGTTTGAACATAGTTCCTTACCTTTTTTTGACAGGGAGTCGTAGACTACTACTGTCTTTTGTCTTATATGACAATGAGTATGGCCCGTAGGCACTATATTACCAATGTGTGGTCAACATATGATCATCTTAATTGATGATTTAAACCTATGATTTATAGATCATTAAGTTAGGTTAGGAATCTTTGGAAGAATCCTTATATAAGAATGACGTGTGTGATTTTTAACGAATCACGTCTGCCAGGAGCGTTAACATGTTTTTAGATGTTAACAGGAATCCAAATCTTTTAGACAGGTCTTACCATCTTGGCCAAGTCTTATAATGACATGCAAGCTAGGTTATACCTTTAAGATTCTTATGTAATATTTAATTAGGTAGATTATTTTTAAAATGAATGATTTTGATTTATTTAATTCATGTATAATATATTTAAGCATATAATGACAAAAATGAAATTTACAAACTTAACATTCCATTAACATTTGAGAAGTACACTTTGCCCTAAACGGGGCTTTTAACAGAACAACTTACCCACGCAGGGGTTAAACCGAAATACAAGTCCACGCAGGGACCAAGTACTAAAACAGATGTCCACGCAGGGACTAAAAGATAAGTCCACGCAGGGACTAAATACACAGAGAAATGTCCACGCAGGGACTAAAAAGATAAGTCCACGCAGGGACTAAATACACAGATAAATGTCCACGCAGGGACTTGATTGAAATAAGAAATACAACATTACATATAGGGATTTAATGATCCATCTTCTTCTTCCCCTTCAATAAGCTCGCTAGGCCCTTAAGGAATCCTCTGTTGTTCCTGCGTTCTTCTTGGAATTCGTGTTCCACCCGACTTAGTCTTTGGAGGATTTCCTCCTGTTCCGGTGGGGAAAATTGTGGTGGCTGCGACTGCTGCCGAATCGGAGGTCGTGCAGGAACTTGATACGCATGAGTTGGATATCCCATTCCCCAAGGGGCTCCATATGGTCCTTCGGGATGAAGGGCGTTGTAGTTCGCCGCTACAAGGTACGGGTCGGCTTCAGCATAGTTATAATGCGTGTGAGCCGGCTGCTCAAACAGATTGTACGCTGTTGACCCAGCGTACGTAAGAATCGGGTTACCAAAACCCATTGGTGGCGGCTGTGGTGCAACTGGTGCAGAATTCACCTCAGGATTTGGGTTTGAGGGCCCACCCATTTGTGGGTCTTCTTGCAGTGGCGGGTAGTGACTGCCACTGGAGGGACGAGAGGTGCTAAAGTGGAATTCCCCTCCTCGCGCGGATATTCTTGCGCCTGTTCTCATACGCCTTGGTGGCTCTGGAGGTGCTTGATGAACTGGCGGCGGTGGATGCGGTGACGTGACTGCCACAAAACGTGAATCCCCAGAGGGATCCTGCTGTTGCTGCTGGTGAGGTGATGAATGGTGAGAAGGAGTGAAGTACCATTCATGTTGGTTAAACCTTGCTTGAAAACTGTCTGGACCACCGTAGGGTGATCCGTGGAAGGATGAACCATCGAAAACCTCAATAGGATGGTTGGGGGTACCGCTTGCAGGTTCGACGGGATCCGTGTCCTCGTCCATGTCCATTGCATTGTCTTCTGAGAAGTGGTCCTCTGTTCCCAATGGGTTAAAACCCACTGGTTCTTGAATATAGTTTGCCGGGTTAAACCGGCCCTGAAAGGCAGGAGTGGGGTTGCCAAAGGAATTGTGCGAAAGGGATCGCTGGAGAGGTATATATGAAGGTTGTGGGTTATCGGGCTCGTTTTTCGAGTGCGGCCCAAAAGAATGACGATAGGGAGGTGTTGAACTGTGCGAGACAGACCGTCTAGCGGGCTCTGTATAGGTCCTCCAGACTCCTTACGGATCGGCACTCATTGTAGTGGAAGGAGTTCGCCGGTGCGATGGCCCGGCCTCGTGATCGTTAGGGGCAGTGATTGGCCCCTTGCCTCGTCCTCCTCTCCTGAATCTTGGTGGCATATTTCTTGTTAATAATAAAAGATACAATAAGAAATATATAAAGGACAAAGTTAAAATAAAAACAAAATTTGTATTTGTCCTATGTTCTTTGTCTAGACTCGAAAATTTAGGAATGTGCAATTGTGTCATTGAGATTAAACACAAAAGGCTGGTGTTTAATTCACTCAATGTTGGCTCTGATACCAACCTGTCACACCCCGATATTTCCACGTATTACCGGTGGGCCCGGTGGGGGAGTATCGTGACGTGGTTGGTAACATTACAGTCAAACAACACAATATTTAAATGCACAGCGGAAGCAAAGATAGATATATTTCAACCGAATATAATCGTAATATCAAGTATCACAAACAGTTGAAAATAATCCACAGGTGGATCAAAATAAAATGGAAGCATTGTTCAACAGTTTTGACATCCAAGCTTGCGAGACTTATTGTGGACGCTAGGAGAAAGCCAGCCTAGTTCGCGTAGTACCTGCACTTAACCTTTTTGGGAAAATACGTCAGTTTACACTGGTAAATACAATCAACTGACTCAGTTGAAAATGTTTATTAAAATTGATTTGAATGCACGTGGCACAAACTCTTTATAACTTGGGATAATTATTTGAATATAATCTTTTAAAAGAATTACATGTTCCTTATGCGTTCAGTAGCCCGATCCGTAGACCGGGTTAAAGATCAATAGACACGCCACATTATTTATTTAGGCACTGATGGGTGTACGCCTACACCCTGTGCTTAGGTCGTGGCCATCTCGTAAGATGATGCCAAGGATATCCGGGACATGGTAATTAACCCCCCAAAGGCTTTAAGCAAACAAAACATTTCAAAACGGAGCATATCAATGATTTAACCTCTATTCGATTAAAGATTCAATGTCCGACCAAGCGGTATTTTATATACCATACCCCAAGCCCGTATAGGGAAAATAAGTTAAAAGTATTTACCTTTGCAAGTATCAATCACAAATAGCAAGTGCGTGTAGCTTTTACCGGGTCTCCTATTCTGGAACGAAGGTTTATAATAACCTATTAGAATCCTAACGGGTCTTTAATTAAGTCTAAACTTAGACCGGTTAGTTTTAAGGAAAAATACGGTTCAAACACACGATTAAGCGAAGACCGGAATAGAATGTGTTTTAGACCCGACAAGTTTGAAGACTTGTTTAATATGGGTAATCTAACCACATTCTGGATTTTGAGATAAAAACGATAAGGTTTGACCCGTTTCGGCTAGTTTATGCAAACTAGTTACATAAACCGAACCGAACGCGTAAGAAGCGTAACAGGTAACCGTAAGAGTCATATATAGGTTTCCTAATTCGATATGCTTTAATTATGTTGTGATATCAGTAGGATATCTTCCATTATGCCCAAAACGAGTTTAATCTTAATTTAAGCCCCGTAGGGGTATTTTGGTCATTTTAAAGATTATAAAAGAGATTAAATGAAATTTTGAGATTCGGGTCTGAATACATCAGTAAAACAACGTACTTTAACAGGTTATATCAGTTGGTAATAAGTCTTTTATGACAAAATGGTTTTAAACCCATACTAGGTGTGTAATACGCGTAAAACGCCATTTTAAGCGATTTCCGGGTTATACAGGAAATCTGAGTTTTCTGATCAGGTTATAAAGTTCAAAATACTTTATTTATTATATAAAATTAGTAGCAATTGGATTGGTGTCAAAATATTATGTAGAACTCATTTTATGACCGAAAAGGGTATAATCGGTATTTACCGAATCAAGGCCATAACCTTAGGTTATGAGCAGGTTAAAAATAATTAAAAATCTTTAAAAATCTCAAAATATTATATTACATCAGTGGGTAAAAGTTTGGTGTCAAAAATTGGGTTTAGATAGGCTTTATGCTAATGACGCCGTTTAATTACTAAAAAGTGTTATAATTACGTCATTGAGCATAACTCCTAATCTAGACCTCAAACTGATGTGAAAACGTAGGGACATGTTTATAAATCAGTAACAAAGATTATTGTCCTTTCACATTTCCAAAATTCTCATTTTATGGTCAAAAGGGCATTATGGTCAACATTAAGCAATTAACGGGAAACATGTAAACGAATCGGACAAACAACGAACCAACCACAGAGGGTTATACCAACATGTAACCTGGTCCTAAGGAAGTCCTAAGACATTTCTAAACTCTACTAAAACGAGTCAGAACTGAAGTCAAAGCAAAAGTCAAAGTTTTTGCGACTTTCGGTTCCGAACCGGGTCTAAACAGAAAATTGTCGGATCAAACAAGCTTAGACCAGTTCTTATACTTATTACCAAGTTATATGAGTGATAAAATAGGTTACATGCCTTCCACATTGCTAATTACATGTTAATCCGCAAATTAAGTTTCTGTTGACTTTTTATAAACAACTTTGACCCGACATAAGTCCTAGTTAGAGTGGGAATCAGAGGGTGCCCTTTTAAGGGTTTATTGCCCACATAATTACCAACTTATAACAACCTTCAATTCGACTAATCACTGGACCATTAATGATTAATCGCTAAGTCAAACGTTAATTACGACGGTTTGACTTTTAAGCTAATAACTAAGCTAAACTCAATTAAGGAAGGTCAAGGATACTTACCAAAGGCCTAATTACGACCAGGGATGCTTGGGGACTGATCTTTTGCTCCAGGGAGTTCCACAATTGCAGATGGAGGGTGTGATCAACATGTTGCAACATGAGGGGCCTTTTATAGTGCTTTAATCTCACTAGATTATTGATAACCAAGTCTTCCATTGGTCATGGATCATCCACAGATGTCCCTAAGGTCTAAAAAGCATGTAGGGGTCGCCCATGGAGTGAAAATATATGTTTTAAGTCGGTTATTGCGGTTAAACAGGCTGCTGTCCCAATTTTCTATATCTGGGGGTCGCACGCGGCCCGCGTAAGTTCTTGGCAAGGCTTACGCGGCCCGCCTGAGTCCTGCTGTCAGATTTCAAACTTTTCCATTATTGCATCCTTGGCTCTTGGTCCTTCGAAAGGGCATTCCACTTTATTTCTTGCATTATGAGCCCTCCAAATTTACCTATAAGGGCTTCAAGACTTATACCCACTTTGTTAAGTCCTTGGTTTGCTTTGTGTTTACCCGAAAAGTCATAATTTTCAACGTTGACGCTTTAACCCCTCATATACGAATTTGATCATAACTTTCTCATACGATAACGAAACTTTATGAAATTTTTATCATGTATTTTAGTGAGCATAATTTACCGTTACAAAGCTTCGGGTTTGCTAAAAGGTCACTCAGAGGTATACTTTAAACATGTTGACACATTTAACCCCTGTAGTTTGTAACCTCTCACTTTCTTTCATATTTAGCTTCGTATGATCCATGATTTATTCCTTTGAAGGTATAAACATCGTGTAGGGTTATTGTAAAGTATATTTACCCTTTGTTGACATTTTGAATCCTTATATTCACACACTTTTCATGTTTGTCAACTTTAGTCCCTCTAGAGTATTCTTTCATACGTTCAAGATTATGACACGTGTCAATACTTTACAGGACGTGAATTTTCAAGGTGTTACAAGTTCTTTCAACATACCTTTTAAATTTTCAGAATCATCCTTGATTACTGATTCTTGTGCTTCTCTTATCTGATCATTTAAATCTACTTGCAAATTTAATTTAAGAGAACGTACCCTTTTTGGCTTTTCATGATATTTTTGGCTTAAAGCATCTGCCACTACATTTGCTTTTCCTTCATGATACTGGATATCACAATCATAGTCACTAAGCATCTCCATCCAGCGTCTTTGTCTCATATTCAACTCCTTTTGTTTGAAAATATACCTTAAACTCTTATGATCAGTGAATATGGTAAACTTACTACCGTAAAGGTAATGTCTCCAAATCTTAAGAGCAAAAATTATAGCTCCTAATTCTAAATCATGGGTTGAATAATTCTCTTCATGATTCTTAAGTTGTCTAGATGCGTAAGCTATAACCTTTTGTTGTTGCATCAATACACATCCATAACCTAATTTAGAAGCGTCACAGTATACTACAAAATATTCAGTTCCTTCTGGTAACGCTAATATGGGTGTATGGGTTAATCTTTGTTTAAGAATTCTAAAGGCTTCTTCTTGTTTTACTCCCCATTCAAACTTAACAGATTTACAAGTTAGCTTAGTTAAAGGAATGGCTATTCTAGAAAAATCTCGAATAAATCTTCTATAAAAACCGGCCAATCCTAAGAAACTTCTAACCTCGGTTGGTGACTCAGGGGTTTTCCATTTGGTAATTGCTTCGATCTTTGTTGGATCTACATGAATTACTTCATGATTGACTAGATGTCCAAGGAATTGTACCTGTTCTAACCAGAATTCGCACTTAGAGAATTTAGCATAAAGCTTTTCCTTTCTTAGTAGACTTAAAAGTACGTTCAAATGTCTTGCATGATCCTCTTTATTCTTAGAGTAAATTAGAATATCATCTATAAAAACAATTATGAATTTATCCAAATATGGCTTACATATTCGGTTCATCATGTCCATAAATGCAGCTGGGGCATTGGTTAAACCAAATGGCATGACAGTAAATTCATAATGTCCATACCTTGTTCTAAATGCGGTCTTATGAATGTCCTATTCCTGTACTTTTAATTGATGATATCCTGACCTAAGTGACATATTCATTGTAGTTGATCAAACAGATCATCGATTCTCGGTAATGGGTACCGATTTTTAATCGTAACCATGTTTAATTCACGGTAATCAATGCACATACGCATTGATCCGTCTTTCTTTTTAACAAACAGTATCGGCGCTCCCCATGGCGACGAACTTGGTTGTATGAATCCTTTTTCTAACAATTCGTCTAATTGTTTCTTCAATTCTTGCATTTCTGCAGGTGCCAAACGATAAGGTGCTTTGGCAATCGGTGATGTTCCTGGTATTAAATGGATTCTGAATTCAACTTCCCTATCTGGAGGTTGTCCTGGTAATTCTTCTGGAAAGACATCTGAAAACCGAGATACTACTGGAATGTCCTTTAAATCCTTTTCTTTAGTGTTAGTGATTATAGAAATCAAATACACTATAGAACCTTTTCTTATACAACTTGCAGTTTTCATCACAGATATGAATTTTGTGGATCTAGAGGGCTTATCTCCTTTAATTGTGATCGTTTTACCTTTTGGTGAATTTACTTGAATCGACTTTTGATCACATAATATGCTGTCTTTATTGGCTATTAACCAATCCATTCCTAAAACAACATCGAATCCTGCCAGATTCATGGGATATAGGTTTGTTATAAATTTATGATTTAAAATTTCTATTCTTGCCCCCTGCAAGATTTCAGAAATTCTAATGGTTTCTCCATTAGCTGTTTCTACTAAACATTCTTGTGGTAGTTTAGTTAATGACTGATTTAGAAATTTGCAAAATGATGTATTAATAAAACTTTGGTTTGCACCAGAGTCAAATAATACTTTAGCAAAGACATCATTAACTAAAAACGTACCAGCTATGACATCTGTAATCATCTTGGCTTCATCTGCAGTTAGAACAAATGCTCTAGCATTTTTAGCATTCTTGTTATTTGGAGCTGGAGCTAATTTTGGACAATTAAGCTTGATGTGGCCTTGTTCTCCGCAGTTGTAACATATCCGATGTTAGCCTTCTTCCTGCAATTTTCTTCCTTGTGTCCCGATATTTTGCAAAAGTTACAGTATATGGAGCATCTTCCTGAATGCTTTCTTTTGCAATTCCTACAGTAAGGTGTAGAGGTAGAACCTGTATTTTTTCCACGATTAAAATTTCCAGAACGAAATTCTTGTGTGAGCTTTTGGGTTAGGTTCCTTCTTTGATCCTCTTCTAGGGTATGGACTAATTCATCAGTCAAGGTATTGGCTAGTTCTACAGCTTCTTCTATGGTTTGAGGTCTAGCTGCCTTGACTACGTGTCTTATCTCCCCAATTAATCCCCAAATATAACGGGAGATTAGCACTGGTTCTGGTGAAGCAAGAGTTGGCACTATTCTAGCATATTCAAAGAATATTTTAGTGTATCCCTTACTATCCACACCAGTCATCCTAAGGTTTAGGAATTTGTTTGCTATCTGTTCTTTTTCATTAGGTGGGCAGAATTTCCTTTATACCTTGTTCTTAAATTCTTCTCATTCCATATTGTAGGTTTTATCACTTCCTTTTGATTGGAGGATAGTGTTCCACCATTCTAGTGCTGCATTCTTAAACAGATTAGAAGCAAACAATATTTTATCTTCTTCAGCACACTTGCTTATCCTTAAGACTGCCTCAGTCTTTTCTACCCAGCGTAAGGTTGCAATGGCCCCTTCGTTGCCCGAGAATTCCATTGGTTTACAAGACCAGAATTCTTTATAAGAACAACCATAAGGCATGGTTCTTCTTCTTTTGGGAATAGGCATTTGAAGTACTGGCCCATTGTTCACGTTGTTTTCTGGTTCAATTGGTCGCTTACTGCTATGTTTACTTTTATTATCAGCATCCTTAACAGTTTGAAGAATAAATGGCATTGCATCTATAATTCCTTGTGCCACTATGTGTTGAATAGCATTATTATCCACTTGATTTCCATTGTTATTGATCCTTGGATTATCATTAACCACGTTAATGTTACTCTGGTTATCATTATTCAGATTTCCTTGATTTTCGTCATCGGCCATCTGAATTTTAAACATTTTCCCCATATTAATATCACAAGATAATAAATAATATAGTTGCTCACATGACACACAATCTAGCCAAAAACATAGATCATTGCTATTTTTACTCTATTCATATACTATTATGCATCCATTACACACTAGTACTGAAATAAAAATTACAATACCAACAGAAATAGAATCACACTAATAGTAATATGCCTCCGTACACACATATTTTATTTTTATTTTATTATTATTATTATTACTACTACCATTTCCTCCATTCATACATTCACGGATATGGATTTATCCAAAAATCCATATTGCGCTCATCGTATTTCCATACGAGACGCTCTCCCACCTGACGCATTCTCTCACTGCTCTCTAAAATTTCCTCCCCAAAAGTCCTAAGTTCTTGAACGTTTTCTGCACTCATTAGGGGTGCAGGTTCTCGGACTGGGTTTGGAATCTGGGGTGCGGTTTCCTGATATGAGGGTGAAAGTTCATGAAATTGGTAAGGATCCTCTAATATCTCCCTAATATAATCATCTTGATAATAGGGATCTAAAGGGTCCATACCTGGGTAAGCTTCTATGTTTTGTATGGGTGGATATTCCTGGATAGGGTAACGTTGCACAAAGTCCCTATTGTCGTCCCACCATGGGTCGTAATTCAGCTCTAGGGAGTTTGGTGCAGGCACCCTAGGGATTTCTTCTGGGTTAAAGTCGTGCATCTCCACTTGGTTTTCTGGGTTTTCTATCTCCATGGGTTGTTCTGGGTTTTGTGGTTGTGGGGCTACTAGTTGTTCCAGACTTGGGTCAGCAGCAGTTGTGGCTAGGATATGGAAATTAGCTAGGCTTCTATTTAGCATATCCTGAGTATGGGCATCTGTCTCTCGCTTAATAGCTGCTAAAGCTCTTTGTTGTTGCAATTTTCGCATTCTCTTCCTACGAGCAAAAGCTTCTTTACTGAACCATCCTCGTTTCTTATTAGGAAATGGTTCTTCAGATTGAGCTCTAAAGGCAAATATTCCCTCCTCCTGATCAGCATAATACCCCGAAAGGGCAGGCTGTGATGATGTACCTTCACTCCTAGGTGATTCAGACAACTGACGATTCACGTCTGATGGTCCTTGATCACTCATACTGAAAACTAACAAATAGTCAAATAACACATAACAAATAATTACAGTTATGCACGTATTTCTGTAATTTATTTCCTAACACAAAATATAGAATTTAAGTGTCAGCAGAACACTTCTTTGGCTCAGACCAGTGGCTAGGCTCTGATACCACCTTCTGTCGCAACCCCGATCCCTTATCTGTCCCGGGAACGGGCGGACGCGAACACAGTAGTGGTGGTATCAGTTATTTAATCTTGCAGCGGAATTTACATCAGGACCGTAGTTAGGAAATGTTTATCAGAGTAAAACCACCTCATTTAATATTAATAATCACATAGGTAAAACCCAAGTTTCTTATTACAATACATTTATAGGGACAAACCCTATTTTATTGGATTTAAAACATCGTTTATTAGGTAACTTTTATAGCCACATTTTTCCCAAGCCTTCGGTGCTCTCCAGCTGGCTTTTCACTAATTGGCTGTCACATTGTGTTACCTGTAACTCGTTTTAAAAACATTTGTCAGTCGGAAATACTGGTGAGTGAATCCCAGTTTAATCAAGAAACATTTATTAATTAAAACAGTATTGAGAGCGATCACATTGTTTATTTCTACACAATTACTCATTCAGTATTTGCCACTCGACCGGATCTATGGCTATGGTCAAATTACCCATTGGCTAACTCATTGTCCAATGGTAATGTATTGTCGTTCCCGACTTACTACTACTCGTAGTAATAAATTTTGTATACAAAACCCCATAATACCGGCAGTAATTGAAGAACTACAAAGACTCAATCACTGCTTAATTACATTATTAAGCATTTAAGGTTTTGTAAAACATTATAAAAAGGTTATCAAAAAGAGGATAAACTCACATTGCTATGTTAGACTTCGCTTAAGGGTTTCCTGGATATAATCTATAATTTATACAAATGTACATTGGTTAGTATCATAACCCTTTGAAAATATTAATGATACCCTCCCCGAGACGGCATTCCAACAACTACGTCGGGTAGAACCACGACAGTTGTTACGGAACCCTAAATCAATCGGGCAACGTAACTATTACGAAACTGGGGTTATAATACTTACAACGGAGCAGAACCTCGCTAATTAGGGGTATAATACCCGACTATAATATGCCTACTACAGAAATTTAGATTGAGAATTGAGAAATGAACGAGTTCTGGTTGATCCCGATGGCTTTCTTATATAGTTGCTGATTCTAGTCCTGTCGCGGCCCGCGTAAAAGATAAGGGTATCTTACGCGGCCCGCGTCAACATTGGTCAACGCTGTAGCTTAGCAGGGTCAGCTACTAGACTCGCCACTATGTCGAAACGTGTCAGCTCAGGATGTCTCCGCGTTTCATGATCTCTCGCGGCCCGCGTTAACTAACAAAGACTCTTACGCGGCCCGCCTGAACTAAAGAATTCAGCGGAGTCAATTCCAGCATTGATACCGCCCGCGTGAGATGTTGGGGTGGGTCTACGCGGCCCGCCTCAACTCCATTTTTCTTATTTTAATTTATTTTATATGTTATAATCTATTTCGGGCTCGGTTTTCACATACGGGGTGTAATATAAGACATATGGGGACATTTTACAATATAATGGGGTGTCGAAAATATTATGAGAGTGTTGGTTTTACCGAGGGTTGTTACAGTATGCATGTTCGATTGCTTATGTTATTTGGGCCGGGTATGTTTGGATCGCACAACCCGTTGTGAGTCGCACAAGGTTGTGCTGGACGCACAACAGGTTGGGCCAATTGTTAATGGGCTTCACTCTTTGGATCGCACAAGATGGTTGGGCCTGCACAACTATGACAGCCCACTCATCTATGTCGCACAAGTAAACATTATGTGGACTTGACTGTTTAGATGATTTATGTGTTTGCCATGATCATTGTGTGTTGTAACCTGATAGTTTATGTGTAAAACCTGTGTGCACTACTTGAACCTAGACCTGACTTGTATGGTAACCATGTTAGGACGTGGTTGACCTTTTATAGCTCAAGTGACCTTTTCGTGTATCTGCCGAGCAAACCAAGGTGAGTTCACACTTTCCGTAAGGCATGGGATTCCCGGTGGTTAGGGAATGGGTAAAGAAATTAAATAGAACCTGCATATTCTCCTTGGGTAGAATATGTACCTCCGCTCCTCCATAGGAAGGACGACAACATTGAACCTGCGTAATCTCCTTGGGTAGATTACGTACCTCCGCTCCTCCATAGGAAGGACGACAACATTAACTTACTAGACAAAACTCTATCATGAAGTCCCTCATTTTTATATCGACTTAATCGCCGGGCCAATGGCGAGCGGGTCATTAGTTGATAGCGCTATTAGGGTTGACAAGCCTCACACCGTGCCGGTAGGACGGACGTGTACTAATGGATCTGGGCACTTAGTCAATGATGATAAACATTGACGTAGGGCACAACTTATTGTTCGTCAGTTGTCGATATGGTAACGGTCTAGTGGTTCACATGGGGAAGCCACCACTGATTATGGATATGGTTTGGGAAACAAAGATACTGGTTAACTCGTGGTTTACGAAACAACTTATGGTTTTCGAAACAAAACACTAAAACTAAACAACCAACTGTGAACTCGCTCAACTTTGTTGTTGACTTGTTGTTACATGCCTTGCAGGTCGTTATGTGCTTATGGAGCTTGCACGAGGAGGCGTGGTCGTTGTGGGACATGGACAGCTGTGTGCCATGTTAAACAATTGAACCATTTAAACTTATGCTTTGGTTTTAAACATTATGCTTCCGCTTACAACTTAAACTATGTGTTGATTGGACACCAATTATATTGTGTTGGATTTTATATTTACTTATACGCTTTGTTCAATATGATTGGTGGCTTGATCCTGGTCAGTCACGCCTCCAAGCGGTGATACTCCGCATGTGGATTTTGGGGGTGTGACACACTCATTGTTGAATGTCACCTTCACGCTAAATCCAAAGGTTAAAGTATGATATGTGAATGTGTTTACAAAATGAATGTTTTGCGAATTGTTTGTTATGGTTATTTGAAACTAAAATTCACTTGGCCTAGCTAACTTTTAGAGTAAACTTCCGTTTTGCTCCATGTGGTTTGGTCCTTTTAACGGTTTTGCCTCAGTCCCTTAAAAATAGCCATTTTACTCCCTGATGTTTCTGTTTTGTCACCAGTCTGCTCCCCGGCTCTTAACTCAGTTAAATAATTTAATAAAGAGAAAGTTGTGCGGCAGGGAGCAAACTGGTGACAAAACCAAAACATTAGGGAGTAAAATGGTTATTTTTAAAGGATTGTAGCAAAACCGTTAAGACGACCAAATCACAGGGAGCAAAACGGAAGTTTACTCTAACTTTTACCATATCAAGGTTGGCGGAGGGTTCAATTAAAAACCCCCAATTAAAGTGAAAACTTGAAAACTAACTAAAAAAGCCTAAAAAAGTATTTTTTTATAAATTTTCTCTACTTTATATATATATATATATATATATATATATGGTAGGGATCCTAAGAGAAGTCCACCCTATTTGAGAAACTTGAGAAGCAATCTGGACCACACATTTTCCCTAAGCAAAAAATGCAAAAAAAGGTGGAAAAAATGCAAAATTTTTTTTTTTTTTTTTTGAAAAATCGCAGCTTTTTGTTTAAGGATTAATTTTTTTTTTTATTTTTTTTGGGGATTTATACACATGTGTATATTGTCAATTATACATATAAGTATATACATGTTTAAAATTGAAAAAATATGTGTTATAAATCCTAAACCTTATACCATAAACACTAAAGCTAAACCTTAATGCTAAACTATAAACCCTAAAGCTAAACCCTAAAGCTAAACCCTAATTCTAAACCCTAAAGCTAAACCCTAAAGCTAAACCCTAATGTTAAACCCTAAAGCTAAAACTAAACCCTAAAGCTAAACCCTTAATATTAAACCCTAATGCAAACCCTAAAGATAAAGTTAAACCTAAAAGTTAAAGTTAATGCTAAACCCAAAAGCTAAACCCTAATGCTAAACCCTAAATACTATTACTAAACCATAATGCTAAACCCTAAAGCTAAACCCTAAACCATAAAGCTAAACCCTAAATACTAATGCTAAACTCTAAATAACATTTATTTTTCAATTTTAAACATGTATATACATATATGTATAATTGACAATATACATATATGTATAGTTAGAAGATTAACAATATACACATGTGTATAATTCCCAAGAAAAAAAATTTTAAAAAAAATAAAAAATTAAATACTTAAAGAAAAAGCTGCGATTTTTTCAAAAAAAAAATTGCATTTTTTTTACATTTTTTTTTTTGCATTTTTTTGCTTAGGGAAAATGTGTGGTCCAGAATGCTTCTCAAGTTTCTCAAATAGCCTACTACTTCTCACATTATCCTTATCATATATATATATATATATATATATATAACCATTTTTTCAAAAAAAAAAAAAAACTTGTACTGCACATGTGCATTATATGCTTAAAATTAGCTTTTGAGTTTAGTTTAGCTTTTAGGGTTAAGTTTTTTTGGAGGTTTAGGATTAGGATTAAGTTTTTTTTTTTTTTTTTTTGGAGGGGGGTAGGTTTTTAGGGGGTGCGGGTGGGGGGTTTAGGTTTTTTTCGGGTTTATATTTAAGGGTTTAGTTTTAGGGTTTTTTTTTTTTTTTTGGTAAGGGTGGAGGGTTTAGGTTTTTTGAGGGTGGGGGTTAGGCTTTTGGGGGGTGTCGGTGGGGGTGGGTTAGGTGGTTTAGGCTTTTCCGTATTGTGCAGTACAATTATTTTTGAATTTTTTTTATATATAAAATGTAGTAAAAATTTATAAAAAATTGTGTAAATTATGATATGTTTTTAAGTTTTTTTAGTTAATTTTCAAGTTTTCATAACAAAAGAAAAGAAGTTTTGGCTTGAATCCTTAAACCATTGTGTAACTTTATACGTATACATCCCACGATACCCTACAATCACTACTACCATATTTATATCTGCCTCTTTGCCCTAATTACTCATCCGCCCCAATCCAATCACTCTCAATTCCCTCCATCGCCACCGTCAATCCACCACCCTTCTCACTCCACCGGCGATGGATCCTCAACTTCAACAAGCACAGCTAGCGGCAATACTCGGAGCCGATCCAGCGCCATTCGAAACCCTAATCTCTCACCTCATGTCTTCATCCAACGAGCAACGATCGCAAGCAGAGCTTATATTCAATCTATGCAAACAAACCGATCCAAACAGCCTGTTTCTCAAACTCGGCCACATGCTTCAACTATCTCCTCACACAGAAGCCCGTGCCATGTCAGCAATTCTGTTACGGAAGCAGTTGACTCAGGATGATTCGTTAGTATGGAACATGTTATCTTCTGATACTCGTTCTTCAATTAAATCTATATTGTTAACTTGTGTGCAGAAAGAAGAGGCTAATTCGATAATGAAGAAGTTGTGTGATACGATTTCGGAGCTTGCTTCGAGTGTATTACCGGATAACGGTTGGCCCGAGCTGTTACCGTTTATGTTTCAGTGTGTTTCGTCGGATAATCCGAAGCTGCAGGAGTCTGCTTTTTTGATATTTGCTCAATTGTCGCAGTACATTGGCGAGACGTTGATTCCGCATATAAAGCATCTGCACGGTGTGTTTTTGCAGTGTTTGACGACGTCTCCGAGTTCGGATGTGCGGATTGCTGCGTTGAGTGCAGTGATTAATTTCATTCAGGTTTTGAGTTCGAGTGATAGAGATAGGTTTCAGGACTTGCTTCCTGCGATGATGACGACGCTTACGGAAGCTTTAAACGGTGGGCAAGAGGCGACTGCGCAAGAGGCGTTGGAGTTGTTGATTGAGTTAGCCGGGACCGAGCCGAGGTTTTTGAGAAGACAGTTAGTGGAAGTGGTTGGGTCTATGTTGCAAATAGCGGAAGCGGAGACGTTAGAAGAGGGGACTAGACATTTAGCGATTGAGTTTGTGATCACTCTAGCGGAAGCTAGAGAAAGAGCGCCTGGTATGATGAGGAAACTTCCGCAGTTTATAAGCAGGTTGTTTGGTATATTGTTGCGTATGCTCTTAGATATTGAGGATGAACCCGCTTGGCATACTGCTGAGAATGAGGATGAGGATGCTGGAGAGTCTAGTAATTATAGTGTCGGTCAAGAGTGTCTTGATCGGTTGGCTATTGCTTTAGGTGGGAATACGATTGTTCCTGTTGCCTCTGAGCAGTTACCGGCTTATTTGGCCGGTACTGAATGGCAGAAACGTCATGCTGCACTTATTTCTCTTGCGCAAATAGCTGAGGGATGTTCAAAGGTGACATTATATGAGCCTAATCTACGCATTACCTGTTATTTGCGCGTATTTAATGATCTTTTGAATTTGTTGATGTAGGTAATGATCAAGAATTTGGAGCAAGTGGTGTCGATGGTTTTGAATTCGTTCCAAGATCCTCACCCACGTGTGAGATGGGCTGCAATTAATGCAATTGGGCAATTGGCTACTGACTTAGGGCCGGATTTGCAGGTTCAGTATCACCAAAGAGTGCTTCCAGCTTTAGCCACTGCTATGGATGACTTTCAAAATCCACGAGTTCAGGTTAGTAGTGCTATTTATGCATTTATGTTCCTCATTTTTTGTTATTATCTGTTTTGTTGTTAGTATCTATATTATCTTGAATGCCCGGCTATTGATTTATCTTGTTTGACACCTTAGATTATGTAGCATGTATTGCTTTCTTACAAACTGATATGGTGTTGTGCCCGACATAATTTAATAACAAATTGAACTATGCAGTCAATAGCCTGCTATAGCGGTTAGCGGACATCCGATCGCATAGCGGTCCAAATAGTGGTCACTTATAGCGGTGCTAAATGCCACTATTTGACGCTATTTTGAATCCTGTATAGCGGCCGTAGCACCGCTTTTCTAGGTTTTTTAATTCTGAGGTCAAAAGTTGGGTAAAGCTGAAAGCTCACATAAATCAGTTTTTTTTTTGTTTGAAATAACCTCAAAGTAAAGGCCCAAACACAAATTAATCCTAGTCCAATCCTAAATCTATTGTGTGCGTACGGTACGCTTGAGGCCAGAAAAAGATTTCATGGCTTATGATTAGATCGTGTTTCAAACATCGTCACTTTCATGTTTTGAATTTGATATTACTATTAAAATATTTTGCATAATATTACTATGAATTTTGATATTACTACTAATATTTTTCAAATATAAAAAATACCGATCTTGGTTTAAAAAAGCGCGATTAAGCGCAAAGCGCACCTAGGCGCAAAGTAGATCGCCTTGTGTGACATAAGGCGCAGGGTGTACAAGAAGCGCAGCTGAGGCGCGCTTTTTAGGGGGAAAATCGACATAAGGCGCAGCTGAGGCGCGCGCTTTTTGTACATGGGGTATTTCTATGCTTCTGAGTGTTGTACAACAGGCTTTTTATGTTGTACATTTATGTTTTTTTCATTTTAAAACATATACAAAGCTTGATTATAGCTAAATCATAGGTATTGGATGCTAAACACTTATGGGATATATAAAATAAATTATATAATCACTTTGCGCTTCGTGTACGAAAAGCTCACCGCTTTTGCGCTTCGCTTTTTAAAAATCGGTTTCATCGCTTTTGTGCGCTTCCCGCTTTTTTAAACCAAGATACCGATATACTACCGTTATAACCTATATATCATATAGCGGACCTTGACCGCTATTTGATTTTGGACCGTTAGAACTGCATAGAAATTGAACCATTTATCTCCACTTTCTACTTTCTAATATATTATTCTGTTCTGCAGGCACACGCTGCTTCAGCAGTGCTAAATTTCAGTGAAAACTGCACCCCTGATATCTTAACACCCTATTTGGATGGAATAGTGAGCAAACTGCTTGTATTGCTACAGGTAAATCAGTCGATTTTGATATTTATACGACTATACGAGCAGAATAATGCCTAAATCTGTTTAAATTGAATTAATGATGTTTCTTTTTTTTGTAGAATGGTAAACAAATGGTACAAGAAGGGGCCTTGACTGCCCTAGCATCAGTTGCTGATTCATCACAGGTAACTTCACATCGAGTATTTAGCCTTTCACATTAAAACTTTACAATGAATATGTCACTTAGATTTGTTGTTCGTCAATAGGAACACTTCCAAAAATATTATGATGCGGTTATGCCCTATTTAAAAGCTATACTAGTGAATGCGAATGATAAAGCTAATCGTATGCTTCGAGCTAAAGCTATGGAATGCATTAGTTTGGTTGGAATGGCTGTCGGGAAAGAAAAATTTAGAGATGATGCCAAGCAGGTATGTTTCCATTTGTTCATTAATCATTATTCATATTGGAGTAAAATGCCATTTTTGTCCCTAAGGTTTAGCCAGTTTTGCGACTTTTATCCAAAGGTTTGTTTTTCAGCATCTGGATTCAAAAGGTTTAAAATCTGGCCATTTTCATCCGGCTCGTTAACTGTCTTCATTTTTCTGCGTTAAGTTAGGGGTATTTCTGTCTTTTTTGTTAACTTAAAGGGCAATTCGGTCTTTTTCAGGGGTATTCAGTTCTTTTACATAAAGTGATAAAAACCAATTTGCCTTTTAAGTTAGCAAAAGATACGGAAATACCCCCAACTTAACGAAGAAAAATGAATGAAGTTAACGAGCTGGATGAAAATGACAAGATTTCAAACCTTTTGGATCCAGATGTGGAAAAACAAACATTGGGACGAAAGTCGCAAAACTGGTCAAACCTCAGGAACGAAAATGGCATTTTACTCTTTTATATATTAGCAACTATGGGACATGTATCTTGCTTTTTCTTTTAATTTTCTTAATAACAGTGGTAATGGTTTCTGATTGGTTGGTAAGGTGATGGAAGTGCTCATGTCATTGCAAGGATCTCAAATGGAGACCGATGATCCCACCACCAGTTACATGCTTCAAGTAGGTGTTTTACGGTTCAGGATGATTTTTATAAATTTTATTATAAATTAAAAGCCTGTGCTTATCCACCCTTTGTCACTCTCTGGTATTTTAGGCGTGGGCCCGGCTATGCAAGTGCCTAGGACAAGACTTCCTCCCGTATATGAGTGTTGTCATGCCTCCACTGCTTCAGTCTGCTCAACTCAAACCTGATGTCATCATTACCTCAGCGGATTCAGATAATGAAATTGATGAATCAGACGATGAAAGGTATCGTGTTTTTCTAGTATTGTTACCTTTTATTTTAGTAATAATATCTTTAGATTTACATTATAAATGTCGTGCAGCATGGAGACGATTACACTTGGTGATAAAAGAATAGGGATCAAGACTAGTGTTCTAGAGGAGAAAGCAACAGCTTGCAACATGTTGTGTTGTTATGCCGATGAGTTGAAAGAGGGTTTTTACCCATGGATTGATCAGGTTATTTTTTATCTATCTGTTATTTGGGTTGTGTTTTGTTGATAAGATCATAGGTATCGATAGCGAAGATAGTGTTCGCTATCGGGTGCTTCATAGCGTATCACACATACCTTGCAATCTGTTAATTAGCGACTCCATAGTGTGATTATATCAGGATTCTGACGACAAATTCCGGCTCCGGTGCTGCAATTTCCGCCGGAAACCAGGAAGAAGAAGAGCGGCTGCGTTATTTTGCGTTTTAGCCTTTTTAGGGTTAAATAACCCTTATGTATTGTAACATTTAACTATTTAACCCCTCTATCTTTCTCTAGTTTACATTTAGTCCCTAAAACTAGGAACTTTTTACATAAAAAGAGTAAAACTAGTTTGTGTATTTATACATTTAACCCCCTCTATTTTCACTAGTTTACATTTGGTCTTTAAACTTATAAATTTATACATTGAAAGTATAAAATTAACGGTATATATTTAAAATTATAAATAGCTATTTTTTATTTCTTAAATTTTCTACTACCTTATCGCTAAACACGGCTATTTCGTCGCTATCGCTACGTAGCATATAGGTATTTTGTCGCTATTCGCAATCGATAACTATGTTTAGTACTGAACAAATGTTAATGTATATGCTTAACAGGTTGCCCCAACCTTGGTGCCACTTCTGAAGTTTTATTTCCATGAAGAAGTTCGAAAAGCAGCTGTTTCCGGTATTTATTCTGATTTTCTCACACTGTACATTTTCTCAAATCACTAGCTATACACAACATTTTAACGCGATTTATTTATATTTCGTAGCCATGCCTGAGTTGTTGAGGTCTGCAAAGTTAGCCATAGAGAAAGGTTTAGCTCAAGGTCGTAATGAATCTTATATAAAACAGCTCTCTGACTACATAGTCCCTGCTTTGGTTGAAGCTTTGCATAAGGTGATGCAACTTCTACTCATAGAATCATTTTTTTCTCTTTTGTATTTCTTGTGTATGTGTATGAAGAAATGTGCTCACTGTATTGGTTTATAACGTTGCAGGAACCTGATACGGAAATCTGTGCAAGTATGCTGGATGCTTTAAATGAATGTATACAGGTTGGTTGTTTCTCTTTTTAACTTCTTTTTTTGTTCCTGCTTTTTTTTCTAATTGAAGATTTCAATTAATAATTAAGGCTGTAATCGAGCCGAGCCAGGTTGAGCTTGAGCTTAAACGAGCCAACTCGGCTCTGCTCGTTTATTTTGTTGAGTTGAAAAGTCGAGCTCGAGGCCGGCTCGTAAAGTGTTCGAGCCCGGACAAATCAAGCCGGCTCGGTAATTTATTTAATTATTTGTTTTATTTTTTTACTTTTCTACAAATATTGATCACATTAAAAACAAAGAGAAAGTACACGGATGGTCCTTGTGGTTTACCAAAATTTTGGATTTTATCCCTAGCTTTTCAAAAGTACACGGATGGTCCCTGTGGTTTGCACTTTGTAACACAATTGGTCCCCAACCAACAAATCTAAAGGTTTTAGTAGGTCCAAGTTAGGGGCTAAATGTGTTACAAAATGCAAACCACAGGGACCATCCATATACTTTTGGCAAAGCTGGGGATTAAATGCGTTACAAAGTGCAAACCACGGGGACTGTCTGTATACTTTTAGAAAGCTAGGGACCAAATCCAAAATTTTGATAAACCACGGGGGCAATCCGTGTACTTCTCAAAAATAAATAATAAAATAAAGATTACACATATATCTATATGTATTATATTTATTTTTCTAATATTTTAAAGACCGAAAGGCATATTAAAAGTATTATATGTATAACATATGTTTATTTTCCCATATTTTTATATGTTATTGATTAACTTAAAACGTCAACAATTCAACCCTCCCACATATTTTTTTTTATTTTAATACATTTAAAATAAAATTATTCGAGCCGGCTAACGAGCCGAGCCAGCTCGACTCATTGCAAATCGAGCCGAGTTGAGCCGGCTCGTTTACAACCGAGCTTTTTTCGAGTTTTTTTCTGAGCGAGCCACGAGCTTTTTGAACGCCCCTAATAATCACCATCCATATAGCTTTGAACAGCACATATAGAATGTTAAATTATCTTTAAATTAGTTATATTTTCAACATGTTCGCAGGTATCTGGACCACTTCTAGATGAAAACCAGGTGAGAAGCATCGTGGACGAGATAAAACAGGTGATCACCGCAAGTTCAAGTAGAAAAACCGAAAGAGCCGAAAGGGCTAAAGCTGAAGATTTTGACGCTGAGGAAGGAGAACTGCTTAAAGAGGAAAATGAGCAAGAAGAAGAAGTCTTTGACCAGGTTCTTAATCAACTTTCAAAACCGACCTAGTTTAATATTTTTATTTTATGTTTTTGTAATTTCATGTCTGACTAATGCGTTGTTACAGATTGGTGAAATACTTGGAACATTAATAAAAACATTTAAAGCCTCTTTCCTGCCTTTCTTTGATGAGATGTCATCGTATTTGATGCCTATGTGGGTAAGTATATGTGTTAATTATCAATTTCACTAGAACCCTTTTTTAGATATCCGTTCAATGTTTATTCATTTGTCTTTAATTTTAGGGCAAGGACAAAACAGCTGAAGAAAGGAGGATTGCTATTTGCATCTTCGATGATGTGGCAGAGCAATGTCGTGAAGCCGCTCTAAAGTATTACGATACATATCTTCCTTTTCTTCTTGAAGCGTGCAATGACGAGAGTCCAGATGTTCGACAGGTTAGCACAACGAGTCGATGACCGACCCAGATCTTACATCTAATTGTTTTCGTATGACCCGAACCATAAACATTTTTTTTTTATGACTTTAGGCAGCTGTATATGGACTCGGAGTCTGTGCAGAATATGGCGGTTCTGCTATAAAACCACTTGTTGGAGGTAAACATAGTGGGCCCACATAGATACCGTTCTTTTTCATTGTATATTTATATAAATATATAATTTGTGTACTTAACTTTTTCAGAGGCTTTATCAAGGCTAAATGTTGTAATTAGACACCCTAACGCTCTTCAGCCTGAAAATGTTATGGCGTATGATAATGCTGTTTCTGCTTTGGGGAAAATATGTCAGTTTCATCGGGATCGTATCGACTCCACTCAGGTAAGCGTGTGGTTGTTTTTTTTTTTTGTTTTTTAAAAAAGGTTGCGATAATGTTCATAGAAATTTATATTCTAAATCAAAATTGATTAATGGTTTTATGTGTGTTGGTTGTTTGGCAGATTATTCCTGCATGGTTAAGCTGTTTACCAATTAAAGGAGATCTTATTGAGGCCAAAGTTGTTCACGAACTACTTTGTTCGATGGTGGAAAGGTAAGTGGATACGTAATCTCTTTTTTTGGGTCTCTTTTTATTTTCTATTTCACTTTTATAATCTTTTTGTAGTACTTTTAATAAACCCCGCTGATTGTACTACAGGTCAGACATGGAACTTCTGGGTCCCAACAATCAATATGTGCCCAAAATAGTTTCGGTATTTGCTGAGGTTAGTTGCGTTCTAATAGTTAGTTCTCTTTCTCAATTATCTTTTATCAAATGTGCCAACAGGTTAATATGATATGTTTGGTCACTAAAGGGTCAAACAGTAAAATGAAAAGAATCTTTTTAAAAGGACGGATGTTAAATTGGATTGAACGGGTCAAAAGTCGTCCAAACTCCAAAGTGTATTTGTAATGCTTTAAGCCTCTTAAGTTATTGAGTAAAGTACACGGATGGTCCTTGTGGTTTACCAAATTTTTGGATTTGGTCCCTAGCTTTCCAAAAGTACACGGATGGTCCCTAGCCAACAAATCTAAAGGTTTCAGCATGTCCAAGTTAGGGACTAAATGCGTTACAAAGTGCAAATCACAGGAACCATGTGGTTTTAGGCTTTTAGCATGTCCAAGTTAGGGACTAAATGCGTTACAAAGTGCAAGCCATAGGGACCATCTATGTAACTTTTGGTAAAGTTGGGGACTTGATGCGTTACAAAGTCCAAACACAAGGACCATCCGTGTACTTTCGAAAGCTAGGGACCAAATTCAGAATTTTGGTAAACCACATGGATCATTTGTGTACTTTACTCTTTGGTATTCACTCAAAGAATTAGACTATTTTTTAAGTAAGAAGGTATTTTTAACTGTATTTGACACACTAATTGTTTATTAAAAAAACTAAAATTTTGGACAAAAAATGTGGATCAGTTCGCTTTATCCGACCCGTTACCCATCCCACCTGCCCTGCTTGTATTACCTTTGTCAACCATGGTTATTGGAGTATTTATGTCATATGTAAACTTTTATGGTATGTGTAGATTCTTTGTGCTGGAAAGGATCTTGCAACAGAACAAACAATTAACCGAATAGTCAACCTACTGAGACAACTTCAACAAACGCTGCCACCCGCCACCTTTGCATCAACATGGGCATCCCTGCAGCCACAGCAGCAACTTGCGATACAATCCGTCCTTACATCTTAATATCATCATCCATCATATACATATACACACAAGAAGCTTCTAGAAACATCCGCTTCTCGCTCTTTGTGGAAATTGGTGTTGGTTTTTCAAGTGTGTCACCCATTCTTTGCGACATAAGATCATTTTTTCAGCGTGATGTCATGCAACAACCTCGGATGGGTTGCTTGGTTGGTTGAGTGTGAACAAAATGGGAAGAAAAGTTGTTTGATATTTGCTTTTGTATATTGGTACTATTTTCGGGTCGGGTTCGTGTTGTTTGGGTCGGTCTGTCGCCAAGAGTTGTTTTAGGAAAGCAACTTTGGTTGGAGTTTTGGGTGGTTCATTGTTTTTGATATGTTGTGACATAAATTCATTAACTTATTCATTTGGTGTTTAAAACTGAATATTTATGTTCTTTTGATAAAAACAAGCATAGTGTTGTTTTTTAACTAATGTTGATGGCTATTTTTTTGTTTGTTTTCATTTAATGGTTTTAAAGATCAATGTCTAAAATCATGATCTTAATTTACTTTAAGTGGAAAACTATGAGAGTTGTACTATAAATAGTTACTGGTATTATCATTATCATTATCATTATCAATCTATTAATATCTCATTGTTGTGAATAGTAACATAACGGAAACTTAACTGGCGTTTGAGATATCTCATTGTTGTGAATAGTAACATAATGGAAACTTAACGACGTTCACACCCCATTTGTACCCACTTTGGGGTTAAATATTTCAGTTGAAAAGTGTTATAAAAATTATTTTTTTAATCAATCATACGTCATCAATATATTTTTCTTAAAATTTTACTTTTGCGATTGTCAAGAGCTCAAACAGAACCTTGCTAGGGCTGCTAGCTCAAGCTTGACTCATATCTTAAACGAGCCAACATGTCATATCTTGTTTCATGAAATTTAGACAAAGAGTGAGGTAAATGGGTAAGTATCAGTGTTTTACCTGTAAATGTCGATATTGTACCAGTACCGAAAAACGGGAAAAATGGGTACCGGTACCGAATATACCCAGTACCAAATGTTCATCCCTAATTTTAACTATGCCCTTGCATATAGGTGTATGGTTGTAAACGAACTGTACGAACACGAACGAGATTTTCTGTTTGTGTTCATTCATTAAGGAAAGGAATGTGCTCACGAACAGTTCACGAACATGGATAAAATCGGCTAAGACGACGGTGGCTAGAGGTGGATGATGAGAGGGAGCGACGCTAGACCTTGAAGCCCTAATCTTTGAACGAAGGTCTATAGTATATGAAGCCTCCATTTTTATGTGAGTGTAACCTCTATATTTTTTCTTAAAGTGGTTGTAAATGGTTGTGTGAGTGGAGAAGAGGGAAAAAAGATAAAATGTTAATGTTCACCGGTAAATGTGGAGGAGATACTGTATAATTTTTTATTATTTTTTAAAAATAGTTATTATTTAATTAAGAATGAGAGAGAAAAAGTGACGTTTTTCAGTATAATTATGGAGATGGAATGAGAGAATTCATTCGTGTTAAGCTTAGCAACAAAGGATTTATATTTGACTCGAAATAATCAAACAAATTCGCTCAACTTGTTATGTTGGACCCACAAAGCTTTTTTAAACGCCATATTATATCGCCGGGGCCCGATCGAACATCGCGTCCGAGAGCGCGGGGCTGACGGGGGATTGTCTTCGAGTCTTCGACATAAACCCGGTGACCACTGGTCCAGTACATAGAAAGTCACCTTCAAAAAAAAATATATATATATATCGAAAGCTAGCTCCTTTAATGACAACCTCTCATAAGTCATATCAACATTTATATTTGCAAAACTCCACTATATATAATCAAAAATATATATTTTAGAACACGTCTTTTAAAAATGCAAATAATAAATAGAGGGGTCTTGCTAATCACACACCCCCACCTACCCTTTTGTCTATTCACACACCCCCCAGTGTCGAACTATGACCAGAGCGCGACGTTTTGGTCCGGTCAATTAGACAAAAGACTGACGGGTGTCTGACGGGTCTGTTGACCGGACCAAAACGCCGAGCTTTGGCCGCGTTCTGGTCCTGTCAACCAGACAAAAGACTGACAGAGCGCGGCGTTTTGGTCCGGTCAACCAGACAAAAGACTGACGGGTCTGTTGACCGGACCAATACACCATTTAGTATTTGTTTATCCAGAGATACATAATTGATTTAGTTTCATCCTTTTTAATTGTATGCAACAAAATTTTTGTTTCTATCGTATGTAAAATAACGATATATCATAAGTTACACGTCACACATTATCATTTTACAATTTTGCTTGAACTAAATATAAAAATTAAATCAAAGATATAAATTATAACAAAATATTTTCTTACTTATACATGATAATAAACACAAACAATATTAGATGTTAATGTTTCATAACCAGACCGTTTATTGAACCAACCGTCTTATCAGTCCACTGGCTAGATAAGTTAGACCGTTTTCAAATACTGAATGAAATAATTAAAAATAATATATTGCACTATTTTATCTTTTTGTATGCATTTGCAATGCTAACAAAATATAAAGTTTGATATAAACAAAATATAAAGACTAAAATGATAATTTAGAAAAATGTGTGTGACTTCAGTCATCATGAAACACTTATCTAACCACCGTAAATAATAACAGTTTAAAAATACTCAATTGGTCTGGTCCAGTTCTAAAAACATTATTAGAAACATCTTAGTATGAATCAGTAAAATAAAATGGCATTCTTCCTTCTATATTCTTTCTATCAAGCTTTATTTAAAACACTAATTATACTATAGTTTTACATCTCAATTTTATAAAAAACAACTACTCTTTATTTTCTCTATCACATTCATTTACTTATTCATTTAATTTTGGGGAAATATATTTTATCACCCTAAACTAAGCAAAATTGACCAATACCACTCCCAACTTTCATTTTGGATTCCACCACCCTCTACTTAACATTTAAGTTGTTGTGTCACCCCTTCGTTAAATAATCACTAACTCTGTTTGTTTCTAATCCTACGTGTCATAATAATGTGACGTGGCTTGCCTACGTGGCTCACCCCTTATAACCCCTCTCTAAACCTAAATTTTTTGTTAAACTCCGGCGGTAAATCAACCGCCCACAACCACATTCGAATCACCCTCAACCACAACCACAACCACCCTCCAACCCACACCACCATCATCTTCACATCATCTCTATGCCTTCAAACCCTTAACAGAATCCGGCAACAAAAGCTTAGAAGACGGCGAAAACCCCAACCCTTTCAGCGTCTGTTCACTAATCAAATCCGTCATCGCAAGAATCGACCCAGAAATCACCATAGCCCGGACCATTTCTTACCCCAAAACCCAGACAAATCCAATTTCAAACTCAAACTCATGAATGCTCCAAACCCCTCTTCGAAAAATGTCGACTTTGATGGACTTTACAACCTCCAAGACACTCTTAAGCACCACCAAGATGTTAACTTTCCACCGCCGGTTAACCTGCTCCGCCGCTGAAACGTCGCAGTCGGTTCCAAACCCACCGGATTTAATCAAATGGGTGAGAAGAGAAGGTGGGTTCGTACACCCATCTGTCCGAATTGCTGAATCTGGTCCCTATGGGCTTGGATTGGTTGCTTCTAAAGAAATACCCAAAGGGTCTCAACTTATTGGGCTCCCGGAGTATGTATCGTTGAGGTTTCTGGTAGTTGAGTCTGGTGGTGGAGATCAACGCAGGCAGAGGCCACACCCTAGATTGATGGGTTTGTTGCAGAGGTGTGGCGGCTGGTGCAAGTGGTAATGGTGGTGGTGGATGACTGGATAGTGGCAGGTGGGGCGGTGGTGGGCCGTGATGGTGGGGCGGTGGTAGTTATTGTTGGTGGAGCGAGGGTCTGAGGGAGGGAGGGAGGGAGGGAAAGGGAGATCTAGACAGAGAGAGGTATAGAGAGAGGGATCTGCATCTGCTTGTATACACATATTGTTTTATATATTATATGTATAGACTGTATATATTAATTATAATTAAAATATAGATTTCAGTAAAAATAATTAGCCACCTCAGCATGACACGTCATAAAAAACAAGACACATCATCGAAAATTAGCCATGTAGGATAACCAAGTTAGTAGCTAGTTAACGACGGGGTGACAGGTACACCAAAGTGTTAAGTAGAGGGTGGTAGGAGCCAAAATGAAAGTTGGGAGTGGTATTGGCCAATTTTGCTTAGTTTAGGGTGATAAAATCCATTTCCCCTTTAATTTTCTCTATAACATTCATTTACTTGTTCATTTATTTATTCATAAACTTAGGATCGGGGCATTCACCATCAACACAACACAATCCGATGCAGTTCTGAGAACTTGGTCTAGTGGTAAATTGGTCTGCCATTCCTAGTGGAGACGCAAGTTCGATTCTCACTTGAGCCATTTTCAAGGGACATTTGGGTGAAGGGACGAATCGGGGCTTTAATCATGGGTTCGAACCTGACGGGGGTGAGGGTTTACGAATTCCATCTGGTTTTTGCGCATCGGGGGCACGGTCTCATAGCGGTCGAGGAGTTGACCTTGGACATAGCCCCTAGCAGGGTGAGTTTGCACATGGGATTCTTTGCCGTTAAAAAAACACAATCCGATGCCACATCTGCAATTTCGCAACTAACTGTCAGAACTGCAGACATCAGCGCCAGTGTTTCCAACCTACCCGCACTGCTGTCTCTCTCCTCTCCTATCCACACACAAACGCAACTCTCTCTCTATTTCTCTCCGTAACACTGGCCCATACGTATCAATGGTATCAGAGCCAGAACTCGGAGTGGTGGCCTGGAGAGAGCCAGCCGTGACCAAAGAGGCTCATAGTGGTGGCCTGGAAAGAGCCAGTCTTGACTAACATAGCCATAACCAACGAGGACGTTGGCCCTTAAGGAAGGTCGATTGTTATAGAGTAAATGAGTAATACCATTGCAAGGTATGACACTTGTCCTATATTGATTATATAGGCAACTGATGTGTGGAGTTTATATACCAAATTGGATCTCTTATCAACAAGACTAGTTTTTTGAGTTAACTTCTATTGACACCCAGCGTACCGACTATACTACTTTTAAACCAACCAAAGAAAGATAAATAAAGAGAAGGATATGAAAGGAATATTAAAAAAAAAAAAAAAAAGTGAATCCACCGTTGATGTGGATCCCAGTGTCCATCTCCTTTATATTCTCCCAGTCCAACACGAGTCATCCCATCCATCATCAACACATTTACACAACACAACACAAGAAAGATTCTTCCTTTATCCATCTCCTCTGCTCCTCTGGTAACAATAATAATCATATTCATATAATATAATATAATATATATATATATGTATACACCCACTTCATCTTCAATTTGCATATGATGATTGATTACCCACATCTTGTTTTTTTTTTTTTGTATGCTTCTTGATTTCTGATCTATCCTTTTGTTTCATTCATGGGTTTGTAATTGTGTTTTATGTTATCTCTTCTTAATCCCACCTTAAAAAGATAATCTTGATTGATGCCACTTCTTCTTGTGGATTTAGTTTTATACACTGTTTTTCTTTTAGGGTTTCTGCTATTATTATTATTATTATTATTATTTTAAAACTGTATTATTTATGCTTAGAATTGCACATCTTTTAAGTTGTATAATCTTTTGTCTTTAATATTAGAGTTAAATGTCATTTTAGTATTTTAGTCCATGTTGTTTGAGCCATTTTGCTAGTTTAGTATAAATGCTTTATTTTTCGTAGGAGGGTCCAAAAAGGTTTCACTGTTGCCATTTTAGTCCACTGGGTTAACTTCATCCATTTTTTCTATTAACGAGGAGGGCAATTCGGTCATTTTATATGTAATTCTGTTAACTAGAAGCGCAATTCGGCCATAGAAAATGACCGAATTGACCTTCTCGTTAAGAGAAATAATGGATTAAGTTAACCTTGTGGGTGGGTTAAAATGACAACGGTGAAACCTTTTTGGACCCACATGCGAAAAATAAAACCTTTGGACTAACCTGACAAATTGACCCAAACCACATAGACTAAAATGACATTTAACTCTAAATATTAATAATAGCACTCATTAAGAAAGTGGTCAATGTTTTGACTTTTTAAGTGTTATATGAATTATCTGTTGGCTTCATTGTTGACCATAGTGAATTTTAGGTGGTGAAAACTTGTTCTGTTGTTTTTATTTTTTATGACTTTTGATCCCACCTTGAAAAGATAACATTGATGCCATTTTATTTGATCACTTAATTTCTTGCTCTTGTGGATTTTTTAGTTTTATAGGGTGTTTTTCTTTTAGGGTTTCTGCAAAAATTTTAAAAACTGTAGTGTTGATGCAGCAATTTTTATGTTTTAAGATGTTAATAGTACCTAGCATTAATGTGAACTCTGTACAGTTAATTGCTTTGCTACCCTCATCAAGAAAGTGGTCAATGTTTGACTTTTAAGTGTCATATGACTTATCTGTTGACTTGACAGTTGACCAGAGTGAATTTCAAGTTGTCAAAACTTGTTACTTTTGATTTTCAAGATATGGGTTTGAGAAAAAAAAAGTTTTTTTTTTCTAATTTTTTATTACTACTATTAAGATAGGTGAAATACGGTTCTTCGCAAGTATTTGTTTGGATTGAGGTTTCAAGAACATGTCTGGTGGAGAGGTTAGAAACGTATCACCCGGAGATATACAAATGGTAAAGTTTTTGAGCGACATGTAAAAGATATCATATTTTTGTATATTGAAATGTAATTAAAGCGTTATAATCGTGCGGTTTCAGGTTCAAAATCTCATAGAACAGTGTCTGCCATATTATATGACTCAGAAACAAGTCATAGACATTATCTATCAGCAAGAGAAGATAGAGCCGAGCTTTACCGAGCTTGGTATGTAATTCACGACTTCTTTATATAATTTTTCATATGTATGTAATGTGTGTTTACGCCAATTCAATAAAAAGTTTTTTTTTTTTTTTTTTTAATATAGTTTGGCAGAAACTTGAAGAGCAAAATCAAGAATTTTTTAAGGGATACCATTTGAGGTTGTTGGTGAAAGATCAAATAATGGAATTTAATAAGCTTCTTGATAGACAGGCTGCATTGATGCAACAATTGGGCCCGACTGGAGTCAATTTTCAACCTCAGTCTAATGGATCTCATCTGCCACCAAGTAAGTGTTTTTAGGCTTAAATTTCACTTAACAATCAATGATCAGTTTTGAAATACATTTATATACATGTGTGTATACGGTAGGGATCCTAAGAGAACCAGTAGTTATTTAAGAACTTTAAGAACTTATGTGGACCACTCATTCCTTTTTAATCCTAAGAATTAGAATATAAATAAGAGTTAACTGCCATTTTCGTCCCTATGGTTTGGTGGAAAATGCCACTTCAGTCCAAAAAAAAAATTTGCGCCAGTTCCGTCCTCAACATTTTTGAAACGTGCCACTTCAGTCCAAAAAGATAACGCGCTGTTAAAAACGTTGAGGACGGAACTGGCGCAAGGCGTTATCTTTTTGGACTGAAGTGGCACGTTTCAAAAATGTTGAGGACGGAACTGGCGCATTTTTTTTTTGGACTGAAGTGCCATTTTTCACCAAACCACAAGGACGAAAATGGCAGTTAACTCTATAAATAAAAAGGACATAATGGTGAAGTCTAAATTTTTTTTCTCTTATTGCATTATCTCTCATGTCTTCTCTCTCCAGTTAAATAATTTGTTTATTTTTATCAAACTATGTTCATTACACGTATGTACATGTATGTACATTATCCAACAATGCTCAGAACAACCAGCTTCTTCTATTTATTATATCAAGCCATATTAAAACAATCTGAGTTTTTTTAATGTACATATATATACAAGCTCTAATAATCACGTAAGATGTTAATTTTTGTTTTAATTTTAAAAAAAGTTATAGCAATACCATACTCAAATTAAAGAGAATAAAATGATCATTTTTATGGTGTAGTTTATTTTTAAAAAATATCAACTTATGAAAAAAGTTACAGCCGTTCAAAAATTGTGGGGGCAGTAGTCTTTTAAAAATGTGGTGTGTGTGTGTGTGTAGGGAGCGACGGATCTAGAAAATCTTCGTAGCGGTAACGTTTTATAAAAAAGCGGTAATGAAATCGAAAAAAACGTCAATTTTTCCAAAATTTACACTACCGCCGGAGCGCCAAGCGGTAGCGGAGGCTACCCCTTCCCCTAAGGTAGGTCCGCCCCTTGGGGGGGGGGGGGGGGGGGGGGGGGGGGGGTTGTATCTTAGAAATTGATTGTGATATGGATTGATCAGAATCATAAAAATCTGATGTAACAAAACAGGGTGCAGGAGACCGTGTTTGTATATGGTTTTACTGTCTATAGTTGTGAATATCATATTGTCTCTAAATAATCAGAATCATATCATCTCTAAATAATAAGATAACCAATATCATATTCTCTTGCTTTTTTCCAGTGCGTCAGAATTCAACATGTTACGCACCCGAAAACACTAGTATTCCACTGAAGACCGAGAACATTTCCACCTTCTCAAGAGGATTCGACAACTGTGGACTACCAATACCCTCGGGGGACCTGCAACCTCATTCTAGAAGGATTAACGCTCCACCAAATATGTTGTTGGCCCAGAATTCAAACGTTGGAATAACAAACGGTGTCTCGGTGAAAACCGAATCAAATTATTTGGGAAATAATTCAAGGTTTATGTATGGAACCAATGGGAATGTTCTAGAAGCACAGCCCGCAATCGGTGATGCTTCCGCTTCGTCTTTTAGTTGTCTGGAATCTGACCCGCACCAGTTAAATGGATCGCTTCTTAATGATGGTTCTTTGTACGGTTTGTTGGGTCCTATGCCGCAGAACTATGGGTTGTCAGACTCAACCCCCGACTTCACCAATAGCTCTGGTACGTCACTCGTTTTCCTCATCCTTTTTACATATAGTTAAATATAGAGTTAATTGCCCGGATGGTCCCTGTGGTTTCACGTTTTTCACGTTTAGTCTCCACCTTTTGAAAATAGCAGGTATGCTCCCTATGGTTTGTTATTTTGTTACTCGGATAGTCCCCTGAGTAGATGTCAGTTAGTTTGGAAATAGCAGGTATGCTCCCTATGGTTTGTCATTTTGTTACTCGGATAGTCCCCTAAGTAAACTATCCGAGTAACAAAATGACAAACCATAGGGAGCATACCTGCTACTTCCAAAAGGTGGGGACTAAACATGAAAAAACGTGAAACCACATGGACCATTCGGGCAATTAACTCTTAGATATAATATTCTTTTTAAAATTTTTAGAGTTCATATGTATAACATCATTACAAATGCTGTAATATCACCGTATATACCGTGTGAGAGTGTGAGAACACAGTAAATACCGTATTTACCTATTTCACAGTAGGTAACACTTGACAAACGAAGATAACATTATGCCTTGAGACGTTTAACGGTAGATTTTTAGTGTTTTGAAAAAGGTAAGATGATACTATGAACTTTAGAAGGATGTATATGACAATTTTAAGTGTTTAGGATCAATATACGCACACACATATATGTAGGGGTGAGCAGAAAACCGAAAAGAAACCAAAAAACCAAACCGGAAAAAACTGAACTGCACAAAAAACAGAACTGAAATTTATGGTTCAGTTACGGTTTTGCATTTTATGAAAATTGACAAAACCGAACCCAACAAACTAAAGTAACATTTTTTAATGTTTGGTATATGTTGATTTAGAAATTATTACTTTTATTCTTGAATGTTAAGTATTTATAATAAAAATATTAACATGTTTATCCATTGCCTAAAAGACACAAAAAGTTAACATAAAAAATAAATGATTTTCAAAGTATTCTAAAAGAAAATGTCTTACTAAAAACTTTGGAGAAACATAAAAAAAGATTAGAAGTTAGGTTTATGTGAACGATATTAATTAAAAAAGTTAAACATAATAACTTAAATGTAACATCTAAGAAAGATTAATAAATCTTGGATTATACTTTTTTAATTTCGAATCTTATGTATTTTTGTTCCAAAAACCGAACCGAACTGTTGCTTAAACCGAAAAAACCGGACGGTTTTCAATTTCGGAGAAACATAAAAAAAGATTAGAAGTTAGGTTTATGTGAACGATATCAATTAAAAGGTTAAACATAATAACTTAAATGTAACATCTAAGAAAGATTAATAAATCTTGGATTATACTTTTTTAATTTCAAATCTTATGTAATTTTGTTCCAAGAACCGAACCGTTGCTTAAACCGAAAAAACCGAAACCGAACGGTTTTCAATGACCAAAAATCGAACATTTCGGTTACGATTTTGGTTTTACCATAAAACCGAACCGAATCGTGCACACCTCTACATATATGCGTATGAAATCATACCTGAAATGTTTTTAGCTAAAAGGGGACATGTTAACAAAAGTTCTATTTTAATGCATATAACCTCCTAAATTGTTATTCAAATAAATTGATCATTAGTATAGTAAAAATAAATGGATCATTAGTATAATAATTATTCAAGATTAACACATTATTATTTTCTTAATAATGTACAAAAAATGTTTGCTTGACCCGATATGGTCGTACGAAAACCGACTCATTTCAACTAAACCCGTTTTAACCCATCATGCCACATCTGCATATAGCGGTTTGTATTTATTTAATGACATTTTTTTTTTGTTAATTTTTAGACATGCTAGAGAACTTCTCTCGGTCTGCTTTTCTATCATCCGATAGAGACAGTTTCCTGGACTCTCTTAGTAGTACCGTAGAGCATCAAGGTAGGGTCTTTTTTGTGTCGAAAAATTATTTTTTCTTAATTTTAAGAGTAAAGTACACGGATGGTCCATGTGGTTTTCCAAATTTTGGATTTGGTCCCTAGTTTTCCAAAAGTATACAGATGGTTCCTGTGGTTTGCACTTTGTAACGCGTTTAGTCCCCATCTTTTCCAGAAGTACATGGATGGTCCATGTGGTTTGCACTTTGTAACGCATTCCTAACGTGGACCTCCTGAAACCTTTAGATTTGTTGGCTGGGGACTAAATGCGTTACAAAGTGCAAACCGCAGGGTTCATCCGTGTACTTTTACAAAAGCTAGGGACCGAATCCAAAATTTTGGTAAACCACAGGGACCATCCGTGTACTTTACTCTAATTTTAGACAGTTACTATCATCAATGTTGTCAGGAGAAAATAAGAGATTGGACATTCCAGAAAACTTAAGTTTTGACGATTTTGGCAGCGAATCGTAGAACAATCAAACGGTAACATTCTTGTTTTCATTTATAAACATTTGTGTTTTTAGAAAGTGAATATTAGAACAATCAAATATTCAATTGACATTGTTATATCATTGTTCTTGTATTGGTGCAGATGGAACAACTCTTGTAGGACATAAATCTTTGTAAATAGCTTGATTGTGGGAGGCTTCAAGTGTTGTAGATTGGTGTGTGCAATGAAGAGGTAAACGTTAATTTAAGACGCTTGTTTATTTTACAATTATAGGCGTTAGGAATATATTTTAAGGGGTTAAAATGTTAAATATCAAGTGATTTGATATAAAGTTAACGTTATTAACATGGAAGGCCATGAATATCTTCACCAACCCCATGTTCGGATTGTCGTACATATATGAAAATGATCGTTTGATCGTTATAAATTTCGTTTCGTAGAAGATTATATGTTTTTGTCTTTGTCTTTTGTAGCTGATTGTCTTTATAAACCATGGTTTTAAAAAACGTTTGAGGCGTGCGCCTCAAGGCGCGCCTCGAGGGGAAACGGCCAAAAAACGAGTCTGAGGCGCACCTCATAGTGTTTTTAATGTTTATGCGCCTCAGAGGGGCTGAGGCGCTACGCCTCAGCGGATTTTGATAGTTGTTTTTGATGTTTTTGATGTTTTTGACTTTTTGTGTTAATTTCAAGCATTTCATGTCTTTTTTAAGTGTGTTTTTGATGAATCCGATGATGAAATTAGTTAGCATTATTATTTTTATAATATATATAATTTTTATATTTATTTATTAATACCGCCTCGGCCTTACGCCTCGTTTTGCCTTGTGAGGCGAAGGGAAAACGCTTCGAAACTCGTTTCCGTTCTTTTAAACCTTGTTATAAACAGTTTGGAAGAGTAAAGTACACGGATGGTCCCTCTGGTTTACCAAAATTTTGAATTTGGTCCCTAACTTTGTAAAAGTACATGGATGGTTCTTGTGGTTTGCACTTTATAACGCATTTAGTTCCCAGTCAAGAAATCTAAACGTTTTAGCATGTTCAAGTTAGAGACTAAATGCATTATAAAGTTTAAACCACAGGGACCGTCCATGTACTTTTGGAAAAAAGTTGGGGACTAAATGCGTTACAAAGTGCAAACCACAAGAACCATCTATTTACTTTTTGGTTTTAGGGACCAAATCCAAAATTTTGGAGACCGTCCGCTTACTTTACTCCAGTTTGGAATAAACAACTTCAAATTCCTAATTCAAAACGGATTATTTTTCATGGATTAGGATCAAATACAAAGGATCCTTATTGTAAGAAGTGTAAGAAGGATTTATAGAGTGACAAGTGTCCAATAACCTAAAAAAACCCATTACACAAAAAAACCCAATAAAAAAAAAAAAAACTTAAACATCCACCACCACCAACCCCCCCCCCCCCCCCCCCCCCCCCCAAAAAAAAAAAATTTTTTTTTTTTTTTTTTTTTTTTTTTTGTTTGCCGAGGGGGTGGGGGTTTAGGTTTTTGGGTGGTGGTGGGGGTGGGTGTTTAGTTTTTTTTATATTTTTTTTTTAGGTTTTTTTTTTGGGGGGGGGGGGGTTAGGTTTTTGGAGGGTGGGGGGTGGGGGTGGGGGGGGGTTAGGTTTTTTTTAGGTTTTTGGGTGGTGGTGGGGGTGGGTGTTTAGTTTTTTTATATTTTTTTTTTAGGTTTTTTTTTGGGGGGGGGGGGGGGGGGGGGTTAGGTTTTTTGAGGGTTTTTTTGGTGAGGTATAGTTTTTTTTTTTTTTTTTTTTGCGGGGGGGGGGGTGTTTAGGTTTTTGGTGGTGATGTAGTGGGTTTAGTTTTAGGTTAATGGACACTTGTCACTCTATAAATCCTTCTTACACTTCTTACAATTAGAAGTCTTTGTAGAATAACTTGACCCTATTTTTCATAAATAATTACAACAGTAACGGTAAAGTTTAGAAATAAATCCACATGATGAAAAGTAAAAACTAAAAACCATGAAGTATATAATACTCAATTACTCATGATCTTCAACAACATTAGTCTTTTACAAGATCTTCAAGGGATTAACAACACGATACATTAAACAACACGCGACATATTTTCCATGTGTCGGGTCACATTTAGCCATCACGCGTGCAGGCTCAAAAACAGCGTTTGTAATCTCAGGTACCGACAGCAGTTCATGGTATTTTTTCGGCTGATATCACAGGGGCATATGAGGAAAGCATAAAACTAATACGTGGGTATCGTACGGGACGAGATTTGTTAAAAACTTAAAAACTCTGTTACTTGCTCCATCAATTGTTGTAATGAAGCTGTTATAATATGATATTATTTGAGAGATGAGTCTGTTTAAGGAATATTAAAGTTAGAAAGTAAACAGCTTATTTAGATTTGTTTACATCTTAGCTCATCCAAATTTCATGACACTTGTAGCAAAATATATTATGTAATTTTAGTTTTGTTTATATAACCATTTTATATTGGACATTTCAAGATACAACAACAACCATACCCAGTAAATTCCACAAATAGCACCCAGTAAATCCTACAAATAGCAACGCTACTTATAGGGTCTGGGGATGGTGGGATGTAGACAGACCTTGCCTCTATCCTTAGGGATAGAGAGGCTGCTTCCAGAGAGACCCCCGGCTCTAAAACGAACAACATACCAATACACCAAGTCAAAGAACATAAGAATAAGAAGTCATCAATACCAAGAAAGTGATCAGAGTGATACATTTATATTTCAAGATAAGTTGTCAAAAAGATGATATGAAATACAAAATATAATAATGTGACTGTGAGTTCACATAAATGAAAGAGATGTTCGGTGTGTACTATTTGTCTATTTGACAGAACTAGAGTAATACCCGTACTTCGCGACGGGCATTCGATTGGTAACAGTTTAATTTGAGACGGTATTGCTACCGAAAGAAAACCCAAAAAGTGTAAAACAATTATAAATTTATATATGTAAAAAACTTATTTATGATGTTCCTTTTTTTTTAATTTTACCTGTCCTGTGATAAACTATTTAACTTTTTTTTCTCAATCAAATTTCGGGCCAAATCTAAAATTTTCTCCTCTGCATTTTTTTGAAAGGTCTGAATTATCCGCGAATGTCGGGAGGTCTAGCATACGATGTTTTAACTGGGTCCGCGCTAGAGAGCCTCCTCGCACAATAGATCTCCAATTTAACCCCCTCAATGAGAAACCCTGGTCACCCAGACTCGAACTTGAGACCTGGAGGGGAAAACTCACCCGGGCTCACCATAGATGAAACTTAAATACCCGTGACCAACACTAAAGCACCAGTGATGGCAAAAAATAAGGATTCAAGAGTAAAATAAAGAATTTTAGAAGGTTGAAAATGTAAAAACAAAAAGTTGTAGGTTCATGTATCTTTAAATAAAAAATGAACCCTAACACTTCCTTTTAAATGACATATTTAACCTTAGTTATAAAAATCCAACAAAAATCTCATCTACAATGGAACTCATTGATCTTGTGTACTGTAGCTAAGAAGTTTAGCTTTTATATAGGGTTGTTTTATTTCTACATCCCCTATAATCTTATTTTCACATCCCTATATATATACGGGGCCGTATAAAATGATACGGGCCGTATAAAATGTTTATGCACAGAATTTTATGCGGTGGAATGTTTTTTTTTTTGTTTTTATATGTATACGGGACGTATAGTTATATACTGGCCGTATACATATTTGCATATTTTGGTTCGAAGGTTTGCCAAGGGTTTTTAGTTTTGGAATATGTATACGGGCCGTATAATGTTATACGGCCCGTATAGCTCGTATAGAAAAGTTAACTTTTTTGTTGCAATCAGGAAACCGTTTAATAAATTTTTGTATTTAAAATAGTGTTGTATATATCGGATTATGTTACGAGTTTGTAGTTAAACGTATTTATTATGTTTAATAAGTTTCCTCTTTGTAAAACGATAAATATGTATAGAAAAGTTAATTTTTTGTTGCAATCGGGAAACCGTTTAATAAGTTTTATAAATTTTAAAATAGTATTGTATATATCGGATTATGTTACGAGTTTGTAGTTAAACGTATTTATTATGTTTAATAAGTTTTCTCTTTGTAAAACGATAAATATGTATAGAAAAGTTAATTTTTGTTGCAATCGGGAAACCATTTAATAAGTTTTATAAATTTTAAAATAGTATTGTATATATCGGATTATGTTACGAGTTTCTAGTTAAACGTATTTATAATGTTTAGTAAGTTTCCACTATGTAAAACGATAAATATGTGATATGATTATGATAAACTATGACAACAATTATTAAACAAACAACATAACATCTAAACAAAAGATTAATATTTATAATGTTTTACATCTAAAAAAAAAGATAAACTTTTACAAAGTTTCAAACGTAAAATAACAAAAAAATAATAATAATACAATAAGCAGCTACGGCGGTGGTGGTGCAGCGCCAGCTCGTGGAGGTAGGGGCGCGGCAGAATGCATAGCCACAATCGCCTCGACCATCCACTGTACATCCTCTCTCACTGCAGCTAAATCCCCTCTGACTGCAGCTAAATCCCCTCTGACTGCAGCTACAGCCGACTCGACCTGAACGAGTCTCTCCTCCACCCCCGGTGGAGGCATCACACGCTGTCTCATGCTGCGTCGAACGTACGGGCGATCACCCCGTAATTCCTCCTCAACTACCTGTGATCGATCGGCAGTATGAGCGACTCCCTATCCGTCGCCTCCCTATCCGTCGCCTCCCTCTCCCACGCCCTCGCCCTCGTCTCCCTCTCCCTCGTCTCCCTCCTCATCACCACCCTCTCCACGGGGTCCATCACCCACACCATAAGCCCAAACCAGCTGCCCTCCCTCGACCTCGCGAGCCAAACCCATCGATAGGGCTGTGTCCCTCCCAACCCTGTCAAGCTGGCGTGTCTGCGTGATATCCCTTGCCACCTGCGGGGACAGAAGGCGCAAGTAACCCTTCGCCAGCCGGGTGACGAAGGCCCCACAGCTGATGTGGGAAGAGGTTCGCTTAAAAGCGTACTCGGCGAGATATGCGGCCAACTTGTACGCCAAGTTGGCCCTCCCGCCGGTAAGTAAGTCGTGCAAGAAGAATAGGTCACTTTGGGTGACCCATTCCCTGCTATCATGACGACCGGCGATCGTCACGGCGATACACCGATGTAGGTATCGGTGTAACGGGTCGTAAAGATCAGTCGCCAGTGCCTTCGGGGATCGCTGATTCGGTTTCGCGAACTCCCCGAACCCAATACTCTTCCAATACGGCCACAACACGCAGTGGACGTGCTGACTGGCGCATCAAAAAATGCGCGTGACCTTGAGTCATCCTGTGAGTACAGACCCAAGGCAACAGCGAACTGAGAAAGTGTCATCCTCTGAGGCTTGCCGCAAATAGTAAAAGTTACGGCGTCTGTCGTCAAAAAATGCTGAAAACCCCCACCCCGGGTGTCCGTAAATGTAAAGGTAGATAAAAATTCTAAAGTAAACTCCCTGTGGGCCCGCTCTGCAGCGGCATCAAATAAGCGGTCCCACGGGGAGTTAGCTGGCATGAGCTCCCGGACCCGACCAATCGCTCCAATATCTGTCAAAAACTGAAAATCTATGGTCCGAGGCGCATCCAGCACCATCTCCCGTAATTTGCCCAAAACCCTATAGGCAACCGTACCTCGGGGGATATCTCTAACAAACTGCCCCGTCTCAGTAAAATCGGGCACAATTTCCTCCTCCTGTCCACGTCCCCGTCCGCGTCCGCGTCCACGGTCCCGACCCTGACCCTTACCTCGACCTCTACGAGCCGCACCAGCTGCTGATGACTCAGCCATATCGTCTGTAACAAATAACAATTACAACTTAGCAATCACTATACGATTATCGTTAACGTATTATACGAATACTGTTCTTGTATACGAACGTACTGTACATATGATATACGCTCGTACAATGTTTGAAGATTCAACAAGGATACGACCGTATACATTATATACGAGCGTATAATGTTTGAATATTCAAACATTATACGAGCGTATATAATGTATACGATCGTATAACCTTTGATTATTCAAGTGTATACGGTCGTATAAATTTTATACGATCGTATATTTTTTGAATATTCAAACAGTATACGATCGTATATTTTTTGAATATTCAAACAGTATACGATCGTATACACATAATAATCATTTACAATTTCCTGTTTCAATTTTTTTTTTCAAATTGAATTATACAATCGTAATCGTTACGCCTATCTACGCTTTACTATACAAGACCATATTCTAACATGTTACGTAATTTAAAAGTTCACTATACGAAAACGTACCGTATAGGAAGAACGAGAAGAAAACGCCAAAAACGCCGAAGAACGCTGTCCAAGAACGATCCGAGAGAATTTTTGGTGGAAAGTTGAGGCCGTATGGTGGAAATGAGGTCGTATAAAACTTATACGACCTTTTTTTTTGTATACGGGCCGTATAAAAGTATATAACCCGTATACAGTGATTTAATTTATTTTAATTATGTCGTATGCTTAATATACGATCACAGTATACGAGGCGTATATTTTTATACGGCCCGTATACAATTCAGTTTTTTTCATTTTTTTTCAATTACTATATGCGGAACTGACGAAAATACGGTCGTTATGCGTTAACGTTGATTCGTTTAAACGTTTTTTCAAATTCAATTTCAACAAGTTGCCAAAACATTTATATAACGTGTATGTTTATCATTACAAATTGTCAAAACATGCAAATTGATTCGTTTAAACATTTTTTCAAGTTCAATCTCAAAAAGTTGCCAAAACATTTATATAACGTGTATGTTGATCATTACAAATTGTCAAAACATGCAAATAACATTTTATATTCATAGGGCACCTAAATCTATGTAATCCTTGGTCCTATATTCATCAACGATCGTATTATATTGGTCAATACGTTCCTTGTAATAGTGATACCAACTTTCTGCTGGCGTATTCCGTGTCGGTTGTCGCCAGTATCCTGATGGGGTTGGCATTGGATATTCCCCTTCTAATCTGACGTGAATAAAATGGTTCCTGTGTACATGTACAAGCGCGACTGTTCGATGCGGAATACTTTCTTCGGCTGTTCTGAACATGGGAAAAAATGAAGCACAACCAAGGTCACTTAATAAGAGACAAATGACATTCCACCGGTTTGCTATCAGAAGCCCTGTGAATGGCATTTGTAGCCACTTATGTTGAGGTGCTCCGTCTATATGGTCTTTTGACCAAACTAATGACTCCAGAACTTGTTGATACTGAGGTCCATTTATCTTTTTCCATAATTCGTGGAACCGGTTGCACTCATCATGAAGTTGCTCCCGTATGAACGGCCACTGATACTCTTTAAGCGATAAGCTGACCGCTATAGATCGAAACCCACAATTACCATCACCCTGCACATTTTGTATGTGACTGAGGTGTGGATAGAAGCACGGTGGAATGAACTTTATGAAGTGCGTGAAGATATTAACTTGTCCGACAGGCAGCAAAGGTAAGTCTGGTGGCTCTTCCTTTGATTTTGCGACCTTCTTTTTCGTTTTCGAATTCTTAGCGCCTTTCGCAATCTAGCCGAATAACATAGGTGTTTCAGTACAATAACTTTGTGACTCAACAAACGAGCTGTGCCTGGTAGGTTCGATATTTGACTCTTGTGTGCCAAACTCATCATGTGTGTGAAACCCATCTTTTGAATCACTATACTGGTCCTGCGTTGTTAAAAAGCTGTGTCTTGAAGGCTCCGTAAACGAATCATCCTTCCTTTGTTGCTGAGCTTTTAAAGTTGGACGACCCCGTGTGTTTTTTTGCACAACTGGTTGTTTAAGCTTTGTCTTATTGAGTTGTACCAACTCCTTCATCTTTTGAATAAAGTTTTTCCTGAGTTCTCTCGGCTGAGCACTTAAATGTTGTTTGAGAAGCGCAAATTCGCCGTCTAAGTCGAAAGAGTCCACCTTGCTCGGTTCCACTATGGAGTCCAAATTTAACTTTCTCCAAAAAGGGTCTATCATCTCCAACGGGATCATTTGACCTAAGGAACATATCAACAAACAACATAAAACGTCAATAAGATTTTGCGTGATGAAAGGGTATGATTATAAAATGTGGTTGGTCGAATAATGTATTACCATTCGTTATATATGCTTCCAACCGACACGCGCACGGCAACCCACTGCTTGTATACAAACGACACGCGCATGTACGGTTATATAACTTTAATTTTTCTATTTCATTTACTTCGTTTGATATCACCTCTAGGCAGGCATGTGAAACCTTCTTTAGTAGGAGATTAAATATTGGTTTGTTATGATGACCCAATGTTCGGCTCCTGCTTGTTTCAATGCTGCCTTTGATTTCTGTCACCTGGTTTCTTATGAGCTTATCGATAAGTGGTACCACTTTCTCCAGGGTGTAATTAGAGTCGCCTAGGTACTGCTTCAAAAGGGCATGTTGACCCTCTGCCCTGTTCGTTGTACGTTGACCGAAGTTCAGATGTTGGTCGCTCCAGAACGAAACAAACCGGTCTCTATATGGTTGTAACCAGATTGAATCCAAATAGTTCATAATCTCTGTAATCAAAGTCAAGTGCAGTTAAGACAAGTCAAATAAATACGATTATTAAACAAAAATTATATAAAACTTACCGTCGGTTTTTTTGCGTGGCAAGTTTGATCGTATTCGCTCGTACCAGTAGTTGTAGTCATGATCGGTCGTTGATTTAATTAGCTCGCCCCACTTGAAAAGAAACCTCTCCCATTTATCCTCTGTTTTAAAGCTTTTCCTGCAATGTTTGAAGATGTTTTGCTGTATGTGCCACCTACACAATGAATGTCTAGCCCTGGGAAACACGGTTGCAGATGCGTTCATTAGGGCGCGATCTCTATCCGTTACTACTACATGGGGTTCCATAACACTGTCTAATGAGTGTTTCAACCTCTGTAGAACCCATGTGAAGTTTTCCTGTTTCTCGTGGCTTACGAACGCATGAGCAATGCAAAACGACATCAATGTTGATGTAACACCGATAATCTGGACTAGAGGCATTTTGTACCGATTCGTCTTGTAGGTGGCGTCTATAAGCAACACATGCGGGAAAGCGCGCCACAACATGTTCGACTCCGGGTGGATGAAGAAAACATCCTCGACCCGTTCGCCGTTTTGAGATGTTCTATGGTAAAAAACAAACCCAACCTTCTCCAACCGGTCAAAAAGTATCTGCATTGGAGTCTCGCCGACTTGTTCCATTCGACCCAATTTGGCTCGAGCGTTGTATATGGTGTTTCTTGTTGAGACATTATGGGGGTTCTATTCTTTAATGGCAGCAAGAATGTCTCGTGGTTTGATGTTCTGATGCGTCATTTGCTCCACCGTCCTCTCTTCCGATGGAGTCAGCCTCATTAGGGACGGATGACCCTCTGGATACAGAAATGGTTCGTGGTTATGTTTACCTTCCTCAACCCTTAGATCCCAGTAACCTAACCTTTTTTTGTATGTCCCGACCAGTTGGAACTTGCAACCGGTTTTCCTAGTCCTGCTGCGTCTGACCGTCGCTGTTGATTTGTAATTGCCGGCACAATCGCACGTAAGCCAAATTTTTACCGGCTGACAACTATGGGGTTTATCGTAGATGGTGCGTTTGGTGACGAGGGCGTAGTCATTTACGCGTCCGACGTCTCTACACCAGTCTATCAATTCATCCATGCTAGCGAATTTCTAACGGAAACACTTATATGTGTCAATTAATGATTAACTCAAATGATTAACCCAGGTTTAGTTTTAGTATAAACGGGTTCGGGTCAGTTTCAGCTTGAACCTGCGAACCCGTTTGGATTAACGGGTCGGGTTCGGGTCAACATGGTCGGGATGGCGGGTTGACCCGTTACACATTTATACTATATTATATATTTTTTTACAATATATATAAATTAAATGGGGTGCGTATTTTTATGCCATGATTATAAGTTAAAAAGAGAAATTAACATAGATTTTATAACTTAAATATGATATTATATATATATATATATATGTATATATATATGTGTGTTTTTAAGTAAATTTTAACTTTAATATATTAATTTTAGAAAAAAAATAAAAAAAATTCGGCTTTAATGGGTCGTGTTCGGGTCAACCCATGAAACTTCGGGTCGTGTTCGGGTTCTTATATATGATACGATTTTCGAGTTCGGGTCGGGTTCGGGTTTGTGTAAAATTTTCAGGTTCAGGTTGGGTTGAACCCACCAACCCGCGAACACGACCCGTTGAGCAACCCTAATCTAAGATTTTAATAAAAACAACATCAAACGTAAAAACACTAAAATAGTTAACATACAACAAATAAGCGTATAATTAAATGTTATACCTCATTGTTTTGAAACTCAGTACGTTCCTCTTCAGCATTTGGACCCTCGGGCGGTCCACAACTTATGGGAGAAGAATGAGAACTATCAGTCGGCGGTCCAACACTAACAGGAAGGGCTTCAAAATTAACCGGGTGTTGCGATGGATAATAACCAGCATAATTAGGCTGAATGGCATCCAAACCCCAAGTATGACCTGAACCAGACGCAAAAATGGGATCGAACGGAGCATTCAGATCAAACATGCCCGCTTTGTTATCTTCATTCCCCTAATTCGCCTCGTTACCAAACACATTAAAAATGTCACCCCAACCCGACATTATAACGTAAATAATTTGAATACAGAGAAAAATAGAAGAAACGAATAGAAGTTGAATGAAAATGAATGAAATTAGTGTCGTTTATATAGAGAATTTTACGGAATATTACATCGTTTCAAATGATTAACACGCGAATCGAGGAATCTAACATCTAATCACATAACTCGCACGAGATTCGAGGAATATAACATCGAATCGGAGAATCTTACGTCTAATCACACGTGAATCGAGTAATAATACGTCGCGTCAAATAGTAATAAAATAATAAAAAAACGAAAATCATTGTATACGGGTCGTATACATATATACGAGCCGTATATCATCGTCGTATAATATATATACTACCACAGTATCATCTTATTCTCACATGGTTGATACGGGCCGTATAAGGTTATACGGCCCGTATAAAATAAAGTGAACCGACAAAGGCTGCTGGCACAACCTTTGTCGGTTCACTTTATTCTATACGGGCCGTATAACCTTATACGGCCCGTATCAATCATGTGAGAATAAGATGATACCATGTGGATTTAATAGGACCCTTTATATATATAACAATAAATGGGTGAACTATGGTAAAGGATGGAGATCAGAAGGTGTGAAGGAGTTGATGGTGGTTTGGTCGGTAGATCAGTAGGGGAAAGAGCGAAGAAAAGGAGAGAGGGGTGGGGGTGCGTAGGTGGGCAAGTGGGCAAAATGACCAAAATGCTATTCATTAAACTGAGGAAAAGGACAAAAAACCAGGGTTTTTTTTTTAAATCTAAGCTGACTTTGCTTTTAGACCAAAATGGCAACAAAAATGAAACCACAGAGATCCGGATGCAAAAGATTTCAAATTTGGACTAAAGTGGCAAAAGTAACGAAACCTCAGGGACCAAAATGGCAGTTTACTCTAAAAACAAACAAAAAATATGAAAAGGTCAAGGGCATTTTCGATAACAAAAAAGTAGTGGCACTTTCGTAATTTGGTCAAAAACAAAGGGACATAGATGAATATTCCAACACCCCACAGGCCACAGGTGAGTGGGGGGTTTATCATGGTATAAATATCTAGTGTCATTTCATTACGACTCTGCTTTCCATTTGAATATACTCATCTACCTCCCCGGTTGCGTTCTCTCTCTCCTCTCTCTCTCTCTTAGTTTCCCCCAAATCTCGTAAAAATGGGAGAGGAGAAACCAAAGCCAATCGGCGGTGTGTGGCCGACGATCAAGCCGTTCGTTAATGGCGGAGCATCTGGTATGCTTGCTACATGTGTTATCCAGCCTATCGATATGATCAAGGTGTGTTGTCTTATCACTTTATCTACTATAATTTGTGCATTTTAAGTTTGTAATATGAGTTTAGATCTGTTTGTAAGATGTAGATCGGACTGTTGTAGGTGTAATTGTTCGATTTTTTCAGCTCATTTGTGATAGAATTGTAGAAACTTGTAGGTGTTACCGTGTTAGATCTTATATTAGGTTTTTGTTTAGTATGTTTATGCACCTGGTATGCTTGCTACATGTGTCATCCAGCTCATTGATATGATATGATCAAGGTGTGTTGTTTATCACTTCATCTACTGTAATTTGTGCATTTTAAGTTTGTAATATGAGTTTCGATCTGTTCGTAAGATGTAGATCGGACTGTTGTAGGTGTAATTGTTCGATTTGTTCAGCTCATTTGTAATAGAATTGTAGAAACTTGTAGGTGTTAGATCTGTTATGTAGATCGGACTGTTGTAGGTGTAATTGTTCGATTTGTTCAGCTCATTTGTAATAGAATTGTAGAAACTTGTAGGTGTTAGATATTATATTATGTTTTTGTTTAGTATGTTTATGCATCCGGTATGCTTGCTACATGTGTCATCCAGCTCATTGATACGATCCAGGTGTGTTGCTTATCACTTTATCTACTGTAATTTGTGCAATTCAAGCTCTTAATATGAGTTTAGATCTGTTCGTTAGATGTAGATCGGACTGTTGTAGGTGTAATTGTTCGATTTGTTTTGCTCATTTGTGATAGAATTTTAGAAATTTGTATTGTAGGTGTTAGATCTTATGTTTGGTTTTTCATTAGTTGTGTATGTACTCTGTAAGTCTGAGTTTAACTGAAAGAATGATCAGTTTGGTAGTTGTGCTTTGATGATGTGTTTTAAGTGACTCTAGCAGGTGTAATTGTTCGATTTTTTGAGCTCGTTAGTGTTAAAAACTTGTAGGTGTTAGATCTTATATTAGGTTTTCATTCGTTGTGTATGTACTCTGTAATTTTGATTTTTAACTTTTAAGTGAAAGAATGATCAATTTAGTAGCTGGAGCAACTGACTTGTGCTTTGATCATGTGTTTTAAGTGACTCCCGTAGGTGGAATCTTTGATCTTTTAGCTCATTAGTGATTTAGTGGTAGAAACTTGTAGTTGTTAGATCCTATATTAGGTTTTCGTTTCTTATGTATATACTCTGTGATTTCGACTTGTATGTAAAAGAACTATCAATTTAGCGGCTGGAAAACCGATTTGTGCGTTGATGATGTGATTTTAATGTTCTCATTTCGGATCAGATGCAAGTTCTATTAGGGGACAATTTGGACCGAATTTTTTCTAATCTTCATTCTTCAGTTTGATTAAATATTATTGCAATTGGTTTTTTTATTGGAATTGTATATGACACGATGTGGTATTTACAGGTGAGAATTCAGTTAGGTCAAGGATCTGCAGGTGAGGTGACAAAGACTATGCTGAAGAACGAAGGAATCGGTGCCTTTTATAAGGTTTGTTCTCTTCATGGTCAATATGTGTGCCTTTTATAAGGCTTTTTCCATTATATATGTTTCTTTATCATACTTCTAGTATTACATTCGCCATACGGTTCATAATGTATTAAGTGTATTATTTTGAGCAGGGTTTATCTGCTGGATTGCTTAGGCAAGCTACATATACAACCGCAAGACTTGGTACCTTCAGGTACTGTCATTAATGAACATACATGCAATAATTGGATTAATCTAATTTCTCATATAATTATTAATGTGCGATCTTAATTACTCAATAGGATTCTGACAAACAAAGCACTTGAGGCAAACGATGGAAAGCCGCTGCCTTTGTATCAAAAAGCTTTGTGCGGGCTAACAGCTGGAGCAATCGGAGCTTGTGTGGGAAGCCCTGCTGATCTGGCACTGATCCGTATGCAGGCTGATGCAACATTACCTGCTGCTCAGCGCCGTAATTACACAAATGCATTTCATGCGTTGTATAGGATTACTGCAGATGAAGGTGTATTGGCTCTTTGGAAAGGTGCGGGGCCCACAGTCGTTAGGGCTATGGCACTGAACATGGGAATGCTTGCTTCTTATGATCAAAGTGTCGAGTTCTTTAAGGATAATCTCGGTTTTGGTGAGGGTGCTACAATTTTAGGTAAGATAAGCTGCATAGCTCTAACTTGGAAACGTTATACAATAGATATTAATTTTACACTTTCTTCTGATTTAAAAAAAATGCTGATGTGGCATCTTGTGGACATAAATAAGTTCTATCAATTTTTGTTTATGTATTTTTTTTCTCTTGCAGGTGCCAGTTCTGTATCAGGGTTCTTTGCTGCTGCATGCAGTTTGCCTTTTGATTATGTGAAAACTCAAATACAAAAAATGCAGCCCGATGCTCAGGGGAAATACCCTTACACCGGATCTTTGGATTGTGCCATGAAAACCCTCAAGGCTGGTGGGCCCTTCAAATTCTATACAGGGTTTCCGGTATATTGTGTTAGGATCGCGCCACATGTCATGGTACTCTCTCTCTCTCTCTTTCATACACCACCCGTTTTAGGGGGTGTTTGGCATCACATGCTGAAAGTTATTTCTTTTTAGGAATAACAAGCCTAGCTTGAGTCCTGCTTGTTTAATTTAAGTCTTAACAACATACAATCATAAAAAAGCAAAAAGTATGTCGGTTTTTATGTGCAAATTTTTTTATAACTTTTACAAGAAAAAACAGAAAGTATGTTTTTATGTGCAAAAAATTGTTAAGGGATTCTAATGAGAAAAAACATAAAGTATGTTGGTTTCGTATGGTATTTGCCCATATATCTATTTATATTTAGTTATCATTTAAAAAAATACATAATAAATATTATTTAGTTTTTTTAGTATAATAATATTTTTTTTATATTTTGTAAAAGTTGCTGTATCCATATTCAGTTTAGGCTTGAGTTTGGGCTCGGGCTCGCTTTATTGAAGCTCGGCTCAATTCGAGCTTTTAGCGAGTCGATTTTGAATAACTCACAAGTGGCTTGGTTCAGTTACACTCCTATAATTTAGATTATTTGAATATGGAAAAGGAACACATTTGACTTCAGAAGTCAAAGGGTACACATTTCTGTTACGAATATTTTTGACTGATGGATTTTTACCTTTACAGATGACATGGATCTTCCTAAACCAAATTCAGAAGCTGGAGAAGAAAGCTGGACTGTAACTTTTTTTGCAGAAACATTAAAGAACGACCGTTGATGTGAAGCATTCTATCAGAAATAATACATCGTGTTTTACGGATTTTGGTTACTTACACAATTAAATTGTGAGTCTTTTGAGTTCTACCTTTTCAGATGAACTGTAGGATTGTTTAAACCATATGAACTATGATTCTTCAAGGTTTTTTTGGCATACTAGCAGGAACCCGTGGCATGGATTGTGCCATTTATGAATGAAGTTTTGATTCAAAATGTTTGTTGTTTAAATTTTAGCATGAATGTTTGTTTGGACTCGTTACGTGGTTGAGGCATGTGTGTGCTTTCTTTGTTAGGCTCGATCCATCGAATGGAAAGTTTTATCATAGCAAAATGAAGTGTTGATGCTACGGTTTTAGATAAACGTTTGTTTGATTGAACAAAACCATGATATATGGCCTTTTCCCTTTTGAGTCGGAGGCGTTTGTGGTTAATGAAATAAATTAAAAAAACTTAAAATCTTGGAAACATTATAGATTGCTAAAGACGTATAAAACGAATACTTGTGAGAATACTAAATAAAAAAAAAGTAAATCTTAAAATATCTACCAATGAATTTCCAATCCAACCAATGTTCCAAACAATTGCAATCTCAAGCTTCCTTATTCACACCTATAAGTCATAGAGTAATCTTTCGAGGCCCCACATGGCGCCCTTGGTTGCCCGAGAGCCATTTATTCCATCTTGTGTATGATAAGGGTCGCTAGTTTCATCATATACCATGTACTCATCAAGGGAGCTGCCACAACTCCCGACCAACTATATGACCAGAGGTGTAAGCACTTGTGGGCGTGTACACTTTCCAAACTGATGTGGCTCTCCTTGGTGAGAAACAAGAGTAACTAGTTGTAATGCTTCGTATTTATGTACTTTTCATATTTAGGAAGTTTGTATTCACATTTCTATTTTTAGAAACTTGTATTCGTATTTCGTTCGACCTTTGTAATCTCGAGACTTGATCATAATGGAAACACATTTCAATATATTTCTTGTTTAAATTCGTTCACACATAATACTTACTCATTTGCAAATGCGTGTTTTATATACAATGCTGCACAATGTTATTCGATGCTTATACCCACCCAAGTTCGTGCATATAATTTAGACACAACCGACACATGGTCACATTTATTCGATATTGGAATTCAATCCATATTACCCGTATACGTAATATGCTTAGACGTTACCCTTTTACACTAAATTATGCTAAACACAAAAGTTTATTGCATAGTATAACCTAACTAACAACAAGGATGGGCTAAAATGTAATTTTTGGAAACTGAAGGTGGATACGAATCGTAACCATGTTCTTACGGTCCTCTTAGCTTCGCGATTTTTTCCTTAATTGCACTTTTCAACCACCTAACCTCATTAAACGGCAAACCCTAATATCCCCCTTATAAATAAGCCCCATCCACACTTTCTTAACCTTTTACACTCTCCCAATTCACTCCCAAGTTCTCACAATTCATCCAATCTTCCAAGTGTGGCATATTGCACCTTTGCTCAAAACAGTAAGTTTTGAGCACTTTCTTCTACTTTTTTTTCTTCATGTTTTCTTACATCAATCTACTTGGATGACCTCCAAGGATGTTACCCAAGGTTTAACAATGTGTAACCAAGTGGTACATCACTTACATAAGGCTCCAAAGTCAGATTTACATTATGATTTATAAAAACTTTTACAAACTCATCTCCTTTCATTGTTCATCTTATGGAATCTTGTATCAAACTTGTCCTTAATCAAACTCATGGTTGTGGGGCTTGTGTATGGTTGGTTTCCAAAAGATTAGAGGCCTAAAAAGTAAAAACCTCACTTAGCTACTACCCAAAAAGGTTCAAACAACCTACAAAGTGTTAAGGCCAAGCCAAGTCTTCAATCCTCAATATTGTAAGGATTGTGTTTTGGCAAAGTGTGAACAATGGAAGCCTTGGCTTTCCAACTATGATTCCACTACCTCACTTTCTTGATTAGTTAGATTATCTTCATATTACTACATCTCAAAACAATTTACAAACAAAGGGTCAAGGCTACATCACGTCCCCAAACCCTTCAAGAGTAATAAATTACTAAATTTCAATTTAGAGTAATCTTTAACCTTGTCATCATCAGGTAGGCAGTCTTTTTCTGACTCGAGTCTAGCACATCATTCGGTAGTTCCCTAAACAAAACCTATACATGTACAAACAGTTAAAGAAAGCTATAAATATCGCACAACTTATTCTCGAGAATATAGTGGTGGCCAAATGGGTGGGTTGGATAACTGGCCATACCAAGTTCGCGTCAGAGCGTGCTTTTTTCTGGTACGGGTTGATTTGGTTGACGTGTAACACATTTTTTCCCAACATTTTAAAAATATATAAAAATATATCAGTATGGTTTGCCAGTTCCACTAAAGAAAAAAATCAACTTAATAAAACTCAGTGGTAACCTCCCATGAACCCCACAATTGCAGCATGTGACTGAAAATCGATCTGAAAACCCAAGGTGTAAAAGGAGCAAACACCAAAACTATACAAGATTCGGATCAAAATGACAGCTTTTTGTTAAAAGCTAATACTACCTGGAAAACCTGAGTACAATTTGAGTGACTCCGGCAAAGAATGTTGTAGTGGAAACAAGACTAAAATATTCATGTTCATCTCGTAGCATAGTTACTGTAAACTTTTGGACGAATCAAACGAATACTTAGAAGTAGTATTCATCTAATAAACAAATGTTAGCATTGATCAGAAATAATCAAGAGAATGCGATCAGGCTGTTGTGGCTTGCAACTGCGAGGAAAGACTGAAGAAGTAGCAATGATGATGGCATCAAACGGTTCCAGGTTTGATGCAGCAGAGGTAGTGCTAACAGTTTGCGATAGTGGATGATGTTATCACGACAGAGGTTGTCACGACAGTTTGCGCGGTCAAATGCTAGAGAGAGAGTCGGAAGGTAAAGAGACGAAATTCTATGGATAGTTTTTTATTTGTCTAGGAGATTGGTCGAATGATTATGTTGATATACTAAGCGATTTTTAGTTACAAATGATGGCATTCATGATCATTATTAAAGACGCTGGTTTTGGGATGCTTCTTTCTGTTGTCTCGTGGGTCAAGAAATTATGACCATCTTTGAATTATGACTAATATATCAACAGTTACAAAATGTAGAATCACTTCTTTACAAGTTTTAACTATTATATTAGCATCTAAAACCAATATTCATTTACTATTAAAGGTGTCAACCACTATAACACATGTAAGCTTACCTAATTAATGTTTAGTAAGTCTATCACATTATGCTATGTTTAAAACCAGATCCAAAGCTATAAGTTGTCTAGTTGAATATAAAGAAAACATGTCATTTAATCATGTTAAGTTATAGAAAAACCTTATTAAACAATCTACCAATACCTTAAAATCCTGAAAGCATCTATAATAGCTCCTTCCCTCAGTCAACATACCTGCACCCTCATCACAAAAAGAAAGGAAAAGATGATAAGAAAAGGTCTGAAAGAGAAGATATTAGGGCGAATTTCCCTGCAATTTTAGTGTCTTAGCACCAATTCCCTTACACTACTCTTTACCCTACTTCCCAAATTATACCCACCTGTTTAGAAATAACCCTAATCCATGAAATAACAATCAATTATAAATCAATTTTGCATAAAAGTTGTAAGACCCAGCTTAAATAACGAGATTAATAATACAAGATAAGCATTTAGTACTAAAATATCGAGTTTACAAAAACACTTCATGATTTTTAAGACCATATATGATCCTAATATTCAAGTTAAAAGCAAATTATCCATTAAACATACAAAGCATAACCTTAAGTGTCTACTAGATAACGTTTGAAAACATAGTTCAAGTATCTACATATTACTAAAACAAAATAGATCAAGTGCGGAAGCTTTGTTTAGTGCGTTCGGTTCTAGACAATTGCTTGATCACCATCCGGATTTCATCCGTCATCACCTACGGTTAAAACCATGAAAATAATTAGTTTTGACACTTTAAAAGTCGAGTAAAAACAAGATCTATGTTCAAACATAACTAAAACAAACAAAATTCACGAACTGATACGGTCGCGCTGCGCGACGAGATGAAGGAACGGCCGTCGCGGCCCGCCACCACCGTGGCGTCGCGCGACGGCGACCTGGTTTCTCCGTGGCGTGGCGCGACGAGGTGATTTTGACAGAAGGTTGTTACTTGGAGCTGCTAATTTCGCCCAGCACTACTTATCTCGATTCCAAACTTTAAATTGGCATAACTTGTGACTCGGGCGTCCGTTTTAGCCGATTCTTTTTCCTACGCGACCGTAATTTAATTACGGACGCGTTTATCAACACGTTTTGCATGAAAATATCATTTCAAAAATAGTTGTCCTGTAATTTGTCTCTTGTTTATTTGACCCATTTGTTTACAAGTTCCATGACACGTATTGTTGTCATCACACACTTTAGACTAATGCATCCGTTTCTGCGTTAACCAAATACGGGCTTTTGCTCCCCTCCCGAGGGTTGCTTATGCAATAACCATCATGCTTATTTCCAAGAATTTAACCATGCCTTTTGGAATCAATTGACAAGCGAATGTTCCGAATTATAATCCCCCTACAAGGCTCATGTTTTTGCAACGAATTAGCGTGTCCGTTACACGGCCTACGCTTGGTATATTATAACCAATCACAAGTGATGGTTATTAATTTCTATGTTTCCCACCCAACATATTATGTCCCATTTGGATGCCGAATGGGTGTCACCATTGCTAGACACATCCAATTCTATTTCTAACACATGTTTTTGACCCGTTTTACTTGTCTAAGACCCTTTGTCACTCCCGGGACTTAACAGGTTTTCTTGTTTATCAAATTCCAATATAACAAAGTAAGACTAACAATTAAACATAATGTTGCGAAACTATAAGTCGCGTACCTTCAAAGTGCACCCTTCAAGCGTGTATCACCTCCGGGTTGTCCACTTGACGATCCAGATGCTTTACCTAAAGAGTTCAATTCACCATCAATTTATAACTCTTTTATAATCAATAACGGACAATTCATTATAATATTCAAATCTGCGTTTTGTCCGATTTTAACATTTTATTCCTCACTTAGGCGTTTCCACAAACACCTAGCGGGTCAAATTCTTACATAATCATTACTAGGTTCTTGACATGTTATTTCCTTCTATATCCACTTCAATTGGGCAATTCGCAACAAGTTTCAACATCAAAAATACTGAATTTAATACATGAATTCAGTTTTCACTAGAATAGTAATCACAATCCTAGTGTTTATCTAGTCTCTACAAACCCAATAATCACCTAAAATGATGATTATAGTTTCTACAATTATCATACCAAAATTTAACAACAATTTATCTAGGGTTTTATCCCTAGACAACATGTTACCTCTAATTTCATCCATGCATCAAGTAATCAAGCTAAATTTTCGTTTTTCACATTTAACCTAGAATTCAAGATGCAACAAAATACCAAAATTTTGCATACCTTATGATCCCTTTGTCGAGGTGATCACTAATATATAATCAGAAATCGATTCGGACTTGATTTAGGCTTCCAATTTTGAGCTTTTGTGAGAATTTGGGTTTGAAGAGGGAATCCCTGATCGCCCCCTTGTTCTGATTGACCCAGACACGCACGTATGTGTGTGTTTAGTGTGTTAATTTCTATTTTAACATTTTACTTTCAATCTTTGCAAGTTTGGTCCCTTAGCTTTTATTTAACTTATATTCTAGATGTTTTAACCTTATCATATGCCACTACAAGGCTCGTAATTGACTGGGTTATAATCTCCCAGTTAGTTGGTTCTTGTTTGATTAATACTTTATAAATTCTGATTTAAAGTTTTATAAATTCCGGGTGGTTACAAGTCCATCCCCCTTAAAAGGGTTTCGTCCCCGAAACCAAATTATGTACCGAATAACGTAGGGTAGAGTCGTTGCATCTCCTCCTCGGATTCCCATGTGGTATCCGAACCCTTCCGGTGTACCCATTTGACCTTTACTTGATTGATTTCTTTGTTCCTTAAGGTTTTCACTTTACGATCCAAAATCACTATGGGTTTCACCACATAGTTAAGTCTGTCATCCACCTCGATGTCGTCGTAGTGGATGTAGGTTGTTTCGTCCGCTAGACTTTTCCGAAGATGTGACACATGAAAGGTGCTATGAATTCCGCTTAATTCCTCCGGTGGTTCAAGGCGGTACGCTACCTTCCCTACTCGTTCGACAATTGTAAACGGCCCAATAAATCTTGGGCTTAATTTTCCTCTCTTTCTAAATCGGATAACTCCCTTCCATGGGGATACCTTGAGCATGACCTTGTAGCCAACCTGAAACTCGATCAGTCTTCGCCTTTTGTCTGCATGCGACTTTTGTCTATCTTGTGTCGCTTTCAAGTGTGCCCGAACCACCTCAATCTTTTCATTAGTGGCTCAGACTATATCTTTGTGAGCGAGTTCACGTGGACCCACCTCACCCCAACACACCGGGGTCCGGCACTTTCTACCGTAAAGCATTTCATACGGTGCCATCCCGATACTAGCATGGTAGCTGTTGTTATATGAAAATTCGACCAATGGTAGATAAACATCCCAACTACCTCCGAAGTCAATAATACATGCCTGTAGCATATCTTCCAATGTTTGTATTGTTCTTTCACTCTGTCCATCCGTCTGAGGATGGTATGCGGTGCTGATGAACAATTTGGTTCCCATTTGCTCTTGGAAATCTCGCCAGAAATTTGAAGTGAACCGGGTATCCCTATCGGACACGATGGATACCGGTACTCCATGGCGTGCCACTATCTCATTAGTGTAAACTTCAGACATCTTTTCGGACGTATATGTTTCACGTATCGGGATAAAATGAGCATTCTTGGTCAATCTATCAACAACTATCCATATAGCATCAAACCCACGGTTCGTCTTTGGTAGTTTGGTTAATAGGTCCATTGTAACATGTTCCCACTTCCAAACCGGAATTTCCAAAGGTTGGAGTTTACCGTATGGTTTTTGGTGTTCCGCCTTGACTTGTAGGCATGTCAGGCACTTCTCCACGTATTTCACTACATCCCTTTTCATCCCGGCCCACCAATAGTTTTGTTTCAAATCGTTATACATCTTGGTCGCCCCTGGATGAATGGAAAAACGGGATTTGTGAGCTTCATCGAGTAGGAGCTTTTTAACTCCACATGTGTTAGGAACCCAAATTCTGTTGAAACGTGTTTTCAATCCGTGGTTGCCTTCTTCAAGATCCTTGAATTGGCCAACAATTCTTTCCTTTTTCCAGTTCTCCACCTTTACTGCTTCAATTTGTGCTTCTCGGATTCGTTCTAGTAAGCCCGAGGTCACAATAAGCTGCATTGATTGTACCCTTATCGGGGCGTAATCTACTTTTCGGCTCAACGCATCGGCTACTACATTGGCTTTCCTGGGGTGGTAGTGTATATCACAATCGTAATCCTTGACCGTTTCCAACCACCGCCTTTGCCTCATGTTTAATTCCTTCTGATCGAAGAAATATTTCAAACTTTTATGGTCAGTAAAGATTGTACATTTTACCCCATACAAATAGTGTCTCCATATTTTTAAGGCGAATATTACTGCTGCCAACTCCAAATCATGAGTCGGGTATTTCTTTTCATGGATCTTCAGTTGCCTCGAGGCGTAGGCTATGACCTTGCCTCGTTGCATTAAGACACATCCGAGCCCCGAATGCGACGCATCTGAATAAGCCACCATGTCATCAACCCCTTCCGGTAATGTTAACACCGGAGCGTGAGTTAACTTTTCTTTGAGTGTTTGGAAAGCTTTCTCTTGTTCAATGCCCCATACAAATCTTTCCTCCTTGCGAGTCAATTTGGTCAATGGTAAGGCAATCTTGGAGAAATCTTGTATGAATCTTCGATAGTATCCCGCGAGCCCTAAAAAGCTTCGGATTTCTGAGGGATTCCTTGGAGTGTTCCATTTTGACACGGCTTCTACTTTTGACGGATCCACTAGTACCCTGTCGGCACTAATGATATGCCCAAGAAACTGCACCTCTCGTAACCAGAAGGCGCACTATGAGAATTTTGCATACAACTTTTCTCGTCTGAGTGTCTCTAACACTTCTTGCAAATGATACACATGCTCAGCTTCATTCTTCGAATACACTAAAATGTCATCGATAAATACGATTACCGACTTATCCAGCATAAGTTTGCAAACCCGGTTCATGAGATCCATGAAAGTCGCGGGTGCGTTAGTCAACCCAAAGGGCATCACGAGGAACTCATAATGCCCGTCCTGCGTACGTAAGGCCGTCTTCGGTACGTCTTCCTCCTTGACTTTCAATTGGTGATAACCCGATCTGAGATCAATCTTTGAGAACTAACTCGCTCCTTGTAGCTGGTCAAACAAGTCATCAATTCTTGGAAGTGGGTATCGATTTTTCACCGTGAGTTTGTTTAACTCCCGGTAGTCGATACACATACGCATACTACCATCTTTCTTTTTCACAAATAGTACTGGTGCGCCCCACGGGGATACACTCGGTCGAATAAACCCTTTGTCGAGCAATTCTTGGATTTGAGACATCAATTCTTGTAGCTCCGACGGCGCGAGCCGATACGGCGCCTTGGCCACAGGTTTTGCGCCCGGAATCAATTCGATTCCGAACTCTACCTCCCGTTCTGGAGGTATTCCCAGTAAATATTCCGGGAACACGTCTTCATAATAACAATACCACAGGCACGTCTCCGATTTTAAGGAATTCTTTCTCCAATTCATTTGCGTAAACCATATATACCTTGCATCCATGTTTCATAAGTTTGTGAGCTTCTAGCATTGTGCATACCACCGGGTTACCCCCTTTTTCACCGTATATCGTAACGTGCTTTCCACTAGGAGATGTCAGTTTTATTTCCTTTCAGAAACATGCCACCTTTGCGTGGTATCGGGACAACCAATCCATACCCACGATCACTTGAAATTCTCCCATCGACATTGGGATCAAGTCTATTGTGTATTCTTCGTCGTCAATGCTCAATTTACAATTTTCACATACATCACAAACGATAAAACTCTTGTTATTACCTATCTCTACTTCTAAAGGCATAGGTAATTTTGTTAGAACAAATGAAGGATGTCGAATAAACCCATATGAAATAAAGGATTTATTCGCACCCGTATCAAATAATATACGCGCAGGAATCGAGTTTACAGCAAATATACCTGAAACCACTGCGGGTTCAACTTTTGCTTCTGCGGCAGTCAAGTGGAAAGATCTAGCCTTTGCCTTCGGGGCTTCACCTTTCGTGTCACACCCCAACCGATGGCGGAAACATCGGGATGAGACGAAGTGCGTATAGATTGCAAGAGACTTCATAACACTATGTGACAATATTTAATTAAATTCGAATTTCATTGCAATTGCTAAATTGTCATACAATAATCAAACAAAATACAACATTGTTTCAACAAATAACATAACATTAAAAGATAAACGATTTATAGGTGTGTATCTAGTCCACCCTATTCTTGTTTCATCTTTCATCATACTTCAACAATTTAACCTGCAACATGTATTAAAATAGAGTTTCAATGCAAAAGCAAAGGCGAGTATACAAGTTTGTTTACATAGCATAATAGAATAAAAACTCAAATCCAACATGATTCATAATATGTGATTACTAGTATGCAATTTTGGCGTACCATATGATCAAACCCTAGAATACAACGCATAAAATAGCCTAATCCCAATAGTTTAGCGGGGTGGTAATGTTTAACTTAACAATACCCAATAGAATAGCGGGCGGGGCGTTAATCCTATAGCGCTATAATTGTTAAGGTGGGCGAGCAAAGTTAATGAGCATATAACGTTCCAAATCGTTCACATAGCATACGAGAATAACAAGTAAGTCACATTAGTTTCATGCTTGATCAAGGATTGAGTATGTTTAGTTTAAAAGTTGTTTGCATAATCATACATGTTGCATCCCAAAGTGTAAAAGGGGAAAAGGGATCGAGTATACTCACTTAGATTGCGTATGCGATTTCTTGTAATTACGCACGAGTAAAGATTGGGAATCCAAGAGAATGAACGAGAGCGTTTTTCCTAGATATTTAAAATATCACGAACTCGTTATTATTTATTGGTTAAATATGAAATCCTAATATTTATGGTTTGCGAATCGATTATAATTTATCTCATTAATATCTTTTAATGTTATAAAGGAAATCATAATAGATTGTTAATTAATTATGTTACAAATATATGTTTAACGTTTTCTTTTAAAAGACTAGAAAGGAAGAGAAAAAAAACGAAAACTATACATGTTATTAATATATTTAATGGTTTTTATTTAGAAAGGGAATTGAATTTGAAATAAGATTGTTAATTACAAATTCTAAGGTTTTATAACAATAGAAAATAAATTATAAGTATGGTTTCAGAAAAACATAAACAAAACACATGGGGGCCGGGTCGAACTCGTGACCTCCCTGCGGTGTGTCATCAACCACTTGATCTGTAATGGTTTTTTTTTGTGATGTTATTTGTTTTGTATTAAACTTATTCAGTAGATCAGCGTCATCATCTTCATTTTCAAACAAAAACAAGATGCAGACTATTATGTTTCTCAACTTATATCTTGTAAAATCCTTCCATGCTTTATTAAAGTTATAAAAGCAAAGTTACCAGAACATATACTGTATCAGTTCATTGTTTCCTTTTGAATGTCATAAAATTTCATCTTCTTTATAATAAAAACTCCACTGTTATATATTTTAAGTATGATTAACATTAGTTTGAAACTTTATTTATTTCATGACTAGAAAGGAAATGATATGAAATGAAAAGAATTTACGAAAGAAAGGTATACCGAATGAGAGAAACGATTGCTTCGCGAATGCGGGCGTCTCCGGCGAATGCTCCGGTGTCGTGCAGTTTGTTCCGGCGACTGGTTGGAGCTCCGGCAGGGTGCAGCGATGTTCGAAAGGTGTGGTGAAGGTGAACGGGTTGTGATGGTAGTGTAACTTTGGTCGCGGCAACCGGTCGTCTTCTCCGGTTCTCCGACGAAACTCCGGTGTATTGTGGTTAGCACGAGAGAGTGGTTTGTTCGATGGTGAAGTATTTGGGTTTCGAGAGAGTGTGACCGATGGGTTTTCGGAGATGAATGATGGTTGCGTAACTAAAGGGTGGCAGCCGAAGGGTATGTATTGTACAAGAAGAAGGAAGGTTTCATATTATTAATGGAATGGGATGGCAATGGGATCATGTCTTTATACATGATCGATCTAAAACAGCAAGCGTGCAATCAGACTTAATCCCGACCAATCAGCATGGCAATTAAAAGGAAGTTTAGCTGTCAACTGAGGTTGGGCGGCAATTGTTTTAAAACCAAGAACTAGAGCCTATATATTTAATGTGTAGCAAAGTTGATGACCCTTGGGTTCTACCAGTTTTTGTTTCATTATTATTATTATTATTATTATTATTATTATTATTTACTTTATAAAAAAAAAAACAAACAAAACTTTTAAATTATCAATTTAATTAATTAAACTTATGGATGAATAAATAACCATTTCTATACGAATAAAATTAAGGATATGCGATTAATTATTTTGCGAAGCTCTCGAGTTTCGAGGTTTAGGATCCAAATTCAAAACGGGTCGGATTTTGGAAACCCATTTTTGACGGATGTTACATTTCGTGTCTTGCCCATCTTTCTTTCCCACTAGTTCCGAGCATTCCGATTTCTTGTGACCCGGTCGATAACAATTGTAGCAAACCGTCACTTTTTCCGGGCATGACGAAGCCATATGCCCCGTTTTCCGACATATGGGGCAAGGTTTATCCTTGAAGCGACATTCGCCGCTATGACCCTTTCCACATAATTTAAAATTTGGCGACCCGCCTTTTACATCTGGTTTCTTCCCTGTTTCGTTCATTCGCGTTTTCTTGGTAGGGCTCGGATTGACATTATGAGCCTTCCGTTCACCCCGTTCAACCTGCTTTCTCAATTCGATCTCCCGTTCCCGAGAAACATTTATGATCTCGGTAAGGGTCTCGTATTTTGAAGGAGTCATAAACTCCCTATACTCGGCGCTCAACATATTGTAATAATAATATATCTTCTGTTCTTCGTTTGTTATCAGTTCATCACAAAACTTCATTTTATCCATAAACATTCCCGTGATCTTGTCTATGGACTCACCCTTGTGCCTAAGTTGCATGAACTCTTCCTTGATTTGATTTATGACCGCCTTGGGACTGTGGTGTTTAAGAAACGGCGTCTTAAATTCATCCCATGTCATGGCCTTAGCCGCTTCGTTTCCAATTTCTTTCTTTTTGTTATCCCAACAGTCTTTCGCTTGACCCCTTAATTGACCCGTACCATAGGCTACGTAGTCATCTTCGTCACAATGGGTCCTCTCAAATACCCCCTCGATATCACTTAGTGTCACACCCCGAATTTCCACGTGTCACCGGTGGGCCCGGTGGGGAGTATCGTGACGTGGTTGGCAACATAATAGTCAAACAACACAATTATATAAATGCACAGCGGAAGCAAAAGATAATATATTACAATCCGAATATAAAGTAATATCCAGTATTACAACGGAAGGTAAAGGATCCACAGGCGGATCTTTAAACATATCATTTGTTCAACAGACTTTAGACACCTAGAACTTGCAAGATTCCTTATTAGCGCCCTGAGCTTCCAGCCAATTACGTTCAGTACCTGTCACTTAACCCTTTTGGAAAATACGTCAGTTTTCACTGGTAAATACACTCAACCGACTCATTTTGAAAAGAGTTTGTAAATTTGTTTGAATGCACTTGGCACAAAAATATATCGACACTTTGATTAAAATGCACAGAGGCAAAATTAATCTTTTATACTTGGAACAATTATAGTTATAACCTTGTATACAGATTTACATGTTCGTTGTACGTTCAGGGCCCGATGTAGAAACCGAGTCAAGATTAACAGACACGCCACAAGTATAGGCCCACAAGAGAGTGAGATACCGTTATTACTTAGTAACTGTCAGGTGTATGCCTACACCCCGTACCTAAGACGTGGCCATTTTATAATACAATGATGTCAGGGATATCCGGGACATGGTCATTAACCCCTAAAGGTCTTTATTTCAAACAATACAGATTAAACCGGGTTACCTCAATAATTTAACCTTCATTAAGATTAAATATTCAATACCCGACCAAGCGGTATCATTATACCGTATTCCAAGCCCGTATAGGGAAAATAAGTTAAGAGTATTTACCTGAGCTAGCTCCTGTCCTTAATAGCAAGAATTAATAACTCAGCCGTATTCACTTAAGTATGCGTAGGTACAATTTACCGGAAGGCTCTAGTCTGGAATGATGGTATAAATAACCAATTAGAATGCTAACGGGTCTTTAATTAAGCCTAAGCTTAGACCGATTAGTCTTAAGGAAATATACGGTTCAAACGCATGATTAAGCGAAGACCGGAATAGAATGTGTTTTAGACCCGACAAGTTTGAAGACTTGTCTAATATGGGTATTTGATACACACTCTGAATTTTGAGATAAAACCGATAAGGTTTGACCCGTTTCGGCTAACTTATATAAACTAGTTATATAAACCGATCCGAACGTGAATAACGCGTAACGGGTAACCGAATAGGTCGCGAACAGGTTTCCTAGGTTAATATGCTTAAATTATGTTGTGATATCATAATGATACCTTCCATAATGCCCAAAACGAGTTAAATCCTTAATTATGCCCCGTAGGGGTATTTTGGTCATTTTAACGATTATAAAAGGGATTTAACGTAACCCTGATGTTCGGGACTGAAGTAATCAGTAAACAACTTATTTTTAACAGATTATATTAGTTGATAATAAACCGTATGTCTCAAAATAGTTTTAAGCCTAAACTACGCGTATAATACACGTATAAACCCGTTTTAAGCGACGTACGATTAAAAATACGATTCTGGGTTTTCTGATCAGTTAAACAGGCTCAAAACACTATATTTATTATTTAAAATCAGTAGCAATTGGATTCGCATCAAAATTCCTTGTAGAAATCATTTTATGACCGAAAAGGGTAAATTCGGTATTAACCGAATTAAGGCGATAAGCCCAGCTTAAGATCAGTTTAAAAAATAATTTAAAAATCTTCAAAAATCCCAAAATATTATTTAACATCAGTGAGTAAAAGGTTTGGTGCCGAAAATCGGGTTTAGATAGGCTATGCGCTAATCGCGCCGATTAATTAATAAAAAGCTTACTATTTACGCTAATGCGCATATCTCCTAATCTGGACCTCAAATTGATGTCAAATTTGGAGGGCATGTTTATAATTCAGTAGACAAGGGTCTTGTCCACTTATATTACCAAAAAGCTCGTTTTATAACCGAAAGGGCATTACGGTCAATTTTAAGCATTTAACGGAAACTCGCGAACGAATCGGATAATCAACGAAACAAGTAAAGAGGCTTATACCAACATGTAACCCGGCCCTAAAGAAACCTTAAGGCATGTCTACTTCTATCAAAACCGGGTCAGAACCGAAGTCAAGCAAAAAGTCAAACTTTGCGCCTTTCGGTTCCGAATCGATCCTAAATTGAAATTTGCCGAATCAATCATGTTTAGTCATGTTCTAACATTGATTACTAAGTTATATTATGGTTAAAACAGGTTACACGCTTCTCGTATCGCTAATTACCCAATTAAAGCTTCTGTTGACTTTTTCGGTCAACGTTTGACCCGACAAACGACCTAGTTAGGTCTGGAATTGGTACTTGCCCTTATAAGGGTTTAATACCCATATAATTACCTATCTAACGATGCTTTTAATTCGTGATAACACTGAGCTATCGTTAACTAATCCTGAAGTCAACCGTTTATTACGATATGTTGACTTTTAAGCTAATTACTAAGCTATAATTAATTTAGAAAGGTTAGGCAACTTACCAAGTGATTAATGGTTGCTTAGGAAGGCCCTTGATCTGTTTGAAAGCTCCTCAATGATCAGATTGCTTGAACTTTGTGTGAGGAAATGTTGTGACATTGAAGGCCCTTTATATAGTGGGTTTAGGCACCATAAGGTGTTGACAACTAAGCCTAGCACCCTTCCACAACTTATTGACACATGCCCTAGTGTTCTAGGGGGTGTTTTAGGGGCCAATGGGTGAGTTATGATCGATCAAAGTGGGTTAGAATTGCAATGGCAGACAAAGGACCAAAGAAATAATGTTTCTGTCCAGATCAAGCAGTCGCGTAGTGCGACGCCTCCAGGTCTCATGCTCGCGCTACGCGAGCATGTCTAGTTCAGCCAACGTATTTTTATTTAATTGCTGATCGATCCTTGGCTCTTCAAATCTTGTATAGACACTTATATATTGCCGTATGGACCCTTATAATTGACATATAGGGGCTTCAAAACATATACCCACTTTGTTAAGCCCTCGGGTAACTTAATTGTTACCCGAAAAGGTCTAACTTTCAACGTTTACGCTTTAAACCCTCGCACACGAATTTGATCACAACTTTCTCATACGTTGACGAAACTTTATGAAATTTTAACCGTGCATTCTAGTGAGCATAATTTATCGTTACAAAGCTTCGGGTATGTCAAAAGGCCACTCAGAGGTATAAATTAAACATGTTGACACGTTTAACCCCTGTAGTTTGTAATCTCTCACTTTCAGCCTCGTATGATCCGTGATTTGTTCGTTTGAAGGTATGAGCATCACGTAGGGTTAATATACATTATATTTATTCACAGTTGACACTTAGATTACGTATATTCACATACTTTCCATGTTCGTCAGCTTTAGTCCTTTTATAATATTTCTTTCACACGTTTTAAACATTATGACACGTGTCAACATATTACAGGACGTGAATTTCCGAGGTGTTACACTTAGCCATCTCTGGCATACTATTGGGTCTGCCTCACCATTATAGACTGGCGGTTTGCATGCCATGAACTCCTTGTATGTACAAGGCTTTCGTCCTCCGGACTTTTCCTTTGCTAGATTGGCACTATCTTCCAATTTCTTGATTCTTTCATCAACCACTGATAGTACTGTGTTCTGGATCTTATCGATGAAACCAGACAAACTATTTTCGATTGCCTTTCCAACCTCCTCGGTAATCACTTCTCTCATTTGCCCGGTGACTCTCGGCACCGCATCATCGTTACTTTCATCCGCCATCTTTAATACTGAAATGTTTACATTAACCATTAAACATTTCAATTATAACATATGATTTACTTGTTTTTTGGTTTAATCAAGTTCATAACTTGATTCAACCGTTCTTGTTTCATGCATTTCCTGTGTTTGAGTGAACTTACACACTCTTTTCGTGCATATTTGTTCATGTTTCAATTCTATATTCTCTAAATCTACTTAAAACAATTAACTCTTACCGGATGCTTGATCAAGCTTAAACCGAACACACTTTATTGACAACCCTTAGCTCTGATTACCAACTTGTAAGACCCAGCTTAAATAACGAGATTAATAATACAAGATAAGCATTTAGTACTAAAATATCGAGTTTACAAAAACATTTCATGATTTTTAAGACTAATATTCAAGTTAAAAGCAAATTATCCATTAAACATACAAAACATTACTTCAAGTGTCTACTAGATAACGTTTGAAAACATAGTTCAAGTATCTACATATTACTAAAACAAAATAGATCAAATGCGGAAGCTTTGTTTAGTGCGTTAGGTTTTAGACAATTGCTTGGTCACCATCCGGATTTCATCTGTCATCACCTACGGCCAAAACCATGAAAATAATTAGTTTTGACACTTTAAAAGTCGAGTAAAAGCAAGATCCATGTTCAAACATAACTAAAACAAACAAAATTCACGAACTGATACGGTCGCGCTGCGCGACGAGATGAAGGAACGGCCGTCGCGGCCCGCCACCACCGTGGCGTCGCGCGACGGCGACCTGGTTTCTCCGTGGCGTGGCGCGACGAGGTGATTTTGACAGAAGGTTGTTACTTGGAGCTGCTAATTTCGCCTAGCACTACTTATCTCGATTCCAAATTTTAAATTGGCATAACTTTTGACTCGGGCGCCCGTTTTAGCCGATTTTTTTTCCTACGCGACCGTAATTTAATTACGGACGCGTTTATCAACACGTTTTGCATGAAAATATCATTTCAAAAACAGTTGTCCTGTAATTTGTCTCTTGTTTATTTGACCCATTTGTTTACAAGTTCCATGACACGTATTGTTGTCATCACACACTTTAGACTAATGCATCCGTTTCTGCGTTAACCAAATACGAGCTTTTGCTCCCCTCCCGAGGGTTGCTTATGCAATAACCATCATGCTTATTTCCAAGAATTTAACCATGCCTTTCGGAATCAATTGACAAGCGAATGTTCCGAATTATAATCCCCCTACAAGGCTCATGTTTTTGCAACGAATTAGCGTGTCCGTTACACGGCCTACGCTTGGTATATTATAACCAATCACAAGTGATGGTTATTAATTTCTATGTTTCCCACCCAACATATTATGTCCCATTTGGATGCCGAATGGGTGTCACCATTGCTAGACACATCCAATTCTATTTCTAACACATGTTTTTGACCCGTTTTACTTGTCTAAGACCCTTTGTCACTCCCGGGACTTAACAGGTTTTCTTGTTTATCAAATTCCAATATAACAAAGTAAGACTAACAATTAAACATAATGTTGCGAAACTATAAGTCGCGTACCTTCAAAGTGCACCCTTCAAGCGTGTATCACCTCCGGGTTGTCCACTTGACGATCCGGATGCTTTACCTAAAGAGTTCCATTCACCGTCAATTTAGAACTCTTTTATAATCAATAACGGACAATTCATTATAATATTCAAATCTGCGTTTTTGTCCGATTTTAACATTTTATTCCTTACTTAGGCGTTTCAACAAACACCTAGTTGGTCAAATTCTTACATAATCATTACTAGGTTCTTGACATGTTATTTCCTTCTATATCCACTTCAATTGGGCAATTCGCAACAAGTTTCAACATCAAAAATACTGAATTTAATACATGAATTCAGTTTTCACTAGAATAGTAATCACAATCCTAGTGTTTATCTAGTCTCTACAAACCCAATAATCACCTAAAATGATGATTATAGTTTCTACAACTATCATACCAAAATTTAACAACAATTCATCTAGGGTTTTATCCCTAGACAACATGTTACCTCTAATTTCATCCATACATCAAGTAATCAAGCTAAATTTTCGTTTTTCACATTTAACCTAGAATTCAAGATGCAACAAAATACCAAAATTTTGCATACCTTATGATCCCTTTGTCGAGGTGATCACTAATATATAATCAGAAATCGATTCGGACTTGATTTAGGCTTCCAATTTTGAGCTTTTGTGAGAATTTGGGTTTGAAGAGGGAATCCCTGATAGCCCCCTTGTTCTGATCGACCCAGACACGCACGTATGTGTGTGTTTGTGTGTTAATTTCTATTTTAACATTTTACTTTCAATCTTTGCAAGTTTGGTCCCTTAGCTTTTATTTAACTTATAATCTAGATGTTTTAACCTTGTCATACGCCACTACAAGGCTCGTAATTGACTGAGTTATAATCTCCCAGTTAGTTGGTTCTTGTTTGATTAATACTTTATAAATTCTGATTTAAAGTTTTATAAATTCCGGGTTGTTACAAAAATAAATAACCTAAATCTGTCTAGATTAAGGAAGTTAAGAGCCCTAACCCCAATTGTAGAACAATTTCAGATCAATTATCATCATTCTAAGCAGTATTAATTCGGAAACAACGATAAAAAAACAACAACCATAATCGAAACCAAAGGGTACCCTACTGACCTGCAATCCCGGCAGAGGCAGGCGGTGGTGCCGTTTCTCTAGAACCCTAGTCGCCGATGGTAGAGTTGTGGCTGATATTTTCAATCACCATCGTCGTCTTGGTAGCAATCTGATCACCGGAGTGAAGCACAGCGGCCGGAGGAAGCAGTCGTCTTTCTCTCTCTAAATTTTGCATTCAAATTGCATGTTCTAAGTCGGCCCTCATCTTCAAATCGATTTATAGTGTCTAACCCTCATCTTCTAATTTTTAATTCTTCTTTCTTGTCTTCGGTCATTCCTAATCTGACGATTTCTTTATATGAGAAGAATCGGGAGAGATAGAGAGGCAGTGAGGGTTTTGAAGGAGTTTAAGAAAAGAATGCAGAAGGTTCAAGAGGGAAGTCGGTGGAAAGATAACTGGTGAACACGTTTCAAATACCATGTAATTAATTGTGATTAAATTTTATATAATTAATTTTTTGTTTTTCAATATTCAGGTAAAAGACCATATTGCCCTTTTACTACCTTCATTATGTTTTTGTACCACAAGCTGAGAATATTGTAATTACTTAAATTTGGTTGGTACCCTTATGAAATACTTTATAATATAGTATAGAAGTATATATATATATATATATATATATATATATATATATATATATATAAGGGAGCGCTAAAATGAAAACCACCTCTAGTTGTAAGAACCGCGAGAACCACTCTTAACCAATAAAAAAGGGTATTTTAGTCATTTACCCCAAATGTCAAATCTTCCCTCTCTCTTCAATTAAATTCACTAACTTTTTATAAACCTCTCTCCTCTCTCCTCTCTCATCTCGTTCATATATTATCATCTTCATCTCTCAATCTCTCAAATCCATCTCTCATCTTCTCCAAATAAACGCAGAGAAACATGATGGAGGTCGCAAAACAAGAGCGTTAAGTGTGTTAAATTACGTATCTTATTGTGTTATAAAGGATTACGCGTCTCGAATATGTTAACTACGTGTGGTTGTGGTTTTACAGGTAAAATGCGTAATACGGTGAAGTTATAGTGCGTGTTGATGAAGTGATGATAACAATGCGAAAGATACTATTCGGTAGATGTTCGGGTCAAAGAGATGGCTTGAAAGTTCGAGATGCGCAAAAGAATGAAGTGCAAGGGCTTGTATGTCATTTATTCAAAGTTGAAATACATATGAAGAATACGGCCACAATCACAAAGAAAAAGAAACAGATTATAAAGATCGTAGCCTACGGTCGTAAGCCGTAAGCTACGGTTGGACAAGTGAGCAGCTCACATGTGGTTCTTTGGGATGTTAATATGTTTTGAAAAATAAAAACCTAAAGTGGCGGTAGACTTGGACTTGAGGAGGCAGCCATATATGTTTTGAAGAATAAGATATCCATCTTTGATAGTGGGCCAATCATGGGGCTTGGAATTCTTGGACTCACGTGAAAGACAGCCAAAGAGGTCAATAATATCATCACATGCTAGTGGGACTTTGGATTTGTTTTATTGGGCCGACATCAACATGTGAGTTGGATCACTTCCATAGTCAACATAGTCAATCAAATCATCATCAAAAGTCACGCAGACTTTAAGGGAGGCAATAAAGATACATGTGAACATAGAAAGTGGCAGGCATGTGTTGTTTTGTTTAAGGGTTTAAAAAGGAAACAAATTTAACACACACATACAACCGACATGGGGCATATGATCACGTGGGCTTGACTTATCATCAAGGAATTTATTGGGCTTCAACAACATCATCATTATTGGGGAGCAGTAACAGACACGTGACAAAGGGCCATCACGAGTGGACTTCTTTGAGATGGAGTGGGCTGCATATTGGATTGGGCCAACACATACACACACGCACATGTGAATGGACTTGTTTTTGGGCGGCGGACTCCTTGTGGGATCAGAAGTCAACAACAACATTATCAATATTGTAGAACACAATATATTGATGGCAGTAGACGGCAGAGAGGGAAGACCGAAGCTGTGAAGATCATCTCACCCTAATGAGCGGCTAGTCTTTGATGGTTTCCTTCGGATGGAGGGTTTGTATCATTAGGCATTTTTATGTGTTTTTAATCATTGTAACTTGGTGATCTAAGCATTCGATGCTTTTCACCATGGATTTAATTGACTGATTGTAACTGGTTGCATTTATTTAAACCTTAATCTCTAAGCATTCAGTTCCCGAGAGTTCTCAGTTCCCGAGAGTTCTAGTAATTGGGATATATTTGACATGGGGTTAGGGTTTGTAATTGTAATTGATAATCATTCGATAACCTCCCGTTATGTATTGACCGGAGTACTTAGTCGTTGGTTATCACAATTGGTTAATTAGGTTAAACATTTATGTCTATGTGAATGTTTTGATTAAACACGTAACTGAACTTGTTTGCAAACCTGAAATTCGGAGGAACCTTTCTTTTTCCTATTGGTTAAAACCTCAAGTTCTTAATTCGTAATTTAGTTAATCCACAAATCAAACAATCATTAGTTTATTTTTTTCTATAGTAGTTAATTAATACTTAGCATAATAACACTTTCCACAATCCTCCTCTGGTTCGATATCCGACTTACTCTAGCTACTAGTTTATTTCGGTTTTTGCATGTCCTTAACGACAGACATCAAAACATCTCACACTTCATTTCTCAATTCCTTGTCTCCTCTCCCTCGTCTTCTGTCTGACAGCCACACCGGCCGACTGCCGGAGCCGGTATTCCAGTCACACCCCCCTCTTTCGATAGATGAACGGACCACCACCACCATCGTCGGGTGGTGGTGGTGAGCGACGGCTGGTCCAAGAAATCGACGAGAGAGAGAGAGAGAGAGAGATACGCAATGGCAGAGGCGAAGAGAGAGAGGTGAACGGTTGTCCCACCACCACCATCGTCGGTTCATCTTTCGATAAATGAACGGACCACCACCACCATCGTCGGTTTAGCGGCGGCGGCGCCGCTCATAGCGGCAGCGGTTGGGGGATTTCGACGGTTGTCCTGTAACCACTATGTTCTTACACTTCATTTTATTCTAAAACATTTAATTTGATGTTCGATAGGTGGGCAAATTTGGGTTAGCATTGACAGCAAACTTGATTTGGAAGTTACCAGCAAACTTGATTTGGAAGATGCAAATTTGATTGCTGTGATGGATAGTGGTCAGTGTGTTGAAATGGGTACACATGGTGAACTGATTAGCGCACAGGGGTTGTATTCAGAGTTTCTTAGATATGAAGAAGTGGTCAAACTTCCTGAAAGGTACATTACTAATCTTTTTCGTTTTGTGTGTGTTTGTATGTTTGTGATGGTTATATGAGTTGTGATATTTTTCAGGTTACCAAGTAAGAATGACAATGCCAATGACTCAAAGTTTTCAGTTCGGTCAACAGCTGCTCAACGGTCAGATCTGGTGCGATTCTCGGTTTGGGTTCGGGAAATCTGAGCCAAACCCCGGTCAGTTTCGCGATTCTCGGTCAGTTTCGGGTTTTTGGTTTGGGTCGAAAGTAGTCAACGGACCCGGTTCGGGTCAACAGCAGTCAAACAAGTCAAAGATGGTCAACTGAGGACCAGTAAAGTTTAAACGTAGCGAGTTATTATTACGTTAGTTTAGATTTTATTTAATTAACGCGCACCGAGCTCGAACTGATACTTTAGTGACTTGTTACGTTTGGCATTTTGATAGAAATTTTATATATTGTGTTTATATTGTTGAGTTTTGAAAAGATAACGACAACTTGAGTTGTCAGCTTATTCCAAAAACAGAGGAAACTCTGTTGGTTTTCCGTAAAAACGTAAAACGTAAATAGTTTAACATAAAACGTAAAAACGCAAAACGTAAAAAGTTTAACGTAAAAAGTAAAAAGTTTAACGTAAAACGTAATTTTTTTAACGTACGTAACGTACTATTTTAACGTAAAACGTAAAGTTTTTAACGTAAAACGTAAAAAGTTTAGCATAAAACATAAAAACGTAAAAGATAAACTTTTTAACGTAAAACGTAAAAGATAAACTTTTTAACGTAAAACGTAAACTTTTTAACGTAAAACGTAAAAAGTTTAACGTAAAACGTAAATTTTTTAACGTAGAACGTAAACTTTTTAACGTAAAACGTAAACTTTTTAATGTAAAAACGTAAAGTTTTTAACGTAAAACGTAATTTTTTTAACGTAAAACGTAAAAAGTTTAACGTAAAACGTAATGCGTAAAACGTAAACTTTTTAACGTAAAACGTAAAACGTACATTTTTAACGTAAACTTTTTAACGACGTGTGAAAAAGCCGGGCGTAAAAACGGCGCGTTAAAAAACGACGCGTGAAAAAACGGGCGGAAAAACGGCGTGTAAAAAACGACGCGCACAAAAAGTTTGTTTTGTTAAAAAATCTGAATTTAAAATGGATTTTTAATAAAAAAATTATGTTTAAAAAATAACAATTAATATAATAATACAAAATTAGTAATAAAAAACAATAAAGACAAAAAAGACAAAATTGAGTAAATTTACCAAACTAACCTTTTAAATTAAAGTATTAAAGAAATAATAAGACAAAACATATTTAATAATACTTTTTAATTACTTTTAATTTTATCTATTGATCTTGAAGATCTAATGGTTGAAAAGTGGTTCTTACAACTGGGGGTGGTTTTCATTTTAGCGCTCCCATATATATATATATAGGGTTGAGTTCATTTCAGAATTTTAAATAACAACAGAACTTTCAGAACTTCTAATAAACAATCATTTTATATATAAGTTTTTGTATTTAGGATCTTTTATCATCTATTATATGTATTTATTTGATTATATACATGTTAAAAGTAGTTTACATATGTTTAATTGCCAAAATTATATATATGTGTCATAACTAATTACGTATATGTAAAAAAATTAGTTTACATATGTGTAATTATAAAATTACATATAAGAAATGATAAAATTACTCTTAACATGTATGTAATCGTAAAAATACACATAATAAATGATAAAATTATCTTAAACATAAAAATATATAAATAAAAAGATTGTTTATTAGGAGTTCTGCGAGTTCTGTAAATATTTATATACTAAAAAGGGAATCTATATATTTAACCTCAAACAATAGAAGGCCGAATTAGTTCAAACAATACAACTCAAATTGGATTTTAAACCCAAATAAAAACAGACCCAACTACTCAAATTGTTCAACAACGACGAACAATTAAAACCCATTTCAAATTTATAACAACCATTATGGTTTTTTTTATATGATTATTGAGTTTATATCATAATAGCCTACTTTTTAGTGACTTCGGGCCTAAAACATTTCAAGAATTCGCAGGGGAGCAAACACATAGTGGAACTTAGAGCGTTCACATCCAACCTCCCATTTTTACCCTATACTAAAAATCACTATCTTTTCTTTCTCCTTTTCAGTTGAATAATACTTTTTAATACCTTTATTATAACATTTCACTTTCAAAATAAATTAAAAATTATAAGGAGAGAACAACGTCCCCTCATATTTACAGATAAACACTAACATTTTCTCTCATCTCAACTCACAACTACCTACAACCACTTTTTCATAAAATAAAAACTTACGTAATTTGGGGGTTGGATATGAACAAGGGCGCAACTTTGTAGGGCAGGGGGACGCCCGACCCCCGAACTTTTCGCTCAGTATTGTACGGTATGTAGTTTTCGATAATATTTTGTAGGTATATACGTTTTCGACCCCCAGTTTTATAATTTTATTAGGTATATACGTTTTCGACCATCGGATCGAAAATCTCAAGATTCGCCACTAGATACTCTTGTAGCTTATATGTTTATGTTTAGACTCGAACAACAAGCCATAGACCGCACAACGTGCAATAAAAAACCCAAAAAATACACCAAAAATAGGATTCCAGGATCCAGGCACAGCACTAACGTACGCTCCTCCACTCACAAAACCCTCAATTTTCATCGCTATAAACGGAATCCTTCATCTTCGTCTCTGTTCTTCATTCAAATTCTCAATCAATTCTCACAATTCGCACATTACAGATCTCCATAATCGCTCGTAAGTTCTCTATTTCAACACCACTTGCAATTTCCCCCATTTTTTTTTCACATTTTTCACATTTTTTCCTTCATTTTTACCTAATTAGAGCTCGATAATCTGGTTATATACTGTTTTAGCTTGTACGATCGTTAGCAGATTACTGATCTCGTTCAATTTGTTATCATATAGTTGAAATTGAAACCCTTAGTAGCTGAATCCTGTGTTTAGAGTGTGTTTAAAGTAGTTTAATCATCGTATACAGTAGCAGATAGCTTGATGCAATAAGATAAGGTGTTATAACTGTTGTTTTGTAATTTATCATTAGGTATAAAGCTGCTAGAGTGATTTTAGGGTTAGCTAGGTGTTGATTATGCTTGAATTAGGGTTAGCTAGTTGTTGATTATGATCGGTTACGTATCGTATGAGCGCGTTAAGTTTATGTCTAATTTAATCTCTCTTTATAGGTCTTCTATGTAGTATGTATATTTGTTTCTTGTTACCTTTAACTACTAATAGTGCTATTTGGATTTGATTTTGTTCTGTTTTTTCAGTTTGATTGAACGAATATATATGTATGTGTTGTTCGATATGCAATCTCTGGAATAACACATAAAGTCTAGGGTTAGCTTGCTATTTATTTATTTATTTATTATGATTACTCACATATCATATGAGCGTTAAGTGTATGTCTAATTTAGTCTATCTGTATTGGTCTTCTATGTATATTTGTTTCTTGTTACCTTTACAAGAATCTGATATTCAGTGTTCTTTTTAGTTCAATGTATGCAGTTCTTCTTGATGTTAACTACTAATGATGTCATTTGGATTTGATTTTGTTTTGTTTTGTTTTTTCAGTTTGATTGAATGAATATATATGTGGCGTTCGATATGCAATCTCTGGAATAACACATAAACTCTTGAGCTGAGTTGATTTTTCGAGGGGCTTCAATTGCTTTAGTGATGTGGACGAATGTCTTCAAAATTGTATGTATCTTCCTTTTACTTGGACTTTACTTTTCTATATATTATTATGGTTTTTATGGATGCTGTTTATGGTATATAACTAGACGTTGTTATACGCTTAAATGAATCTAAATTTTATTTGGTTGATTACTAAAGTACTGGATTTTCTTCCATTTTAAACGTAGGTTTATCTATTCGTTTTGAGAACTTAATGAATAAATAATCTTTTCATATGTTGCACTTTGTTTGGATTACTTAAAAACGAATCAAATGATGACATACCCCTTATCATATGTTTCTATATTCATTCTCTTTGACTTTTCTGAAGGGCGGTCTACATCAAGTGTCATGGTTCCAGCTTCTCCCAAACGAGTCTGATCCCATCCTATCCGACAGAAGGTTCCTCATTTTGATAATTTTAGATCTTGTTATCTGTATTATGTTAAGCAACAATGTCTTATAATTTGGCTCTTTTCTGTTCAAGTTAGCGAGGTTTTAGTTTTCGCTGAACTTTTGAATTGTTTTTGACAGTTTAAAGTCGAATCAAAAGGATACTGGTGCACAGTTGGTTATTTCATCCCATTTGCAATTGCAAAAAGATGGGTTTCTTAGCACATGGGGTAATTCTTTCGTTGGGCCTTGGGACCCATCGCAGGGCCTGCATAACCCTGGTAATTGTTCATTATTTCATCACACAGTTCAAGAATTAAATCACCATATTTATTCCTCCGGTTAATTTGTTCCTTCACAAACTTCGCAGACGAGAAAATTAAATTATGGCTTTTTATCCCTGGTCGTCATTCATCTGTCGTTGATAAGGCCAAAGCTGCTGTATCTAAACTAAGAGGTACAATAATAACACTTAATTAGTATTATTATTATTGTTATTATTTTGTAATTTATGTTTATAATGTGTTGCAGTTTTTGCATCTGGATTGTGGTTAGCACCTGGGGATTCTGAAGAAGTGGCAGCAGCACTTTCTCAAGCTTTACGGAATTGTATTGAAAGGTTTCTCTTATGCTCATTCTATTTTAGGTTCTTTAGATTATTTTTTAGTTATTTAATAAACTTGTGCATTTTTTTATTTAATTATTGTTGATAGAGCTTTAATGGGACTCTCATATGTGAGATTCGGGGATGTATTCTCAAGATATCATTCATCTTCACAAGGAGAAGAACTATTCAGGTGTGCAACACAATTCTGTACTGTTGAGTGTTGACTATTTTACTTTTGACTATATTAACGTATGTTGACTATTTGATCTTTGTAGGAGAGGCCAGCCGGTGCTTGAGTTCATCTTTACAGCAACGGAAGAAGCTGTATTTGTTCATGTCATAATATCAGCAAAGTTTGTCAACTTCATTTATCTTTTCCTTTTGTCATTATTTGAGCTTTGAATTGCTATATGGATATGCTAAATTTACATTTTACAACCCCTTTTGTTACCAGGCATGTTAGGGCACTTACAAATGGTGATATGGAGACAATCTTAAAACGCACATCTAGTCATTCCGGTGTCAAGCTTCCAGGTCATTTTAGTTCACTTACGTCTTCATCTTTCGTTTTTAGTGCTTTGTTAAATCATCAAGGGGTGTTTGGATGTGTGCATTTTGGAAAATGATTATGTAGTACTGAATAATCCATAATCAGAAAATTAGCTTCAATAAAATGTGGTGCAGAAGAGAGTGTTTGGAAGTGCTTTTACTGTTTTAAGCTGTAATAATCACTTTCGATGGTGTTATTAGGGTGTTTGACGGATTTTGATGATGAAAGAAATAGATAAGATAATGGTGAATATACATGATTTAGTTTACCCTTTTGATGATCAGTTTTGTTTAGGGGCGTGCATGGTTCGGTTTCGGTTTTAGAAACGGTTTGGTTTGGTTTTTGGGTTTTGGAACAGAATTACCTAAGGTTCAAAAATAAATAGTATAATCGAATTTTTAATACTCTTTCTTAAATTTTTACATTTATGTTAATATATTTAACATTTTTAGTTAATACTATTCACATACACTTAACCTTCTAATCTATTTTTATGTTTCTTCAAAGTTTTTATTAAGACATATTCATTTATAATACTTTGAAAATCATTTAGTTTTTAACTTTTTATGTTAAATTTGTTATTTCTTGCAGACAATGGATAAATCATTTTAAAGATAAATAAGCATGTCAATGTTCTTATTATAAATACTTAGCATTCAAGAATAAAATTGATAATTCCTAAATCAACATATAACCAACATAAAAAATGATTTTTTGAGTTATTTGGTTCGTTTCGATTTTAAAATAATGCAAAACCAAAACCGGACCTGAAATATCGGTTCGTTTTTTTTCGGTTTGTCTTTTTTTGTGCGGTTCGGTTTTTTTTCTTTCCTTTCAGTTCGATTAAATCGGTTTTTTTCGGTTCGGTTTTCTGCTCGCCCCTAGTTTTGTTGTAGCTAGTATTAAGTTTGATTATCACGTTGCCATAAAATAATAATTATAAGATAGTAATAAGCGGTACTTGCCACTTGGTTACCCTTAACACCAAGAACTGATTATTTTGACTAATTACTATCATATTCACATCCAGACACCTTATAAATGTAATCTAGATAAAACTATTAGCACTAAAGTATATGTGATATTGAAAATTGATTTTTACAGTTATTGTTGCACCTCATGGAATGCGTGGCAGAATTACTGGAATTTGTCCAGGTGACCTCGTGAAGCAATTATACTTCAGGTGGAGTTACCATTATTACAATATTATAAAGCCATCATTTCATAAACTTATTTCTTTTATAATTTAATGATGAAAACACTCATGATTCTTGTTGTTCCTTGTAAACATAACCTTACAGTTCGGGGAAGTTTAAGGCAATTAATGGAATCGTAGGTCTTCCAAACCAGTTTTCCCAAAGTTCTGGTTGCCAATTGAGGGGACAAAACTGTTATATTGAAGTAACCCTAGGGTGTGAAAATGCCGAAAGTGAAAAATCCCTTCCACCAAATTCAAATACGAGTTCAAAGAATCATGTATCGGAATCTTCTAGTGCCGCAAAAGAAAATGAAAAAACGTTTATTTATCCGGCTGAGGCAGTCCTTGTCCCACTTGTGCAAACATCATCCGCTAGATCATCTCTTAAAAGGTATCTCTTTTATCTCCTTCATCTTTTTTAATAAACTATGTTAGTAAAATCTAGACTTTCACTAAACCAAATATATGCATGGAAATACCAAAATTGGGGTAAAAATTTGTATAATTTACTTTAACCAATACTGAAAAATGTGTAAATTTTGTGTAAATTAACTAAACCAAACAAAGAATCGTAATTAAAATTTGTAGGTCCGAATATAAAAAAAGATTAAAAAATGTGTGTGTATATTATATTTGAGATAATATGCATGAGTTTTATATTTATCATATTTCTTTTTCAAATTAATTATATAACAAGTTAATTAAAAAAAACATAACATTGTCCCTACTACAGTGTTTACCCTCATAATAGAGGTTTGGTAATTATATGTATATAAATTTTAGGAATACAATTATTAGTATTTTTATGTAGCATATTTTATAATATTTATTTTACAAATATAATGAGTTTTTATAATTTTTTAGAGTTAATTACATAGGTAGTCCTTGTGGTTTATTGAAAGTAACACTTTTGAGTACTAACATAAAATTATACAAGGGTATTTTAGTCCTTTTACACTGATTTAACAGAAAAATTAACGGCAGTTAGCTTTAACACTCAAAGGTGTTACTAAAAAAAGTTAGTACTCAAAGGTGTTACTTTCAATAAACCACAAGGACTATCTTTGTAATTAACTCAAAAAAAAAAAGATAATATAATCTGAACAAAGTAATATGTAAATCTAAAGCATTGGGTGTATTGTATTTCATGTAAAATTATTATGCATGCACTGGACTTTAGAGTTGAAATAAATTTGGACATTTGGTGTAAGCTTATTTCAAGATAATGATCTTTTACATAATACACGATGTAAATGTTTGGTACATGCTACATACATTGGAAATGCTCTGATATATATGTTGCATTTTCTTATCTTATAGATTCTGGCTCCAAAATTGGATGGGCCAGTCGTTATCCAGCTCATCATTCTCTATGCAATGGTAAGTTTTATTAGTTTCAAATAATCTATAATCATCTATTTATTCGATTGTATACTATATTTTATGGTGCTTTTGGTTTGGTATTTTGCAAATTGCAGTGATGCGTTCTGTACCATGGATGGATCATGGCACGATAATGACATGCGGACTCAACATGGTTACAATAGTAGTGGGAATAGTAATAGTAGTAGCATTAGCACTAGTTCATCTAGTGATAGTGATTATAGAATGACTGGTGAAACTGGTGATCTTGAGGCTGATGCTGATTCACTATCTTGCATGAAGTCAGGATTGACTACTGCTGACCAAATGCATATTGATAGCTCCAAGCTGGTATGAGCATTTATCTATATTTGTAAATTATATATATATATATATATATAGGGTGGGAGTTGGCTACAAAGTCTATTTTACCTACAAAGTGTAAAAAGTCATAAAACACCACAATTTCAGCCATAAAACACACTCAAAACCCACAAATAACAAAGTGAAGATTACTAAAATGCCATATTTGTGGGTTTTGTGTTGTGTTTTGGATTATAAGGCTTTGATTAACGAATGACTAACGTTAGTGTGTTTTATGTTAATTATCATGTTTTGTTTTATATTCATAATTCTACAATTATGTGTTTGAAGTTTTTATAGAATGTTAGGGTTTGGATATTGTGTTTCAGTGAGCTTCACTCTCTTATTTGTGGGTTTTGGGTGTGTTTTATAGCTGAAATTGTGGTGCTTTATGACTTTTTACACTTTGTAGGAAAAATGGACTTTGTAGCTGAACCCCACCCTATATATATATATATGTATATATATATATATAGAGGCCGGTTATCATACAAATGCGCTTATCGTACATTACGTACGGTACAATCTCAGCCGTCAGATCATCTTCCGGCATTGAAATCGCATGTTGTTTTTTCATAACAATTTCGCATGTTTTTTTAACATGCGATTTCATCAAAATTACCACATGCGAAATTGTTACAAAAAAACATGCTATTTCATCAAAATTATCACATGCGAAATTGTTACAAAAAACAACATGCGATTTCATCAAAAATTATCACATGCGAAATTGTTACAAAAAAATCAACATGCGAATTCAATGCGCGATAAAAGATCCGACGGCTGAGATTGGCGCGTACGTAATGTACGATAAGGGCATTTGTACAGTACTCTTTACATATATATATAGGGTAGGGATAGTGTACATTAATTCAGAAGTGTGAGAAGTGTAAGAAGTGTATTATAACACTATATATAACACTATATAACACCATATAAACACCGTATTACACTATGTAACACCATATAACACCAAATAACACTATGTAACACTATATAACATTATATAACAAATATAACACTATACATCTATCATAGACATGCTATCAGACAAAATATAGTGTTATATTTGTTATATAACGTTACATAGAGTTATATGGTGTTACATAGTGCTATACGGTGTTTATATGGTGTTATATAGTGTTATAATACACTTCTCACACTTTTGGATTAATGTACAGGATCCTCTACCTATATATATATATATATATAGGGGAGGGTTTAAATGAGAACGCTAAATATCGCGAGAACCGTGAGAACGAATGAAAAGACCACGAGAACTTGGTCAAATACAATTCAAATTCAAAATTTCTTTTACACTTATCATTGTTGTTCGAAAAAATGTTAGAAATTAAATTTACACGTTTAAATTTACATGAATTCGTAAATAAAGAAAATTTACACATGTGTAAGTTTGTCATTTACACATGTGTAAGTTTGTCATTTACACATGTGTAAATTTGTTATATTTACACATGCGTAAAAAATCTAGTAAGAGTGATTTTGAGAGGAGAAATGAATTATTTGATGTTGTAAATTCTTTTTTGATGTTGTATTTTAATTACAATGAGGTTTGTATTAAAAAAATTGGTTTTGATTCGTTTTGTCATTCGTTCTCATGGTTCTCGCATCAATACAAACCTCATTCTAATTAAAATACATCAAAAAAGAATTCACAACATCAAATAATTCATTTCTCCTCTAAAAATCACTCTTACTAGATTTTTTTACACATGTGTAAATATAACAAATGTGTAAATGACAAACTTACACATGTGTAAATTTTCGTTATTTACGAATTCACGTAAATTTAAACGTGTAAATTTAATTTCTAACATTGTATTCGAATAATAATGATAATTGTAAAAAAAAATTTGAATTTGAATTGTTTTTTTACCAAGTTCTCGTGGTTTTTTCATTTGTTCTCACGGTTCTCGCGATATTTAGCGTTCTCATTTAAACCCTCCTCTATATATATAGGTGTATATATATATTTATATATATATATATAGGGCCAGGATCATTTCAGAACCATAAATATTTAAAGAACTTGCAGAACTCCTAATAAACAATCTTTTTATTTATATATTTTTATGTTTAGGATAATTTTATCATTTATTATGTGTATTTTTAAGATTACATATATATTAAGAGTAATTTTATCATTTTTTATATGTAATTTTATAATTACACATATGTAAACTAGTTTTTTACATATATGTAATTAGTTATGACACATATATATAATTTTGGCAATTAAACATGTGTAAACTACTTTTAACATGTATGTAATCAAAGAAATACATATAATAGATGATAAAAAGATCCTAAATACAAAAACTTATATATAAAATGATTGTTTATTAGGAGTTCTGAAAGTTCTGTAGTTATTTAGAGTTCTGAAATGAACTCAACCCTATATATATATATAATTAATTGACTGCATCGCCACAGCAGTTTGACTTTTTTTTTATGCTCACCCTTCTCAAGTTTCAACAATGACAGCTATACTCCCTCAACCTTTTGAAATCTTTGTAAAATGTCATTTTGATCCCCTCAAGTTTGATGTGCTTATTTATCTACGTGTTGATATAAATTCAAGTTAGCTCACGTTTTGACATAATTTTTTTAAACGAGTCATGTACAATACCATACGTTTTCATTAGATGGTATAAATCGAGTTACTTTACGTTTCATGAGTCATGTCAAATATAATATGTTCTGGTGCTTATTAATATTGACGTTTTCCATTGGTCTACGTTTTGACGTTTATGTACATGTCGGTATAAAGTCAAGTTGGTTTATGTTTCGACATAATTACATTTTGACCCCCTCAAGTTTTTCGTGCTTATTTTTATGTACGTTTTGGTCTATGCAGTTAATGCGGTAGAATATCGGATATCGGTCAAGGACCGATATTTGAAATATAGGTTATCTCGGTGAGATATCGGTGGGATATCGGTAATTTTAATATAATGCAGAATTTATATATATAGAAATTTAACACCAATAATTCAGTGATGTATCGGTTATGTCGGTCAAATATCAGTGATATATCAGTTATATCGGTCAAATATCAGTGATATATCGGTCAATATCGCCGATAATATCGGTACCGATATTTTGACCGATGTTTGACACTGATATTTTACAAAAAAATTCATTACGCTTAAATCATGTTAAAAAACCGGTGTAGTTTATGTAATAAAACCCAAACGGCTTGTAATTTATGTACATTATGCAGGGTAGTAAGCGATCTCGAACTGGAATGACCGAGTCATACGGTCAGGCTGGTGCAATCGGTAATGCATCTATGCAAGAAGGATATAACTCAATGGAAATCAACAATGATCAAGGTGGGTCCCAGTGGGACTGGGATGATGATGACAGAGGCGTTGTCATGGATATCCAAGCACTTCTCTCTGAGTTCGGAGATTTTGGTGATTTTTTCGAAAATGACGTTTTGCCATTTGGGGACGTAAGTAAATAAAAAATGAAATCTTTCATTCTACCTCTAAACTATTGTATAATGTTAAAAGTAACCCTTTAATTTTGTAAATGTCACTTTGACCCCCTCAAGTTTCTAAAGTTTCGAGTTTACCCAAAAACTATTTTCTTACGTTTTTTATGTGCATGTCGGTATAAATTCGAATTCGTAATTTGTGTTTGGAAACGTTTCGTGTCAATATTAAAATGCCTTTATATTTGTGTACATTTTGAGTTGGACCACGTTTTGACGTAAATTTTGTTTGGAAACAAATCGGGTCAAATAGAATACGATTTCATTGGACTATAATTTTGACTTACTATACGTTTCAACGTAAATTTAGTTCGAAAATGAGTAGGGTCGATTGTAGTCTATACTTTTATCACGCTGCGTACGACGCTACCACACGTGTTTATATTATGTACGTTTTGAGTTGGTCTAGTAAATTTTGTTTGGAAGTAAGTCGGGTCAAATTTAATACATTTTAATACGTTTTGAGTTTAACATTCTCTTTGATGGTGAAAAGCCGCCAGGGACTGAGGAGTCGCAAACACCAATGTTTTCCGCAACCGACGGTGGAGATGCAAGTAGCAGCCCGTTTACGGGGATGATCGATTCCTCCGACCCAATGATATTACCAGTCGGGTTTTCATCATTCGAGAGTTTCAATCCACCATCAACGGTTGTCGAGGAATCAATAAGCAAAAATCAAGAAACTACAAAAGACGCTTTATCTTCTGGATCAATGAACTATAATCCACCACCACCTACTTCTACCGAATTTGATTATTTGATAAAAGCGGAAGCCTTAATGACCTTTGCACCAGAATACGGAGCGGTTGAAACCCCGACAACTGATTTGTTATCATCAGTTATTAAAAGCCCGTACGTTCCGAAATCCCGAACAGCAGAGAGTGCAAATTCAAGTACAAATAGCTACGTTTACTCTGCAATACCTCCCCATCATGATGCATCTGATGATAAATCTAAACCAACCATTGGTGTAAATTCAAAAGACAAATACTTTCTTCAATCGAGGAAATACTACACTCATGTTGAAAGCGGAAAAAACGATAAAAAAGACGAAAAACCGCCATCTCGTGATAATATTGTTGACGATGTTGCACCATCGGCATTAGCCTTATCGGGTTATAATTCTTCTAATGCGGGTCTTAGGGCGTCTACTCGGAATAAGATAACGGAAAGTTTTCTTGTATCGTCAAAAATGGCGATTGCAAATGAGCTAGAGTGCATTATGTTTCAAGCTTTTATGTGCAAGATAAGGCATACGTTATTAACTCCCACCAGCTCGTTGCAAATGAATCGGTTATCTGGAAGTAATGTTCTATATCAAATGCATGGTGAATCAAACGTTTTATCAGATAATATATCTAATAAATATGATATAAAGAAGAAGGAAACAATTCCCGTTAGAATTGCGGCTGATTTAGACAGTGGGCTGCTTGACGGGCCTTTAAACCCGCCCGTTGGTGTTTGGCGAACCGTTGGTGTCACTAAAGGTTCAAAATCCATGACACAGGGTATGGAACCGTTTGGTTCGTTACCGCATAATTCGTTTAATGAGGAAGGAATGTTGTCGTACGGTCAAAGGCAACCTCTTTTCGAGCTTTTAGATGGACTGCCGTTGCTTTTTCAACAAGCAACGTCTTTTGTGGATGTGACGTTAGATGCGGATTGTGGGGATGGGCCTTATGGTTGGCTGGCAATGCAGGAGCAGTTGCGGCGGGGGTTTTCGTGTGGGCCCTCTTTGGTTCATGCGGGTTGTGGTGGGGTTTTGTCTTCTTCTCATTCTCTTGACATTGCAGGTGTTGAGCTGGCAGACCCACTTTCTGCTGATGTAAGCTTTTTTTACCTTTTTACTTCCTCTGTTAAGTGTTGTAATGTCACAATAGTTGGTTTTGATTCATGGATTAATTGTCATTTTTGGTTAACTGATAATTTAGGTGTAAATAATCAGTTTCATACCATTTGAAATAAAATTGATTATCTAATGGTAAAATATAGTAAAATGCCGTTTTCGTCCCTGAGGTTTGGCCAGTTTTGCGACTTTCGTCCAAAGGTTTGTTTTTTCGCATCTGGATCCAAAAGGTTTGAAATCTTGCCATTTTCGTCCGGCTTGTTAACTCCATCCATTTTTTCTCTGCTAAGTCAGGGGTATTTTCTTCTTTTTTGTTAACTTAAAGGGCAATTCGGTCTTTTTTTACTTTATGTACAAGCATTTAAAATACCCCTGACGGAATCCGTTAGACTGAATTGCCTATTAAGTTAACAAAAAAGACGGAAATACCCCTGACTTAACGGAGAAAAATGGATGGAGTTAATGAGCTGTATGAAAATGGCAAGATATCAAACCTTTTGGATCCTGATGCAAAAAAACAAACCTTTGGACGAAAGTCGCAAAATTGACCAAGCCTCAGGAACGAAAATGGCATTTTACTCTATAACTTCCTATTTACCTCTTGTTTTAACCTAATTTGAGAGCCTTTCAGTCGTTTTACAAATTTTCTACCGTTCTTTCATTATTGAGTAGCCTTATGTTTGGTTTTTTTCAGGTGCATGCATCATATGCAATCACTTTGCTACAATCTGACATTAAATCAGCCTTGAAATCGGCCTTTGGCACCTTTGATGGACCCCTGACTGTCAGTGATTGGTGCAAAGGGCGAAATGGTCAAACTGATGTATTTTCAGCTGAATCATCTGCAAGCATAAATGATTCTTCGGTTGAGCCAATAAGCCCATCTCAGTCTGCTGGTGGGTTCACATCTTATCTTAGCAAAGGTTACCCATAAAATAAAGTTATTCTCATAATAGTTGCAACATAACCGAAAACTGATCATCTAACAGTAAATACACATCGTTTCTATGGAAAAAAAACTTTTCTACCATTCTGTTACAGTTTATTATCTAATTCTGGTTATTCAATAGTTTAAAACGCACATCCAAACATCCTTTATGTATGTTACTCAGCATAATAAGATATGCATATTTGTGATAGATGGAACTCGAGTGGATGACATAAGCGAGTCAGAGCAGCAACTAGGACTCAGGCCTGCGCTTCTCGTAATTCCTATTCCCGCTATTCTCGTCGGGTATGGCTTTTGTTATACCCTTTTCTGGCTTCTAGTTCACAAGTTTGAAAATGACAAATATTATTAAGGGAATCAATTGTCGATAGTAGAAATTTAAAAGTAATGTATGCAACAGGTACCAGGATGATTGGCTAAAAACCTCAGCAACCTCTCTTCAACACTGGGAAAAAGCTCCTTTTGAACCTTATGCTATGCAGAAACACGTGAGAAAAATTAGTAAATTACTATGTTGCCCTTTTAAGTTAACACCAATCTTCACAGTTAATTATTTGCTTCTGGTTATTATTGCAGATGAATTACTGTGTCATTTGTCCTGATATAGACCCCCTTACAACTGCTGCTGCAGACTTCTTTCAACAACTAGAGACTGGTGTGTCATTAATAAATTATTTCGTTTTATGTTTTAAAATATTAATTTTTTAAAAATATTTTGCAGTGTATGAGACTTGCAAATTAGGAACTCATTCACCTCAAAATTTTGGGAACCAAACGGCTAAGGATTCGGGAAAATGGTCTTCTTCTGGTTTTGTTTTACTTGACTGCCCTCAATCGATGAAGATCGAAAGTGATAGTGCGTCTTTAGTGGGATCAATTAGTGATTATTTTCTTTCTTTATCTAACGGATGGGATTTAACAAGTTTCTTGAAGTCACTCTCGAAGGTCTTGAAAGCCCTAAAACTCGGTTCCTGTTTTGCCCCTAATTCAAAAGAAGGGAACAGCACTCCTTGTACAGTAAGTTGTGTGTTATTCAATGTTCTTTTTTTTGTTAAATAACTGATTACCATTTTTAATTATTGTTGGGGTATATTAATCAGGTAATATATGTGGTGTGCCCGTTTCCCGAGCCAGTTGCGGTCTTGAAAACTATTGTTGAATCGTGTGTAGCTATTGGTTCAGTCGTATTTCCATCATCAGATAAAGAAAGAAGAACCGCAATGCAAAATCAAGTCGGGAAGGCGTTAAGTTGTTCTACAGCCGTAGACGAAGCATCGATATCAAACGTAGTGACGATTTCCGGTTTTAGTATCCCGAAACTGGTGTTACAAATCGTGACCGTTGATGCAATCTTTAGGGTCACAAGTCCGTCTCTTAACGAACCCGTTATTCTCAAGGAGATTGCTTTCACGGTCTACAATAAAGCCCGAAGAATCTCTCGAGGGTCATCTGCTGATGTCATTCCGTCAGTTTCAGTATCGGGTCGATCTCAGTCTCATTCAAGTATGATGCAAATGAATTCTCCGGTCCCAGGGATGTGGAAAGATTCTATCGGCTCGCGAATGGGGTCTAGAGAGGGTGAACTCGATGCTAGTTTACGCGCCGGTGTGTGGGATAACTCGTGGCAGATGTCCCGGTCCGATAGACCCGGAGAATATTATTTTCAAGACGAGCTGAAATACATGTTTGAGCCACTTTTTATTCTGGCTGAGCCAGGTTCGTCGGAACGCGGAGTGTCACCGGAGTCGTTAAAGCTTTTAACTGACGATGGTACGAGTTCTGATACTGGGCTGGGCTCTCAAATGGATGGATCTGATGACGGGTTCGGGTCGGGCCATCAGAAACAACCTCCGAGCCTACATTGTTGCTACGGTTGGACTGAGGATTGGCGGTGGCTCGTTTGCATATGGACCGATTCTCGAGGCGAATTGCTCGACAGCTGTACGTTCCCGTTTGGTGGAATTAGTAGTAGACAAGATACGAAAGGATTGCAATTTCTTTTCATCCAAATTTTACAGCAAGGATGTCAGATACTACAGGCGTGTTCTTCAGATACAAACACCGCTAGGCCTCATGATTTTGTCATTACACGAATCGGGAGTTTTTTCGAGCTCGAATGCCAAGGTATAATCATTAACATTTCTTTTTCAAAACGTAGATAAAAATAAGTAAATTGCGACGGGCCAGTCTACGTGAAGTAAAAAAACCCACGTCGCGGCAGTATTCAAAAGTTACACAAAAGTTATTGGTTCAGTTTGTTACGGTATTGACACTCGTTATAGCCAGAAAAACGAATATCTGCGGCGGGTTCGGAATGTAATTCAAAATTCAAATAACCTAACGGTACATATGGAAAATTTAGAAAAAGACATTATGTTGAGGAAAAATGAAATGACAGAAAATAAGTAAAAGGTAAAAAAACTAAAAGTTGAGGGTAAGATGTAGACAACCTTACCTCTACCCCGTAGGAATAGAGAGGCTGCTTTCAGTGAGACTCCCGGCTCGATAGTAGTTTTGTCAAGCATTGGACATAAGGCACATAACACTCAGCAATCGGGACAAAGGCTGATTAGTGCATGTACCCCTTGTCTTTCGGCTATCAACGCCACCACATGAGGGTTTAAATAGTAATTATAATAAAGTGTAAGGGTAAATAATGAAAATAAAAAAACCCTATTGAAGTTGAGGGGCTAAACATGTCATTATTAAAGTTGATGGAATAAACATGTCTTTATTAAAGTTGAGGGGCCAAAAAATGTTTGATGCTGACAATGGTGAGAAAAAAACTAAAAAGAAACGATAGAAAATAAGTAAAAAGTAAAAAAACTAAAAGCCGAGGGTCTAAATAGTAATTATAATAAAGTGCAAGGGAAAATAATAAAAAAAAACCTTACTAAAAAAACATATCATTGTTAAAGTTGAGGGGCTAACATATCATTCTTAAAGTTGAGGGGCCAAAGATGTTTGATGTTGACAAAATAGCCTTTTGGTATATAATAATAATAATAATAATATGATTTGATATGAAAGCAGAATGGCAGAAAGCTCTTTATTCTATTGGCGGTTCAGAGGTCAAAAAGTGGTCACTGCAGCTTAGACGGTCGGTACCCGATGGAATTGCAGCCAGCAGCAACGGTGGCCCATTACAACAGCAAGAAATGAGTATGATTCAAGACAGGAGTTTACAGTCACACGGCAAAGGTTCAAACTATATGAAAGGTGGGTTGGGTCAACCCATGGGTAGAAAGCAGTTGTTAAGCGGTGGTAGCAGCGGCAGTCATATTGCAATGGATAATTCAAAGGGCTTGCTTCAATGGGTGCAAAGCATCACTTTTGTATCGGTTTCTGTTGACCATTCACTACAGTTGGTTTATCAAGCTGATTCATCTCCAGGTTAGGTTTTACTTCCTTTTATACCCTTTTTGTGTTAAAAAATCTAAAAGATGAAAGTATATTAGTTTTTGTTAGTAAAATGTCATTTTCGTCCCTGAGGTTTGGCTAGTTTTGCGACTTTCGAGTTTCATTCAAAGGTTTGTTTTTTCGTATTTGGATCCAAAAGGTTTGAAACCTTGCCATTTTCATCCAGCTCATTAACTCCTTCCATTTTTCTCTGTTAATTCAGGGATATTTCCGTCTTTTTTGTTAACTTAAAGGGCAATTCGGTCTTTTTCACTTTATGTACAAGCATTTAGCATAATGTAGTAATGTACAAGTGTTCGAAAGACCAAATTGCCTTTTAAGTTAACAAAAGACGACAAATATACCCCTGACTTAACGGAGGAAAATGGATGGAGTTAACGAGCTGGAGGAACTATGAAGCACGGGGACGGCATATTGCATCAAGTACCCGTCCCGGGGACGGCTCGGGGACGTTTCCCAAACGTACCCGGATATTGGGGACTTCTACAAAACCGTACCCGATATTGGGTACTTCCAAAACAGAGTATCGGGACGTTTCCTAAAATATTTAGGGTGTCGGCCTTTTATAAATATATATGCTATTCTATTCTAAACATTCACGTACAACAAGTCTGATCATCATCTCTATTCAAGTGTTCATCATTCATCGAAGATGTTGGGTTTTTGGAGGTTGCAGATCTTTCGCTAGATGAACCGGAATTTGAAAACGTTTTGATTATTGATAATTAATTACCTAAGGTTGATATAGTGTTTTTGGAGTTTAATATATTTTTTTGGAATTTGTTTAATATGTTTTTATTTTTGGGTCTTTGTTTAATATATTTTTATTTTTTAATATTATTTTTTTACCGTACCCATATCTCGTATTTTTGAGTTTGGACGTTCCCTGTACCCGTATCGTCCCCGTACCCCAGTCCCGTACCTGTATCCGTGCTATGTAGTGGAGGAAAATGGCAAGATTTCAAACATTTTGGATCCAGATGCTGAAAAACAAACTTTTGGACAAAACTGACCAAACCTCAGGGGACACGAAAATGGCATTTTACTCTTTTGTTTAAGATGTTTATATACTTTGTTACCACAGGCACAACTCAAGGCAGTGGAATAATGGGCCAATCATGCTACGTTGAAGGATTCACACCCGTAAAATCTCTGGGGTCCGCATCCACATCGTATATATTTGTACCCTCACCCAGCATGCGGTTTCTCCCCCCGAACCCGCTCCAGCTGCCGACCTGCCTGACCTCCGAATCCCAACCGCTAGCACACCTCCTCCACAGCAAGGGTTCTGCCATTCCCATATCCACGGGTTTCGTCGTCTCGAAAGCCGTGCCTTCAATGCGCAAAGATTCTAGAAGCAATTGCAAAGAAGAATGGCCTTCGGTCCTATCCGTTGGACTTTTTGACTATTATGGAGGTAATAGTAATAATAACAATAACAATAGTAGTAATAATAATAACAATAATGAAAAAGCGAAAAACATTGGCAAATCGGGAATGGAAAATCATTTAATCTTGGAACGCGTAGCGGCTGAATTGCACGCGTTATCTTGGATGACGGTGAGCCCGGGGTATTTAGAAAGACGAACTGCACTTCCGTTTCATTGTGATATGGTTCTCAGACTTACGAGGCTTTTACATTTCGCTGATAAAGAATTATCTCAGCTTTCTGTAAAATCTGAAGTTTAGAGATATTGTTACATGTGCAGAAATAGTTGTACAATCTAGCTGAATGAATGCATAATTGTAGTTTTTGGTCCTTAGGGACAATGTTTTGAGGGTGGTTAGAAAAAATAGTGAAAATCTTTTAGAAAAATACATAGATGATGAAAGCTGTTGTAGAACTTGAATGTTTGTGTACAAAAACTATTAATGGATTTTAATTTTTTTAATTTGTATTTGTAGGCTTAGAATTTGATTATTCGTATTATGAATGACTATTTTCGGTTTTGTACTCTCGGGAGTGGACCTAAGTGTTAACTCGTATTTGATTCTCGTGTTTTATGTCTCTGTATATGGACAGCGAATTCGATTTATCATACATATCCGAAGAATGGTTGTGGTAACATTGGTTCGCAATTGGTTCTACATGGGGTGGACTTAAGTGTTAGGGATTTGATCGAGGATAATTTTATTCAGGGATTGTTTGATAACCTCTGCGCTAGTTAATATTGAGCAGTAAGTGGTCTTATTATCGGGTAAGAAACTCTGAGCCAGTAAGCGTTGAGTTAATAAGAGTACGACGATATGGTGGTGGTTGGTGGTCGTGGGTCGAGGAGGTGGTGCATGAGTGGTCGGGTGAGGGTTATGAACAATGGGGTAAAAAAATTTCTTCAGCTTCATTTTGAAACGTGATAGGTAAGAGGCAGGTAAGAGACTTGCTGTCTGATTCAGAGGTGTCATTTTAGTGAAACAAACACACTTAATGTCGATTGATTCAGATATAGCTTCTTAATGGAATCATTTAGAGGCTTCAAAACACCCCCCTTAGTGTTGTGTAAGGTATTTGATTTTCGTTTTTTATGTGTAATACCTTGATTCAACACACCGAATCCTATGGATGAATATGATTTGAGGTTAGGGTTGAAAGAGATGATAACATGGGGTGGGTGGGGGGGTGTCCTACCCATGTGTGAGGCAAAGGTCCAACCAATCATCCCTTTTTAATGGTGAAAAAGCCATGATTGACTGCAGGCACCCATTTTAAGTGGTTATCCATGCCCATGTGGAAATGCACATGAGACCAAAATGTCATTTGTCTTTTAACTCTTGTGAGTTGTGACCATAAACATAGGGATTTTAAGATACCATCTGCCTAATTAGGCCGTGTTATCGTTCTAACGCCTAGTGCCAACTCACCCAGAATGGGCGTGAAACACCGCTCCCATGGGGCGTGAAGGGATTTAATGTGAGTGTGGGCCGTGTGGCTACGGGCGTTGGGCATGTATGTATGACTCTGTGGGTGAAATTATTTTTTGGGCCAATGAAAACATCCCATCCCATGTATCATGACTTCATGAGGCGTTAACCCGTTACAAAGTTCTTAATTTAAGTAATATGGTTAAAAAAGTAGAAATATATTTACACTAGTATAGAATTATTTTGTATTAAATGTTTTGTAAAGTCAAATGGTATTTGACATTTTTCTTAACACAAGTCACATTTTTCACTTTTTTTTTCTTGAGCACAATTTTTCCTCAATGATTTTGGTTTGTTTTGATTTTTGTTTGTTTAGTTATCATTTTAATTAAATGCAAATGATAATGATGGTAGCATGTTAATCAAACTTTGCCACCTTAAAGATTCAATAGTGTCATTTCTTTTCTAAAGCAAAAGACATCCCCTTTCTACTTTACAAATTCAACCACACAATCGATGCAAGTAACAATTTGAATTCTAATTTTACATAACCAAGAAGTTCGTTTTCGTGGCGTTGTTTTATAAGATATAAAATGATTGATATCTTTTAGACGCATGTCTAGTTATAGAATCAAGACACAACGGAATACAGTGGTGAAGATGTAAAAAGATGAAACATTTACGTGTCAAGTAGTGAATGAATTATACATATTTTTAAACATATGATTTAGACATGTATATCAACACCCTTCATAGATACAAACCATAATATAGATTTTAAAATTATCGTTAGGGAAGCTAAAAATAAATTTGCAATGGCAATTAGTTCTTATTTCACTAGGCTTCAACCTATTTAGGTGCAAAATAGATTGTGAGATCAAAGCTTATTAGAGACATTAGTGTATTAAAGGGAGGCGTGTGAGATCGATTATTGTTACAATGATAGTAACGATAGTAATTTTGTTATGACGATGAGTGGTAATTTGGTGGCGGTGGTGACAACCAACGATGGAGGCGATGGTGGTGGTGTAAGGTGTTTGTGGTTGCGGAGTAAACCAGGGAAGACACAAAGAGGAAGGGGTAAAAGTGTTTGAATCACATAAGTTTTTAACTATTAATAGTATTATTGTAATAACTAGATTTAAACAAGTTATAAAAAAATTCACACCATGTGTAGTAGAACAAGTAACAAAAGTTTATGGGTTTTTTTTTTTTGTTTTTTTTGTGGGATTTGATCACAAGTTTTCTATTTTTTAGAATTGTTGCTTGCTTAAATGGGTTTTATTCAATTATGCAAAAGATAATGATTACAATATGTTAATCAAACTTTGTCCATCTTAAGAAATTCATTGTGTATTTTGAACAACATAATTGTTTGCTAGAATAAAAGGCAATTTAATAAAAAAGGTAAGTTTGAAACTCTTACGATTTTAAGTGTTTGTAATTGTAACCATCTTTTTTTTAACGGCAAACGAATATTTCAAATGAGCTACTGACGAAATTCACCATATCGATATACACTCGCCTCCGTGCCGGGGAAAACCCTCACCTAGGGCCGAAGCCCGAAAACACTCGCCCGAAGACACGGCAGTGTGGTGAGGTAACCAAGTCTCTCCCTTACCCCTCCACCACCACCTTATTGGCAATTGTAACCATCTTATTAGTCCACCTAATCTTGATTAGTCTCCATTAAACAATTTATATAATTTAGAATTCCTCAAAAGAATAAAATGTTAGATTTGATGTAGACATTTAGTGGGAATCATATCCCCAAAGCATAAGTTCGGAAAGCATGCAATATATCGAATATATGGAACAAATGTATGGAGATTTGGTTTATAATATTCGGAGAATATAAACTAAAATTAATTTGCAAATACAAATTGATTCGGATTACCATTCTTCGGACTCAAACATCTCATCACGAATTGAGGTGAGGTTTCACTGTCGTGCCTTCGGGCGGGTGGAGGTCGGGTTTCCGCGCATCTGGGAGAGCCAAGGGGCTGGCGGCGGTCGAGCAGTCGTCCTTGGCCACATCGTCCGGTGTCACGCTGGTTGACACGTCATTCCTTGCCGTTCAAAAAAAAAATTATATTTTTACAACTCTTTGGATTCAATGATTAACACTCCATATTTCTAATATATTTTTTCATATCCATATTTCTAATTTATTCTTTTTTTCCTCTATTTCGGAACTTCCAACGTCTAGCTGGCCGGCAATAAAATAATGTCGTTGGTTAAAAAAAAAAAGCCAATAAACAGGTTCGGATCGGTAAACAAAAAGTCAAAATCAGTTTCAATTTCAAACCAGTTTGGGTTTCATAGGTTTTTTTGACCGATTCAGTTTAGGGTTAACCAATTTCAAAGGAGATGATTATATACCGGTTAGAAAGCTACTGGCAGTGACGGATCTAGAAAATTATTATAGGGGTAACGTTTCAAAGAAAATGGGTAACGAAATCGAAAAAACGTTAAATTTTTCCAAAATTTACACTAAATTTACACTACCATCGGAGCATCAAGGGGTAACGAAGGTTACGTCTTCTTGAAGGCGACATGATAATTACTCAAATCGATACAACATGATTACCTACAATTGTCAAATCCATAAACCAAATTCAAAACCATTAACATCACAATCAAATATTATGAATGTATTAAATTGTAACAGAATTATAAAAAGAACATGATATTATAATCTTATAACGAATTCAATAATAACACACATATTACAATATGAGTGTAGAGTAACTGTATACCACATGCTCCAAAATCCATATATCAAATTAATAAACACCACAAACTCAATTTTATTACTCTAACAAACTTTTAACATAAATATAGATAGAATATCATACTCAAGTAGATATTAATTAGAACAAGAAGGCGAAAACAAGCGCGGATAGAGACGCAATGGCGGTGGGGACGAAGACAGCTGTGGCATCAGACGCTGGAGCCGGAGCAGGAGCGTTTGACGCGGTGACAGTGATGGCCGAAACGGCCATCACCATCACCATCATGAGGGTGAAAAGTTTCATCATCTTCATTGACTCCATGAAAGAACTCTTCAACTCAATTCTCTAACACAAGTATTGTAGAGAGAGAGAGAGAGAGAGAGTTGTAAGAGCAAGAGTGGGGTAGAGAATGGTTCATGTGTTTGGGTTTTATAGGGAAGGGTTGGGTTGCTGCCCGCTGCCCGTTTTTGTGTTTTAATTTAAGAGGGTGAGAATGGTTGAAAGAGAACTGCCATAGGGTTGTGGATAGTGGAAGGTGGTTAATGTGATATGCTAGTATGTCTATTCAATCAAAGAAGATTTTGAATACTAGTAACGGTTTTGATGCGCTATTGTAATCGTCGGTTTGTTAATGTTCAAACGTAGATGATTTAGACGCGAAATTGAAATTTGTTAAGAGTAAAGTACACGGATGGTCGATGTGGTTTACCAAAAAATTGAATTTGGTAGCTAGCTTTTTAAAAGTACACGAATGGATTTGGTGGTTTGTGGTATGTAACACATTTAGTCCTCAACCAACAAATTTAAAGGTTTTAGCAGATCCAAGTTAGAGACTAAATGTGCTACAAAGTGTAAACCATATGGACCATCCATTTACTTTTGAAAAAGTTGGGGGTCTAAATATATTACTCGTGTGTTACAAAGTGTAAAAAGAACCATCCGTGTACTTTTAGAAAGTTGGAGAGAAAATCCAAAGTTTTGCTAAACTAAAATGACTATCTATGTACTTTACTCTTTGTTTAAACTCATTATTGTTGGTATAACTCACCGTTATAATCATTAATGTATCAAAACTTAAAAAAAAAAATATTTAAGCATAACAATGCTATGCTCAAACTAGGTAATAATATTCTCGATCTTATGGTATATTTATTGTAAAAAATAACAAAGATATATTTATTGTAAAAAATAACGAAATACATAAGATTATTTGAGTATATAAGACGTAACTAGATTTAAACCAAAAAGAAGTCAGACCCATACCGCTTCTTACGCTTAACAAAATTATCGTAATCTCATTATGATCATTTTCATAGCGAGACTCACATCACTTCTTACGCTTAACAAAAATTTCTATGACCCTTACACCCTTACCTTTTTGTTTTAACTATTAGTTATATATAATTGTGGAAAGATATAAAAAAATCTCAGACAAAAACTAATTTTCAAGACAATCATTGATCGTTTTAATTTGCAAGAATCTATTTATTTTAAAAGTTACCAAAACCATCTTAGTCGTATATTCTTTAACTTTTTAACTATAAGTTATATATAATTGTTGAAAGATATAAAAAAATCTCACACAAAAATAATTCTCAGACAATCATTGATCGTTTTAATTTGCAATCAAAATCTTTTTATTTTAAAAGTCACCAAAACCATCTTAGTCATTTATTCTATAACATACAATAATTAGGTAAATTTTGATTGCATATCTTTATTATATTTAGTTATATTAAACTAGGATAAAGATAGATAAAAAACCCTCAAATTCTTAGAAAACTCTGGAAACCCAAAAGGGAACCCATTTTTACCCCACTTCCCGACATTTTTTTTTTTTTGAAAAAAATTACACATGTAATATACATGTTTTAGAGTGTCTTGGGCCAAAAAAAACAAAAAAGCGCCGAAGGGATATTTTTAAAAAAAATAAACAAATTTCAGCCATGTCCGGTCGCCTAACATGTGTTAGCCAAAAATGTCTGAATTTGCTGAAATTTTTTTTTTTTTTTTTAAAAGATCCTCTCGGCGCTTTTTTGATTTTTTTGGCCCAAAACTCTTAAAAACATGTATATTACATGTGTTAATTTTTTCAAAAAAAAAAAATGTCGGGAGGTTGGGTTTTCTAGGGTTTTTCATATATATAGGGTTTTCTATATAACCCTCCCCTATTAAACTAATAGTATATAATATATCTCAAAGTGGTGATTATTAGAAAATGAATTTTATAAAGGGATGTAAACGTGATTGCATGTTCTAGTTTAATAGAATACCGAATAAGTGGTGGGGTGTAAGGGCCATAGAAGTTTCTGTTTTTTGGACTTGACCATCATTTTGCTTGGTTGTTTTAGTTGTATAGTGTATGAATGTATGATGGTCCAAACTAGACTTCTTATTTATTATATTTTGTTTCTTTTAACAGTTCACATTGTGGTGTCTCACTTTACATAAAAGTTGTCTTCTTTTTCTAGACTCTTTAGTTTACAACTTCAATAACTTTAGTTTAATTTGAAGCGACATTGGATTTAAATAACCTTAACTTTCATCAATTAGCCGATAACACTCTCAATTTTTTATTTGTATCACACGACTCCCAACTTTCAACTTATTGATCGATAGCACTCCACAACTAACCCAACATTAACCCAGTTTACTGACATCAGCTACCACGTCACCAAACTAGTGCCACATCAGCTACCACGTCGTCAAAAAAACCATGTCAGCTGCCATCTCAGCTACCACGTCATCAAAAAAGCCAAGTCAGATGCCACATCAGCTACCCTATCATCAAAAAATTTCACGTCCACATCAACACACAAGTGCCACATCAGCCATGGTTGTAAAAGTCCCGCCTAGGCTCCGAGTACTCCCCGAGTACTCGCTACAAGATAGGCTGCCGAGGCACGAGTACTGGTCTCCCAGGCCAATTACTCCCCGAGTAATCTCCGTCTAAGCCGAGTACTTCCCGAGTACTCCCGAATCCGACTAGGGAGCGCCTAGCGACTTTTGCAACCATGACATCAGCAAAAAAAACTAATTGTGTTTGGGTTCAGTTAGTTTGGTAGTGCTATCGGCAAATAAGTTGAAAGTTGGGAGTGGTGTGATACAAATCGAAAGTTGAGAGTGTCATCAGTCAATTGATAAAAGTTGGGGTTATTTAAATCCAGTATTTTGAATAATTGAATGAAATAAGCGAAAAAAATGTTTATATATCCCCACACGAGTATGCATTTTTTTCAAGCTATTCAAATCAAATTATTATTCTTTGTTGAATTTGTGAAGTGGGTCTTTATTATCATTTACTCTTTTGATCAATGTGACCTATATGATCAATGCTACATTTTCTAAAAAATCTTGAGCCATAAGTAAAACATTTTAAGTGCCTAAGAAGTCGTAGCTCATATGATTGATGAAAGACATATGACGATTATGACTTTTATTAGAAAAAAATGTGTCGTGAACTTACGATTTAGAAGAAAAAAGAAAATTTATCTATCGAATAATTAACATACTAATAAAAGTATTTATGATTATGGATAAGTCTATCAAATAAATAAGGGGGTACGGTGTGGAGCGGTAAAGGTGGGTCGGCACCGATCGGTGACCACCGCCTTGGGTTTTTACCGTTCAACAATACTGATTTTGGGGAGAAATCGGTTAAAGCTCACCGAATCAGGGAGAGGGAGGGAAAGGGAGAGAGGGGGTGTGTGGTGGGGTCCATACCTTCTCAAGCAATCACACATTTTTTTTAAATAGTTTACCTATTCCAAAGTGTCTAACCACCGCCAACATTTTTGAGCAATAGGTAAACATAATAGGTAAAATGACGTGGCACTGTTTGATTGGTCGATTTGAAAGTTTACATATTGAAAGTGTTTAACCACTCCTTATACCCAAATTACCATACATGTTAATATTTTCTAGTAAACTTATGTAAATTTTTTTTTTGAACGGTGACTTTCTTTTTGAGTGACCCAATGTCACATCGCCTAAACGACGGCCCTAGCCAAGATCTGCCCAGACTACGTTGTCTTAACCGGGCCCCCGCTGGGTTGGTCAAACTTGGTTATGGCGTTCCCCCGGAAACCATGTCTTAACCGGGCCCCCGCTGGGTTGGTCAGACTTGGTTACGGCGTTCCCCCGGAAACCGTACTGTCTCCACACAAGAAGCCTCGCTAAAGTAACAGCCGGATGAAAATCGGGGTGCAGCTCAGGATCAAACCCCCCTCAGTGGGTTTGTCACCATCATTGCCCAATATCCACACCCCAATATGACACAAGTGGGAATTAAACTTAATTCTTCATTGGAAAACCCAAGTCTCCTACCACTAGGCCACAAGTGGGTGATTATGTAAATGTATAGATGTTATTTATTTACTTTTCGTTTGTATAAATGATGAAGAATAAAGAGTTAGGGTCCTGATAGCGTTGTGTGAAAGTATAAATCCAAGTGAATCGACTATAATAATCATTAATATAGACAACAAAATAACCATGATCATAACGGGAAGTAACAATTGAAGGTCCCTTATTGCGAAAACGAACGACGTATAAAGATACATTACTACAAAAGTGTGACACAACGAATGAAAGTCTAATAGACTTCAAAATACTCTATCGTTAACATGAATTTATTCAAAGTATATATTGTTTGTAACATTAAAAAAAAGATGATGAAACACGTTCTCAAGGGTGCAGGGGCGGTTCTTCTAAGGGCTGTGGCAGGGCCACGACCCTGGCAAGTTTTCCGGCCGTAGTGCTAATTTTTCGCATTTTGATCGAATTTTTTTATATATACTATGTTTGGCCAGGGCTTGCCCGAGCTTTTTTTAGTGCCCGTGTCTTTCGGCCCTGGCACGTTCAACGGGCAAGATCCGCCACTGCAAGGGTGCTTGAGCTGCAAATGCCATATTTCATGATAATGAGACATGGAAGCAAATGAAGTAGGAGTTTGTTATTGGCTAGACAACATTTTGTAAGGTTTGTGTCTTAGTGAGCAGGAACTCGTCCGCGATCCCAGGAATGGTTTGCGCATTTCCACTTCCCTCTTCTTCTGCTTGTGCTTGCTTTCCTTCATGTGCTCGTTTTTTTACTTTCTTACCCTTTGTGGTTTGTGGTTGCGTTTCGGGTGTAACATCATCGTCTACACCTAAAGAAACGTAATTGTAGTTGGGTTTGGTTTGATTCAATGGTCGGAGCGGTTGCTTTTGACCTGGTTGTGATTGCATTTGAATCACAAGGTGGTGTTATTGGTATTGCATTTGCCATGGGTTGTGTGATTGACTAAAATTGCCAAACGAATACGGATCCATCGGTGTCGTGGGGTATATGAGTGGGGGTTGGGTCGAGGGAGTAGCGGGCGTGTTTGGAAAGAATGGAGGCGGGTTTGGTCAGCTTGGATCCATAATATTTTTTTTTGTAAAATTTTAAGATTAGAGAATGGTGTAAAGGATTGGAAGTGGGTGTGATATTTAGATAGAGAAAAGGGTTTAAATAGGTTTTTAAAAATATTTTTTTTTAAATCTCTTGAACGTCCAACGGTTGAAATTTTGGTTATGGGAGAATTCCCCATTTGCACCGAAGGCACCTCGGGAAAGGGGGGAGGGGGGTGTTCCCTGACAGGAAAGGGTGCCACCTCACCACCCCGTTCTCGTCCTCGCGCCCACACCCCACTGTCTTATAACTAAAGCATTGTCAATATGTCAATACATTAACAATAGTAACCATTATAATCAATTACGACTAGGGGAAGGTTCATTTGAGAAGAAATTTAATTTGAGAAGAAAAAGAAGAAAGGGCATATTAGTAAAATGATATTTCATTTTTAACTCATATGATTAATGTTTCTCTCTTTAATTAATTAGTCAACTAATCATTAATTATCCTACATATAATCTATAAAACCTACACAAATCAAAATTTTCCTACATATAACCTACACATTATAGAATTTTATCCTACACAGTCGAAATTTATCCTCCACACCTGGAAATATATCCTACACAACTCTAATTTACCCTACACAACTAGTAATTTATTCTACACTTTGAATTAAGTTTTTTTTTATTTGGAAAAAGTATATATTTTGAAAAGGAGTTACAAATTTAATTTAGCTAGTTATTAATGGGGAAGAATACAAATTAATGATTTATGTAAGTTTACCAATATACCCTTAGGGTAGGGATATGGTAAAAAGTGTCTAAAATGTAAGAAGGGTAAGAAGTGTTTTAAACCATTGGATATTTGATCTAATGGTTGAGATTAATAGGGTATAAAAATGTAAATTGTGTTTTAATTAGATGGACCTTATGTAAAATTGAAGGGCAATAGTGTCTTTTTAAATGTTTGAAATATGGTAACCGTAACCTACACAACCAAAAACTCCTACATTCACTCCTTTTTCCTTAAATATCGGAATTAATGATTCACCTTAATTGTAGGATGTCTTTGGTTGCATATTCTTCATACGTTATCATAAAGAGATCTATAATCAGATTCATGGCGTGGTGTTTTAAAACAACTGGATAAATTGACTATGATTCAAGTCATGGTGTTTTATCTGGAGACATTGTTCATGGCGTGGTGTTTTAAACATCTATGATTCAAGTCATGATGTTTTATCTGGAGACATTGTTCATGGCGTGGTGTTTTATCAATACAAAACATTCCCAGATTTTAAAACACCATGACTATGATTCAAGTCATGGTGTTTTATCAGGAGACATTGTTCATGGCGTTGTGTTTTATCAATACAAAAACATTCCCAGATTTTAAAACATCATGACTATGATTCAAGTCATGGTGTTTTATCTGGAGACATTGTTCATGGTGTGGTGTTTTAAACATCTATGATTCAAGTCATGGTGTTTTATACGGAGACATTGTATAATCAGATTCATGGCGTGGTGTTTTAAAACAACTGGATAAATTGACTATGATTCAAGTCATTGTGTTTTATTTAGAATCCAGAAAACATTGTATTGTGATTACATCCATGGTGTTTTAACATCTGGACAATCAATACAAAATATTCCCAGATTTTAAAACACCATAACTATGATTCAAGTCATGGTGTTTTATCTGGAATCCAAAAAACATTAAAACACCAATTCAAGATCGAAGCTTTATGTATATAACCCTTTAAAACACCAGAATCGAAGAATGGCGCAGAAGTTAAACAACTGTATTGTCTCTAGCGATTTCATAAGACTTCTTATATTTATAATTGATGAAGAATGATACGTAGATAACAATCGTATTGGATCTTGCAAAAAAAAAAATACAAAATTCGAATCAATCCCTTAACATTCTCATCGCCAGTTTTTTTTTCCAGTTATATTGGAAATCAATTAATTGACAAGAATGTACAATTACTAATATACCCTTTTGAATTAATTAAGATGAGGGACACTTGTCATTCCCAAATTATTTCTTACACTTCTTACAAAAGATGGACTTTGTACAAGATCCTCTACCTATACCCTTATATTAAAAATAAATACAAATCTATACATATAATAAAAGAAACCATGTTAGGGACACATGTCAGTCTAATTATTTTTTTAAATATTTATTATAGAAAGTCAATTATTGATAATATTAAATTTAAAATTTTAGAAGAGATTTTAATGATAAAGATAAAGATAATAGATAATAATATATTAATTATTAAAATCTAAAAAAATATATTAGCGTTTTAAATATTCATAAAGATAAAGATTTTATTTAATTGGTAGTTTTAATTGTTTTTATATTTTGATGATAAGAACAAGGATAACTGATAATCACATATTAAAATAAAAATATTTATTTTAATCAACTGTATCGTTAAAATGATTTATTCAACACATGTAGAACATATATATTTTTTATACATGGTATATTTAGAATCATATTTCTAATAAAGGATCACATTATCCTCTTTTACACTCCAATGAAATAATAATATTAAATCATAATATCCAGCTTATCTCTTGTATATTTAATATTTTTTACTAAAATATTTCTTTTCTTTTTTCTGTTGATTATCCAACATTAGGTTATACGTAAGTTTCTAACCTAATAATAAATAAAAAAACAAAGTAAAATGTTATAAACCATGTAATACGCAACTCTCTAACCTAATAAAAAATAAAGTGAGATGTTACAATATGTAAATAGTACCTCAAAGTTCATTTTGTTAGAAAACACATCTTGATGACTAAATGTTTTAACGGATTACATTATTCGTGTAAGACATGTGTTTATTCAAATTGTGAAATACACGAGTTTTTAAAAGATGTAACTATTTTATTACTTAGTATATAAAATTATATTTATTCAACCCGTGTAATACACGAGATTCTAACCTAGTATTAAATGAAGTAAAATGAAACATTTTTATTGGTTGAAATTTTTTCTTTTTTCTTCTTACAAAAAAATTCTTCTCATTTGAACCCTCCATATTACGACTAATAATCATTTCTTATTCAACTTTTCATCAATCCTGCAAATCCGACACCCCGCGAAGGTTGAAGGGGGTGATGTCCCCTTAAACCCCGTTCTTAACATGCAATAGTTATAAAAAAGCATGCAATCCACACCTTATATCTTTTACGACCCACTGTAAATTTTTTTATTTCACTTTGATGCTATATAAATCCAAGATGGTCTTGAAGGCGAAGCTTGAGTTTCCGACCGGGGGGTCGGAGGTCATCGGGCTTAAAATTATATCTAAAAAATTATAAAACTGGGGGGTCGAAAACGTATGTACCTAAAAAATTCTATACGAAACTATATACCGGACACTACTGAGCGAAAAGTTCGGAGGGTCGGGCGCCCCCCGGCCCCAATTATGCTACGCCCATCTCCTTTTTTTTTTTTTTTTTTTGAAAAGTGAACTTCATTAAGAAAACACCGACCCAAACCGGGCCGGCAAAGAAACCAAACAAGAACTACATATACACAGATTTACACCAACTATCCCACGAACAATCCTTCTTTCTAGATCTAGACGAGAACCACAAAAAACCCTACACCTTAACATCATTGAAGATGTTCGCTACCACGCCCATCTCTTTAAAATACTAAAATCTACATGAAATGAAATAATGTGAGAATTGAACTTAATTCAGGGGGTGGGAATGTAAGAATGTTATTCTCATTCCCAAAGCAAACTCTAGAAGGAAACACACGAATAAGATACACTCAGCTTTTCGCCTACCTCTGACTTTACTTTATACATGATAAAAAAGTTGAATTATTGTTACTTTTAGGGTGAAGGGAGTGGTTAAACAGGTTAAAGTGGCAAACTTTAAAATGGACCAATCAGAGAGTGCCACGTCAGAGAGGGTAAAAAGTTTAAACTTTGCTAAAAAGTGTTGGCAATGGTTTAGACACTTGAAAGTGGCAAACTTTTTTTTTTTAATTATATGTTAAATAAAAACAAACAAAACATTAAATTAATAAAAAAACAATTACATTAAAATGAAACTTAAAAAAAAACATAAAATTCATAAAAATTACACGACACTAAAACAACGCAACGACTAAAAAAATTAAAAATCACACGGCCATCCATACTTTTCGGCTATCTCGCGTTTTCGTGCGAGCGTGATCTCCAACATTGCTGGGGGAACATTGTCGTGAGGCCGGTTGTACGTCTTCAAGTCCTTGTCGAATTTAGCCTGGCGCATATTTTCGTCTTGCTTCTCGGCCAACGCCAAATATTTTTCCTCTCGCACCCTTTTGATATCCATCAACTCTTTTTTCATCGCCCTATATTCTTCAAATTTAGTGGTTATGTCTCTTGGATCGTCGCTTGAAGAAGGGGCGGCTTTGGTTTTTTTATCCCTCCTCTTTTGTCTTCGTGGCGAGGGATCCACGTTCATGTCGGGGATAGTTTGATGGCCACTCGTGAACTCGGCATTCGGTGTATCCGGATGGTAATTACCCGAGTCCGACGACTTTCTTTTTGAACTCGAGCCCGAGCTTTCGTCTTCACCCAACAACGGAACTTGGCTATATTTTTCTTGACTTCGGACGACCTCCCACGCCGCCATATGAGCAAACTCATGACGTTCTTTTTCCTTGTAATCCTTAAACGCTTGCTTCAAGACCCAAGAATCGTCGGATCCGCTTGGACGTAAACGGTCCTAAAATAATAAATTACAGAAAAAAATAAGTATTTTTTTTGGGTAAAAATTAAACGTATGAATATTAAATAGTTTACCGCTTGCTGATAAAACCCGTTGAATATTTTCAACTTACCGTGCATGGTAATCATCTTGAAGCGGACCTGATGATGGGTTCGGCTGCTTCCTCCGATCGTGTTGTTGAAGTGCTTAAGAATTTTGCCCCAAAAACTCTTCTTCTTTTGTTGGTTGCCATTTCTTTTGTCTAAGGTGCAATGAACCCAAGCCTTGGCCAATGCCTCCTCTTGTATAGGAGTCCAATTTTCCCGTTTCGCTTTACCACTCTTCCCTCTCGGCTCGTTTGCGGGTTCTTCTTGATGGTGGCCTTCGTCTTCGTCATCATATTGCTCTTGAGTTTCCGCCACAAATTCTTCGTCGTCTTCATCTTCCACATCGGCTCGTTGTGAGGATGGGGTTTGAAAACCAAACGGGTCAAAAGTGTTTTGGTCGTCTAGGGAATCATAAATATTTGGAGCAACCGTGGTCGGACCCTGTGGAAAATAGTTATGCGGCGAAAAATTTGGATGGGGTTGGGTGTTGAACCCGTAAGTCGGTTGCATGCCTTGGCTATAAAAAAAATGGAGGTTGGCTATGTGTGGCGAAGCTTAGTTGCGGATGATACGGCGGAGTTGAACCACTCGAGCCGCCCCGTTTAGTTGCCTTGCCATCGCGTTTGCTTGAGCCTTCCATTTGCAAATATGTAATATGAGAAAACTTGGGTGAAAGTTTGGAAAAGAGAAGTAGAGGTTGAAAGTTTGAAGAAAATTGGGTGAAAAATGTTGATTTCTAATAAAAATTATAATTTTTTTTTATTTAAACGGCAATAATGCCGTTACACACACACCCCAACGTTTTTGTCTTTATCTCCTTTGTCGATCGGTGAGTTGATACCGATAATCAACTTTGGCGCGCGGTAAACATGGGAGGGCGGCGGTGTTACCGCTCGGCTTTCTCCTCTGCCGAGTGGTTTCCCGCACCACTCCCTTCACCCTTATAATTCATAATTTTGAGTAAACAATCTGAAACTGGAATTAAATTATTATTACTTTTATAATTCATAATTTACTAGGGATAAACAAATGGTATGGTGTAACATTTCGAAACTGGTATCGAATTTCCTTAACCGATTTGATTTTCGGTACTGGTATTTAGTGTTTTCGTTACAGTTTTACCGGTTTCTATCTTTAAATACCGGTCCTTACCGGTACCAAACTAGTATCATTATCGAAACGGTATCAAGTATTTTCGGTACCAATACCGATACCCATATTTTAAGATTTTCAGTACCGAAACCGAGCTCATCTTGTTTGATACTGCAAGTTCAATAATTTCAACAAGAACATTAACAACATAAAAAAAAATCCACACTCCAACATCATAAAATTAACCATATCAAATTCCAAATATAAAAAATAATCAATATCACCAACATAATTTCATAGATCTACCAAACCTGAGTAGAGACGTAGAGTTACACATATGTGATAATCTCTCTCTCTCTCTCTACCTTCTTCTCACTCATAATATAATTATTTTTTTCAAAACAGGAAAGCAAAAACGAATGCAGATACGGAGGCGACGGCGGTGGAGAGGAAGACGGTGGTGGCGTCAGACGTCGGTGCCGGAGCAGGAGCAAAAGCGTCGGCGGCTGAGACGGAGACGGCGGCGAAGGACGTCATCATGACCAGCATTATGGCGAAAAGGTTGAGCATCTTCATTGTCTCCATGAAAGAGTTTTGTGATATGAATCTGGAGATAATGAAATTGCAAGAGAGTGGGAGATAAAAGGGGTGGAAAGTTTGGGTTTTATAGAGGAGAAGGGTTGCCTGCCCGCTGCCCGTTTATGAAATCGGGTGAGATTTTTTTTTTTTTTTTTGTGTGTATTTATTTTGTTTTTAATAGGTAGATAATTAAATAAAATAAGTTTTTTAGCTAAAAGAAATATTACTTACCTTTTCGAACAATAATTTTTTTGTGTGTATTTATTTTGTTTTTAATAGGTAGATAATTAAACCCAAACCCGGTTAGATATGCTTGTCCCAAACCCGTCTCAAACCCATCGGGTAAATACCCGTCGGGTATCGGGTATAACCGCGGGTTTCGGGTAAACCGGTTAATCTAAAAAAATTACTCGTTGGGTATCCCCAGCCCATACCCGTCGGGTAACTAATAATCAATTACGTATAGCATTATCACTGTAAAAATACATCTGATAACTACAACGTATATAAAATAATATATCTAAATGTATATAAAAATACTCAAATACAAAATCGTGTATGCGATTTTTTGGCTATTGTTAGCACAAAATAACAATATGACAATCTATTCCATAAACCAAAAGAATACAAAAAGAAAGTGTATGTGATTTGGCGACTTTTCAGTTACCTTAATAAACTAAAAAATGGATATATCATATATATACAAATTTTAAAAAATAAAGTATGTTATATCGGGTAAACGTGTATACTTATCGGGTAATTGGGTCGGGTATATCACCAAATCCCAAACCCGTCCCAAACCCGCGAAAAAAATAAAAAACCAATCCCAAACCCGATTAACCCCACCCCCAAACCCGTCCCAAATATGTCATCCCTATGTTTAGCCCCTCTGTTTTAGAAAGAAAAAAAAACTTTCTTTTTATTGGTTAACTTTGTTTGTATGCGTGTTTAGTCCATATGCTTTAACGTTTGATATTGTACATGTTTAGTCCCCCTATTTTTATTCATTTTAGTATTTCATCTTTTAGCCTTTTCCCTTTGCTGCCATAACGTATCAACCCGGGAGAATAGTGACCGTTACATATTGGTGGATAACCGGCTAACCGCTACTACTTTTGGATTTTAATAAAGTTACTTTATAATTGCTAAACTTTATTAAAAAAAAATTATTTGACACGCGTATTTTATTAATGTTTAGTTTCTATTGAGATCGTGTTACAGTAGTACGTACAAATAATCGAAATGCTTGCGTGCATAGGGCTGTAAACGAACCGAGTCAAGCCGAGCTAGACCTAGCTCGAGCTCGGCTCGAGCTCGAATTTCAAATCGAGTTGAGATTTTAGGCTCGAGCTCGACTCGATTAGAGTTCAAGCTAGCTCGGCTTGGCTCGATCTAGCTCGAACTAACAAAGAAGCGCAAAATTTATTACTTAAAAAGTTCTTAAAAATGAATTTCTTCATAGACTCATCATCATCATCATCATACTCAGTATATCCCACCAATAGCAAAGCTAAGGTAGGGTCTGAGGAGGGTGAGATGTAGACAACCTTACCTCTACCCCATAGGAATAGAGAGGCTGCTTCCAATGAGACCCCCGGCTCGATTGTAGTTTTGCATCAAGCCTTGGACATAAGGCACATAACACTCGGCAATTGAGACAAACACCGATTAGTGCATGTACCCCCTTGTCTTTTGGCTATCAACGCCATCACATGATGCATGATTAACCATCCCCCTCTTTTAACGTTATTTTCACGAAATTAGTAAAATAACGTTAAAATTAGTGCACTTTCACTTTTGCCCCCCGAGCGCCCACACATATATACATTATATGAGCATACCACAAGCGGGGCATAAATTTCTTCATAGACTAAGGGCCATAATTGTCCTTTAATTTAACCATATGGCTAAATATGCAAGTATAAATAGTTAATTCACTTTGTACATTGTCTTTACCTTCTTTTATAGGGAAGATACTTCCTTAGTTTTTGTTTTCTAAGAGATGTGGGACAAAAACAATGAAGGATGTAAACCTTATCGAGCCAGCTTACGAGCTAGGCCAAGCTCGAGCTCGGCTCGTTTACAAACCGAGCCGAGCTGGCTCATTTACAACCGAGCCAATTTCGAGCCGAGCTTTCTTCGAGCTTTTTACGAGCGAGTTTCGAGCGAGCTGCGAGCCACGAGTATTTTGAACACCCCTGTGCGTGCATGTTATTAAACTGAGGAATTTTCGCTTACTGCCCGAAAGCGAAGCATAAACTAGTTGCTCATAATAATAAGAATCTTTTAGGACAAGTCAATATAAGTAGACAAACCTATAACATATTAGTTTAACACCTACTGATATAGTCAACATAAGTGGACAAACCTATAACTTATTAGTTTAACACCAACTAAAAAAAGTAAGATTTTTTTTTACATTATTGTGTGAAGGTTATATTGAATATCTTAATGTAATTCTCTCATTTCATTTTGTTGTAGTATATTGTTATATTGTTTGTTTGTTAGTCACTTTTAATAAAAAAATGTTAGTAAAACCTTAAAAAAAAAAAAACTGACCTAATAAAACAAAAAAAAAATTGTTATAAGTACACGAACATATTATTTAAGAATTTAGAATCATATTAAAATTTTTACATTGTTGGGCCAAAGTTAATCTGATCATACTATATATATAGAGGTTGGTTTAATGAATATATCGCAAAATCTTAAAAAGTACTAGAGTGCATCACGACGCAACATGTGTACTCAAAACGATTGTTGTCACGTCAGTTAATTAAATAGGTTTTTACAACAAATACATATAAATTCGACACGTGTGTATGAATTAATTCATCGTGTATACGTGGAAGGGCACATCGTGGTCAAAAGCCAATACAAAATTAGAAAGAGATCCGACACTTGGGCACATCTTATTAAATTCACTTTTTACATTGTGTTTAACACACCGCTATTACGTGTTTTAGACGCACCACATAATGTATTAACCCTATAAAAACGTATAATCATTAGGATTTACAAACTTTTTGTTTCCTCAAAAGAATAATGGGAACGTTAGAAAATGAAATGATTGACCTCCATTATAGAATTTGAAGGAATAATTTGAAAATTTGAACATAAATCACGGAGTGGGAATGCTATTCTCAGACTGAGGGGAGTGGGGCGACTCCTCCCTTTGAGATGCCCCAAGATGCCTCAAACACCGCCCCCCTTAGGCAACTTCCATAGCAACTCTTTCTTGGGCGTCTTGGAGAAGATGCCATCCTCCTTTTTCATCCACCAATCACAACCAATCATAAAAACTTCACTTTAATAACAACCAATCATAACTCTTTCTTGGGCATCTTGAGTTGCCATGAACACCACCCCCATTTTTTTACCCAACTACCTCTATGATGACGTGGCGACACATGGCGCAAGTCGCCCCTCAAAAGGATGCCTCACTCCCTTCAGTCTCATTCCCAAAGCAAAGTAACATACGAATCACGTACATTCAGCTTTTTCATGAGGAGATGACCTTCTGGACCAAAGGAGACCTCTATTTTTACTTTTTAGATAACTAGCTTAGGCTATGCGGTTTGGTGATCGTCATCCCTTGGATGATGGTCCGCCACGTAAGCGCCACGTAGAATGGGCATGAGGATGGGACAAAGAGGATGGAGGCATGGAAATGGGGGGATGGACCTAAAAAGTATATGTATATATTGTATGTATAGGTGTGTGAGAGAGGGGGAGGGATGATTTTGTACTTTTGTGGACCGGCACCAACGTCTGGAAAAGGACGGCGAGGACGAAGCCGGGAGGGGGCGGCGCGGTGTTTGGCCCGGCGCCGGACCAGAACGAACCGGGGACTAACCCCATACCGTCCAGCCTTAGAACCCCGTGTTTTACACAGGTTGCATGAATTGAATTTTATATAATAAGTAATGTATAGTTATATCTTTAAAATTATATCGTGTATTGAACGAGTTAAATAAATATAATGTAATCGATTAACACATATAGTCGTAAAGATATGTATTTAAATGATGAATTCGATGTCCTCTTTACTTATTAAAGTTTTAATTTGTTTTTTATTTATAAATAGGTTAGAAACATTTGTAATACACGTGGTAGAACCAACGAAATTAGATGATTATTAATAAACAGAAAAATAAAAGAATAATAAATAAATAATAGAGATCCGTGGAGTTTGTGATTTAATATTATTTTCTTATTTTTGTATCCTATTAAATATCAAATAATATTATTAAAAAAATAATTTAACTAAATCTAATTTAAATGAGAATAACAATTTATATATTTGCATGTTTCTACAAAGAAACAGAAACTTCTTCTATCTTTTACGGGAAGGAAAAAATAAAAATTATATATTATTATTAATTCAAAGTTTGTTAAAAAAAGTTATTATCCTTATCTAAATTATATTTACTTTTAGTATAATATTGTTTAATAGAAAAAATAAATTGAAAAATAAGATAAAGATGCATAAGAGATTGACACGTGTCAGAAAAAGATTTTCATTTGTTAGTATAGAAAGATAAAAAAGTTAAATTATTATTTTTATATAATTTCATTTTATCTTATCCTCTTCGCTGACTCAACCACCCACTAATTCTACATCTAAATCTATCCTTTTATTCGTTACACGAATCACCTACAAAAAGGACCAAAGGAGACCTCTCTTTTTTACTTTGTAGATAATAAGAAAGTTAAATTATTATTTCCCTTCAATTTCTTTTAATCCGCTAACTCACCTACCCACTAATTCTACATCTAAATCTATACACTCTACAAAAAGAGACACCTTTATCAGGTGATGGGTCCTCCGTCTACTCTAAATTTTCCCAATATCATATGAGCGTCACCTCACCATTCTTTCTATTTTCCCCACATTCTAAATCTGAAGGGAGTCGTCTCACTTTTCCTAACTTTTCCCCATTTTCATATTCCAACATTAAACCACGGTCCAACGTTCACAAAATTTAATTTGTGAGTACCGGTGATTTTTCCTAGATCCGTGAAATAAAAACCTCATGGATTCAGGAAAAAAACACCGGACTTGGATACTGTTTCCCTAAACATGACTTCACGTATCCTCATACACCCTGATAACGCTAAGCTACATACAAGCCAATTGATATTATTATAGATTTGAGTAAAATAATCTCAACACTCATCATCATCATCATACTCAGTATATCACACTAATAGCACAACTAAGCTAGTGTCTGATGAGTGTAGATGTAGACAACCTTACCTCTACCCCGCAGGAATAGAAAGGTTGTTTTCAGTGACACCCCTGGCTCGATTGTAGTTTTGTATCAAGCCTTGGACCTAAGACATATAGCACTCAAACAATCGAGACAAAGACTGATTGGTGCATGTACCCCTGTGTCTTTCAGCTATCAACGTCACCACATGATGCATGATTAACCATCCGCCGATTTTAACGTTATTTTCATGAAATTAATAAAACAATCTCAACACTAAAACCACAAAATTTAATTCTTTAAATTAAATAAATTCAACAAGAACATGAACCACAACACATGAATATAAATATAAATAGGAAATTAATTGAACACTCCAACATTACACAAATAATTTCAAAATAATAACATGACGAACATAATTATATAGATCTAGCAAACCGAGTAGAGTTACATATATATATATATATAAAATCTCTACCTTCTTCTTCTCTTTCATTATATAATATATATTTTTTTTAAAACAAGAAAGCGAAAACGAATGCGGACACGGAGGCGACAGCGGTTGAGAGGAAGACAGTGGTAGCGTCAGAAGCCGGTGCCGGAGCAGGAGCATAAGCGTCGGAGGCTGAGACGGAGACGGCGGCGACGGCGATCGTCATCACCAGCATTGCGGCGAAAAGGGTTGTCGTCTTTATCGCTTCCATGGAAGAGAGGTCTGTGATATGAATTTTAAGGATAATGTGTGAGAGAATAATATTGGAAGGGTGTTTGTGCAACTGAAGGGATGAAGAATTAAGGGGTTTTATAGACAGGAAGCTAGAAAGGTTTATTGTGATAAAAGAGGTGGTCCAATAAGACTGAGGGGAGTGGGGCGACTCCCCCTCCCAAGTCGCCTGGAACACCGCCCCCTTGGCGTCTCGGCTGGCGTCCCAAGTCAGCCCGTCTCCAAGCGATCGCCAACTTTTTCCATTTCCCCATACATATATCCGTTGCCAACGGATAGTTTGGCCAAATTTTATTATTATTTTTTTAAAATACACCCAACCTTTATAAATAATACCACATATCAAAATTTTTATATATTTTTTTGTAAAGAATATGTTTTTTTTTAACTTTGTTTGTATTCCATCTAGTGGTTGATTTAAATGAACATAAAAAAAGACTTTGATCAATACTTTTATAAAAAAAAAAATAGGAATTTTTTTATATCTTTTACATAAAAAAAGACAAAATAAATCAATGCCACGTGTCGCAAGACGCCCTAGCCAGCCAAGTTGCTCCACTCCCCTTTTTTTGCCCAAAATCCTCTAATCTGACGTGGCGCCACGTGTCGCAAGACGCTTTCTCAAAAGGATGCCCCACTCCCTTTAGTGAATCACTGCCAGCTGCCCGCTGCCCGTTTAGGAAATTGGTTTGAGACACCTGTCCTGTTTTCTTTAATTTCGGTTTATTTATTTATTTTTAATTGGCATTAAAATAAAATAAAATAAAATACCCCTGGCCCTCTTGGCATAACTAAAGTGGCGTGGGTACAACTCTCACGTAAGACCGTGGGATGTGGTGCGTGGGTAGGGGTGACGGTTTGGGTTCAACGTCGGCTACTCCACCCTGAGTTGGCGTTCGGTATAGCGTTGCCATTTTGGCGTGTGGATTGCGTCTGGCATGAGGCGGGGGGCTGGGGTGATGTGGCTGACTTTGGTTGGCTGGTTCGATCTAAGCCACCAAAAAAAATCCACACGGCTGGTCTCGCCACACCACACCTCTAGTTTTTGAGTATTACCTTGTGGATCTCACCTCGGCACGTGTCGAGCAATGCCCCAAACCCAAGTCCTTCCACACCCCATAGTCTAAGAGGTAATAGGTGGAATTTAAGGGTAATTGAAAGTAGGGATGAGCTCGGAACCAACTGGTATCGGTCGAAAATCCCAGAAAATGAGTAACAGTATCGAAATTACCTGATACAGATCGATATGTGAAGGTAAAAACCGATATCGAACTGATACCATACTGGACTTGTACCAAAAATCATGTCGGTTCTGAAAATTCGGTAACAATACTGGTTCCAAACTGATACCAAATACCATTTGCTCATCCCTAATTTACAGTACCCGTAGTCGCACCAAATTTCCAAACTTTTCACAACTCCCCTTCCAAATTTCTAAAGTTCCACAAACCCTATTAAAAATATTAAAACTATATATACTTATAATATATATAATATAATATGTTTCCTAGAGTGGCGACCCCTTTTCTTGTACGGAAGAAGTCTAGGACCAAGGACTTACCCCACTACAAACTTGAGGCACATATCCTTGGCAAACTTCACTACTCATCCCTTCCCTTGCCAATAGATCTGTACATAACTTTCACAATGCGGATAGGGCTGTAAACGAACCAAACAAACACGAACAAGGTTTTGTTCGTGTTCGTTCGTTAAGGATATAATTTGTTCACGAACGGTTCATGAACACTTACCGAACGAGATTTGTTGTTCGTGTTCGTTCATTAAGGAAAGGAACGTGTTCACGAACACAAACTGACACATATAAAATCGGCGAAGATGATTGTGGTTAGAGATGGATAGTAAGAGGGAGCAACGCTAGACCTTGAAGCCTTAATTGTTAAACTAAGGCCGATAGTATTTTTCGATATAAATAAAGAGAAGGAAAGTGGAATGGTGGATATACAAGGTGGAGATACGGTTTCCTATTTTATTTATTTGGCTAATGAGATAAACAAGAATTAAGGGATATAAAAAGTTTGCATAAAATAAATAAATGCTCAAAAAACCTTTAATGAATAGCATAAACAAACGAACATGAACCCATGTTCACGAACACATTATCGAACGTTCACGAACGCTATTGAACGAACGAGACATTTGTTCGTGTTCGTTCATTTAACTAACCGAACGAAATTTCTTGTTCATGTTTGTTCATTAATTAAATGAACGAACGTAAACGAACTTCCCGCCGAACGGTTCACGAACTGTTCGCCGAACGGTTCACGAATTGTTCGCTGAACGTTCAGTTCGTTTACAGCCCTAAATGCGGATGCTCTTAGATGAGTGTGAATTTTTATTCTAAAAAGTTTCCTATAACGATTGTTAAAATGCAATAATGTAAATGTTATCTTTACTGATCAAATAGTCTATTAATATGAGTTTAATGAATTGCGGTTAATTTCTTATGTTTGTATATGATTTCTATTTTGAACGGATGCATACGAAAAAATAAACACATAACTGGTCATATCTTTATTTTGGAAAATTGCCATATGTTTATTTGTATAGATGGTTATGTCACATTCTTAGAAGAAAATGATGATACAAAGATGGTTATGTCGCAATGATGATACAAAATCACAAATGATAAAACTTACCATTTTTTCATAAAGCAAACTCACAATTTCCCAAGAATATAAAAAAAAAAACTCATTTTGTTTTTGAAGTAACTTAAAACAATTACATTTATTTAAAAAAAACTACACTATAAAACCATTTCAAAATTAGGTTGAGTTTTTTTAAACAAATATTCTCAAATCCACTTATAAGTTATTTAGATTTCGCTAGAAATTTCAAATGCGTGTGGTTGTCTTCGGAGACAATGAAAAGTATTTGGTGGTTGATTATATTAAGGTTTTTTTTTAGTTTTCTTTTAATAAATCTATAATGTCTCTAAATCTATAATGTCTGTTGGTATAAGGACTAAGGGGCTGTTTGACAACATCTGAATGGTTAAGTGTTGAACCAGTAAGAGGTCTGAATCATTAAGTGCTGAATCAGTAAGAGGTCTGAATCATTAAGAGCCTGTATAATGCTTAACCGTTCATAGGCAAATGTCTGACCAATTCAGATTAGAGGTCTTAACCATTCAGACTCTGTATAAATCTTAACCATTCAGAGGCAAATGTCTGAACCATTCAGATATCTGCTCGTGAAACAAACAGTCTGAACCATTAAGTGCTGAACCAGTAAGATGTCTGAACCATTAAGAGTCTCATTAAGAGGTAAACAAACAGCCCTTAAGCTTGTTATAAAGTCAAAAAACATTGGAACTAAATTGTAATTCTTTAAAGAGTTAAATGCCATTTTAGTCCCTGTGTTTGGGTCATTTTACCAGTTTAGTTCAAAGGTTTGAAATGTTGTCATTTTAGTCCACTGAGTTAACTCCATCCCTTTATTCTATTAACTAGAAGGGCATTTCGGTCATTTTATATGTAATTCTCTTAACCAAAAGGGCAATTCGACCATATAAAATGATCGGAGTACCCTTCTAGCTAACAGAAAAAATGAACGAAGTTAACCTAGTGGACTAAAATGACAACGTTTCAAACATTTGGACTAAACTGGTAAAATGACCCAAACCACAGAAACTAAAATGGCATTTAACTCTTCTTTAAAAGTTGGACGAAACTTATAATAGTGATATACAACAAAGACCATTTGTGTATTTTAGTCTTAACTAATCATTTATACTTGAAAACAAGATGCTTTTGATTTGATATTCAACAAAGACCATTCATGTCATTTAGTCTTACATAATCATTTATACTTGAAAACAAGATGCTTTCAATTTGATATTCAACAAGACCATTCGCGTAATTTAGTCTTGAAACGTTTATTATACGTGAAAACAAGATGCTTGCGACTTGTTAAACCACAACGACCATTGGTGTAATCGTCTTACAAAATTAATCATACTTGAAAACAACATGCATGCTTGTGGTGAGAAAGATTCCACATGATGATTGATGAACATGGTCATGGTCATGGTATTACTCTTTTAACATAAATCACAATGAATGTTGTCATAAAGGAGTTGATTAATTCACATAGCCCACATGCACTAAAAACGCATAAATGTTTGTAGCATTCCTTTTTCCTTGGACTAGACGTGAAGAATATCATATGGTAAAATGTGGTTGAATAAATTATTGGCCTAAGTTGGTTTCTTTTCAACGTGGAGACTTTCAAGTTTCAATCATGAAATCAGTGGCGGATCTAGGATTCCGACCAAGCGGTAATGTTTTATAAATAAGCGGTAACGAAATCGAAAAAACGTCAAATTTTTCCAAAATTTACACTAAAAACGTCAAAATTTTTCCGACCAAGCGGTAGCGGAGGCTACCCCTTGTTGGCTGGTAGATCCGCCCCTGCATGAAATTACGGTTTAGAAGCTTCATATTCTTTCGTTGTTTTAGGGGTTGTTTGTTTAGCTCTTAATGGTTCAGATCTTTTACTGGTTCAGCACTTAATGATTCAGACTGTTTTAAGAATATTATATAGTAAAATGTGGTTGAATAAATTATTGGCCTAAGTTGGTTTCTTTTCAACATGAAGACTTTCAAGTTTCAATCAAGAAATTACGGTTTAGAAGCTTCATATTATGTCCTTATTGTCTTAGGGGCTGTTTGTTTAGCTTTTGTTGGTTTAGATCTTTTACTGGTTCAACACTTAATGGTTTAGACTGTTTGTTTCGCAAGTAGATGTCTGAATGGTTCAGACATTTGCCTCTGAATAGTTAAACATTATACTGAGTCTGAATGGTTAAGACTTATAATTTGAATTGGTCAAACATTTGCCTCTGAACAGTTAATCGTTATACTAGCTCTTAATTGTTCAAACCTGAAACTAACTCAGCACCACTTAACCATTCAGAAGTTGGCAAACAAGCTCTAAGTTGGTTTCTTTTCAAAGTGAAGACTTTTCATGAAATAACAGTTTAGAAGCTTCATATTCTGTCCTTATTGTCTTACTTTATGTTCATCACTTCATGTGGAATCACTTGTCTTTCATATTCACCAAGAGTCCACATAGTTAGGTTTTGACACCCAAATTATCACATTCTTATGATTAATAATGCACTCACATGCTTACTTTACAACCCACATTCACTAATACTTTATGTTAGCTTCTAGATTTAGCAAGACATTTGAGATATTGTGATCTAACATATGTACCGAATCCAATAATTCTCATTAGTTGGGGTTAAGTACATGTCGGGTAAAACCGAGCCCAACAAAACGAGTTGGGTAAAAATCAAATATATTAGAATTTAGTAAGGTTATAGAGACCTATTAATAATATTCTATAATTTTGAATGCTTACATAAAATAAAATTACACAAACCTGTGACATTGTTTAGAAAGAAAAAAAAAAGAGCGCCTAGACTGATATAAATTATAGGGATATTGGATTTAAATAACCCTAACTTTCACCAATTGACCGATAGCACTGATTTGTACCATACCACTCCCAACTTTCAACTTATTAGCCGATAACACTTCCAAACTAACTGAACCCTAACCCAGTTAGTTTTTTTGCTGATGTGACACTTGTGTGTTGACGTGGAATCGATGTGACATATGACTTGGCTTTTTTTTATGACGTGACAGTTGATGTGACACTGGTTTGGTGACATGACAGCTGATGTCATCAAACTAAATTAGTGTTGAGTTAGTTTGGGAGTCAGCCAATAAGTTGAAAGTTAAGAGTGGCGTGATACAAATCAAAAGTTTTTTTTTTTTTTTTTTTTGAACTGTGTGTCATCACCGTTATAACAATTCCTTCTCGCCAACGCATCCACCGTCGGTATGCGACCCATCGCAGCCCTCCAAACAAGAATATTACATTTTTTTGGAATCCATTTTGGCCAGATAAACACAAAATTGTTCGAAAAATCGATGTCGCTCAACATGAACCTCTTAGCCGCGCCAACTGAGAAGTCCGAATCTTTTCCTCCGATCCATTCCCACTTATCGCTTCTACTACTCAGAGTAATAGAATCCAAAGCATCGATACACTCGTGCCACTCGTCTAATTCAGCCTCCGAACTAGGAAGGCGATACCATTCCCACCTCCCCATAAAGCATCTGTTAGAGAAATGATATCGGTCCGCCACCATACATTTTTTGTGCTTTTCAAGCTTAAACAGGTTTGGGCATCGGTCTTTCAACGGAATATTCCACAGCCATGGGTCTGTCCACATCTTTATGTTTTTTCCGTCCCCAACCACCCCTTTAATATTTTGCATAAAAGTTATCCCTCCCACTTTAAGGTTACCTATCTCGTTCACAATCTTTTTCCAAACGCCACTTAACGAGTTATTAACCGGAATCGAGGCCCAACAACGGCTAGTATTATGAAGAGAGCAAATTACGCCTTTCCACACACTCTTTTCCTCGTTTCTAAAGCGCCAAATCCATTTAGCAAGCAACGCCCTATTGATATCTTTTAACTTAGAAAGGCCAAGACCTCCCATATTTATGGGTGTCGTAACCCGATCCCAAGCTACCCAGTGGACCTTCTTATTAACCGCATTTCCTCCCCATAAAAAACGTTTTATAATTGACTCTAACCCCTTCAAAACAGCCACCGGAGCCTTAAAAAGAGACAAATAATAATTCGGTATACTTTCCAATACCGACTTTATCAAAGTGACCCTACCACCAATCGATAAGGTCGACGCCTTCCAAAGAGCAAGTCTCGATTCGAAGATATCAAACACGAACCTCCAATTTCCAATTTTGTTCATATTCGCCCCCACCATAATTCCTAAGTGCACAAACGGGACTTCGCCAACCTTACAATTCAACAACGCTGCCATATCTTTGATCGCCCTCCCTTCCACCCCCAAACCAAAAATGCTAGATTTATTCATATTTATTTTCAAGCCCGAGCATATGAAAAAGCTCCTAAGCAGAAGAGCTGCATTTCTTATATTGTCTTCTGCCCATTCTCCCAATAGAACACAGTCGTCCGCATAAAGAAGGTGGGATAGAACCGGGCCCCCATTCGGAAGCATAATCCCCCTAAAAGCCCCCACCCGCGTCGCCCTCTTAACCATGCATGAGAACGCCTCCATAACGATAAGGAACAAAAACGGAGAGATGGGATCGCCTTGCCTCATGCCTTTAGAACACATGAACTCAAACGTAGGCGAGCCGTTGACAAGAACCGCGGACCTCGCTGACGATAAAATTCCATGAATCCAATTACACCATTTAGGCGGGAAACCCATTTGGGTCATCACAGACAAAAGAAAATTCCAATTTACATTGTCGTATGCTTTCTCGAAGTCAATTTTCAGAAGGAACACCTTCTCACTTTTCTTCTTAACCCGCGCCACAACTTCATTCAAAATAAGAGGGCCGTCCAGAATCAGCCTATCCTTTAAATCCATTATCCCTAATATATAGTGGATGTGGAAATTTTCTTCGGTAGGGCGAAAAACACGATAGGTCGGGTAAAAGTTGAGTCACATTGAAACAAATCGGGGCAAAAAAAAATAAAAAAAAAATAAACAGTTACATTAAATCATAGTAAAATTAGATTTCTTGAATACCTACTAGTATAATTATTATTTTTTAAATTCTCATGAAATGAAAAAGCACATAACATGTTATTTGAAATGAAATAAATTTATTTCATTGAAACACCCCCACTCCCCAACTTACCTTTTCCTGCATCAGAAATTTTTATTTGAATGCTACATGTTACAAACTTGTAGATGTGTTCATAAACCATGGCAACCAAACTTTCAAACCAAATCAATTCGGCCGGTTCAACTTATTTGGGAATCATACGATTCAGTCTTCATTCGATTCGAAAACTATGTTTAACAATTAGCCAACAATTTAGAACTTCAAATCGGCCGTTTAATTGTAATGCAAACTTACAATTTTGAAAGAAAACACATTTAAAAGAACCAGTTCAAATCGCAAAACTACAAAAACGTGTTGACCGAACCAGTTAAACCATCTAATCCAATCAGTTTGGTTTGGCGTTCCCTAAAGCCTATTCAAAGGTCCGGCCAAGAATTCTCGTCAAACTGGCTGAACCCGACTATAAACACCTCGTATGGAGAAGCGTCTTCAGTAACAGTAAAATTAGATTATATTTCACATTTCAATTAAAAAACCTTAAAAAGTCAACATTTACATGAATCGAACGGTAGGCAAAGCCACTAAACCTCCCTTCAAAACTGCACCTAGGGCACTATGCCACTATCTAACTCAAATTTCCTCTCTTTTCCTATTCATTTACATCATTACACTCTTACACCGCCACCGCATACCCCCTCTCACAACGTCAAAAGCCTCAACAACAACGAAGAATCCGAGAGCCACCATTTGGGCCTGCGAAAACTCAAGCCTGCAACGCACAGGTCTCTGAAAACCCGAGCAGCCCAATGTGTTCAAATCTATTGACCCGATCCCAAATGGTCAAATCTATAAAGCTTCGAGAGTGATGGATGCTTTGGTGAAAACAGAAAGAACAAAAGGGGCTTCTTCTCCGGGGTGTATCGTCGTTGGTACTATTGTGTAACCACGCGGGTCAGGCTCCAAAACCATCTCACATGATATTTCTCGGGAATTTACATAATCGGTCCCACCAACCGATTCGTGTAAATAGATATTATAAGCAGCACGGCGTCCACGTGTCTTGATTATCCTCATTCCAATGTAGAACATCATCGAATCATGACTAGATTGATAGTTTTGGAATCCAGCTGTTGTTCTAGAGAAACTTACCCCCTAAAAGCCAACAAAATTACTTAACTACCTGATAAAAAAGATAAATTTTTGAGTAAAATGCTATTTTCGTCCCTGGGGTTTGGGCAGTTTTGCAACTTTCGTCCAAAGGTTTGTTTTTCCGCATCTGGATCCAAAAGGTTTGAAATCTTGCCATTTTCATTAGGCTTGTTAACTCCATCCATTTTTCTTCGCTAAGTCGGAGGCATTTCCGTCTTTTTTGCTAACTTAAAGGGCAATTTGGTCTTTTTCACTTTATGTAAAAGGACCAAATACCCCTAAAAAAGACCGAATTGCCCTTTAAGTTAACAAAAAAGACGAAAATACCACTAACTTAACGGAGAAAAATGGTTAAAGTTAACGAGCCGGATGAAAATGGCAAGATTTCAAACCTTTTGGATCCAGATGCGGAAAAATAAACCTTCGGACGAAAGTCGCAAAACTGGCCAAACCTCAGGGACGAAAATGGCATTTTACTCGATTATGTATACGTTGTTTAAAAACAAATACTTACCTGAGTCAAGGTTATGAACACGTGTATGGGACATGATGCGTCTGAACCAGTGGCTCGGATTCTGAATTGAGGGTTTTGGTGCCACGTGTCGTAATCCTGGCAGCCACCAGCACTATAACCTCGCCATTGACCATGGACCGAGTATTTCATCTCGGGTGGGTAGACCCGACAAACGTATATAGATCGGAAATGAATCTGGAAATCTTGCCATGACATCCAGAATATACCGTCTTTCGCCTGTTTGAAAAAACATGTATTAATGCTTAGACCGTAAATGGTGTTTATTAAATAGGAATAGTAAACGCATAGGCTACCCAATTACTGAAAAGATTAAATTTGTCACCGAAATTTGAAAACAGTTTTTAAGCCACCAAGTATCAATTTAGCTCTTTTTTTATACCAATTTCAGAAAAAAAAAAAAAAAAAAAACTTGTCAGAAACCTGTAAATTCACAAAAGTACAAATAATAACAGAAAATATGTGATGGCTATTATACCCTTCATTAGACATGTGCAAAAAAACCGGTGTGAAAAAAAAACGATCCGGTTTGTAAAAAAAAAAAAAAGTTTTTGAAAAACCTTTACAAACCGGTTTCAAACCGACTTGACCTGGCGGTTAGAATACCAATTCGTTATCTCGATCTTTGAAACCGGTTAAGAAACCGGCTCGTCTGTAAAAAAAACCGTTTTAAACTGGAAACCCCCGTTTTTTAATCCCAAACCGGTTTAAAAACGATTTGAACCGGTTGTTACCGGTTCGGGTTCACATCTACCCAAACCAGTTTTATATTAAAAAAACCGGACCGGCTCTTTTAAAAAATCGATTTGTCCATGTCTACCCTTCATCTGGGTGGCTTATGAATACATTATACTAATATTAATATAGATACATTGTTAGTCAATAAACTTACCCGAGGAACATGCTTAAGTTTGTGTTTCATCCTGTCCGTCCATTCTGGCGATGAATCGGACCACGGGCCGTTCCATTCCACTTCATTAGCCCATGGGTTTCTAATTTGCACGAGTTTATGTCCATCAACTTCCCGCACCTGTAACAACGAGTAAGCATGGCCCTGAACAATCCCGCTTGAAGATATATGAACATCTGAACCCGATGGGCTTCCGGCGCCTAATAAGAATCCTTCTTGTTTGAATCGTAACAATTGAGACCATAATCTCCCGCTAGCGAGGTCGATCTGAGCCTGTGCACTTCTCATGTCAATCTCTTCACCAGCACCACCCGTTAGGTCAACAAGTGCGTCTTGGACTAGCCCGCCTTCTAGTGCCTCGTAGGACCCGTGAAGTTTGGCGTATGCTTTTTCTAACAATGAAACCCATAGCTCATTCCCCTTTTTACTTGTGGCAAAAGCCGGTTTTCCCGGTGATTCACATGGAATCCAGTCATCAACAACAACCGGAACCCATTCGCCCTTTACGCAAAAAGAATCATAACATTATATATGTACACTTTTTCCCTGTATAATTTGTAATCAATAAAAGTATAAAACACGGAATCTGTACCTGAATACAGAAACGGACTGTGTAGATTCCTTCCTCATTATACTCGGGAGTAATTATAACCTCTGATATTCGAGAAACCTCGGTCAGAACAGCAACCGCACTCAAAAACCAACAATCACCCAACCGGCCCTGTTCAACAGCAATCAAATAACTCAATGCAAAACGATAATAACAGTAATAACAAGAAGAGTAAAATGCTATTTTCGTCCCTGAGGTTTGGTCAGTTTTGCGACATTCGTCCAAAGGTTTGTTTTTCGGCATCTGGTTCCAAAAGGTTTGAAATCTTGCCATTTTCATCCAGCTCGTTAACTCCATCTATTTTTCTCCGTTAAGTTAGGGGTATTTCCGTCTTTTTGTTAACTTAAAGGGCAATTCGGTCTTTTTCACTTTATGTAAAAAGACCGAATACCCCTGAAAGGACCGAATTGCCCTTTAAGTTAACAAAAGGACGGAAATACCCCTGACTTAACGAAGAAAAATGGATGGAGTTAAAGAGCCGGATGAAAATGACAAGATTTCAAACCTTTTGGATCCAGATGCGGAAAAACAAACCTTTGGACGGAAGTCGCAAAACTGGCCAAACCCCAGGGACGAAAATGGCATTTTACTCTTAACAAGAACATAATCAAACCACTTCTCGTTAGTACCTGACAGACATCAGAAGGATTTACGTCACCCGAAAATAAGCACGGGGGAGAACCGAGCTGGTTTTCCACTACGATTTCAGTTGGTTTCGACCATTTAGACACAACTTGCAATTTAGAGGGAGGGTTATCGGGGTCCACAAACAACGAGCGGTCATTTGGCGGGAACTCTTGGTCAGTAAAGTGTGCTTCTCCTTTAGCCAGGAGATTTTCTTTAACCGCAAGTTCAACAGATAGCATTTGTTGAATGATCTCTTCATGAGTTTCGGTTCTCGGTTTTCTCAACCGTCTTGTGAAAGAATCCATATCAACCACCACTCCTTCACGTTCGGATCTTCTTTTTCTCCCGCTTGAATATTGTCCGTCCCAGTCAACATCATCTCTGTCGTATAAATCCACCTCAGCAGGATCACTATCCCATTCATCAACCTAAACAAAAACAATTATGATTATAGTGTAACAGAGACAAGTCAAGTAGGCCTGAAAATGAACCGAACGTTCATGAACTTGTTCGGCGTGGAAGTTCGTTTATGTTCGTTTATTAAATAAACGAAAGAACATGAGCACACGTGTTGTTCGTTCATTTATGTTCGTGAACGTCCGTTTATGTTTGTTAACATTATAATAAATACATAGGGAGTTATATTTATATAAATATAAACATAAAAAAGATTTTAACTACTTATATACATATAATAACTAATTGATAATAGAGATTTCTAGTAATAAAAATGGGCTTTCCAATATAACTTATCGTAATTAATCAATAAATCATATGAAAAACCGCTACTTTATGTCTGTTTATGTTCATTTGTGTTGTTTTATGTTTTAAACAAACGAACACAAATGAACATGAACACGCCAAATTTCTTAATGAACGAACACGAACAAAAAAAACTGGTCGATTATATGTTTGTGTTCGTGTTTGGTTAAAGTTAAATATACGAACACGAACATGCCCCTGTTCGTGTTCGTTCGGTTCGTTTACAGGCCTAAAGTCAAGGGGTAAAAAGTGATAAAAACACAAACTCTAGGGGGAGAATCTGTCCATTGCCAATTATCCTCAGGGAGATCAAACATGTTGTACTCGGAGGACCCCATAGCTGCAGATAGAGCAGAAATTTCATCTTCTGATAAGGATCGTCCCCATAGGAAAAGATCCATTATGTGCATTTTGGATTCGGATCCTTCACTATCAGACCGCCCAAACGCATCCACGTCAGTCGGTGGTCTAACACCAACCCAAACTTCCGTTCCCTGCTCCCAAATGCCGTTTCCGACAGGTAACGGTAACCCGGTTTGGTATCCATCAAACCCACCGTCTAGGTAGCAGGTCGCCTCCCCTAAATCAGCGTCAATGGTAACAGTAACCATATGCCACCTGCAAGTTATAATAATTTGCCTCTAATATAAGTTATAAGCTTATAATAACTTGCTAATTGGAACAATTGTTATACTTGGTTACAACTGAGTGACATTATATATGCAATAAATATGCTATATTTTGTCACATCAACCAACTTTGGCATTAACCAAGTTTAGCCCCTCAACTTTAATAATGACATGTTTAGCCTCTCAACTTTGGTAATAAATTGTTTAACCCTTTAACTAAAACAACTTTAGCCCGTCGACTTTGATAATAAACAACTTTAGCCCCTCAACTTTTATTAATGACATGTTCAACCCCTCAACTTTAATAATGACATGTTTAGCCCCCCCCCCCCCCCCAGCTTTAATAATGACATGTTTAGTCCCTGAACTTAAATAATGACATGTTTAGTCCCTTAACTAAAACATCAAACAAATTTAACTCTCTCGATTTGCTTATTTTTATCTACGTTTCGAACCCGCTGCGAAGCGTGGGTGGTAATCCACTAGTTTTATCTAAAAAACTACAGCTACAATTTCATATATATCCTTCTAGATATCATATACTCAATTACTCATGTCATGGAAAATAAAATAAAATCAGTTACATGCAACATAATATTTTATTTAATAAATGAAGCAAACATTATGCACTATAAAATCAGTTATCTGTAACAGCTTGTTCTATTTGTTTATTTTGTGAAACCTGTCATAAGTAACTCATAATATTATATGTACTATAAAATGAGTATATATGATACTTTTAGTATTTAAAAAGGAATAATATGATATTATAAAATGAATACATATGATAGTTACCTTCCATCAGCAATACATGCTGCACCAATATTCCACTCTTTTGAAACAGTAGTTTGTCTGTCTCCCTTTGTTATGAGCCTAAGCCCGACTTGGCCCGCTTCAATTCCTTGCTCGGAACCCGCAACGAGAATCTCCCAACACACTTGTTTCTGAAACTCGGTACCCAGCAGACAAACAGGCCCAGACTCGGGCTGGATCATAACCGCCATCGAAAAACTAACCTTTTGGCTAAGGCAGATAGTCGGATCCAGCTGGCCACAATATCTACCGCTCGTTACTGGTTCATCATCAAGAACACACACCGCACCTGAGATTCCCGTCTGATAACAAACAATGGAATCAGATTCCAAATAAGATGATAAATTATTATTATCATTACTAAAACATAACCCTTAATTACAGTAGCTAAGTCTTTTAGTGAATTTTCTAATTATACCCAATGTCCTTTACTATATTTACTACACAGTCCCTCAACTTTAACTTTCCTAATATACCTGTTTAGTCCCTGTCCCTCTACTTTAATTAAGTTTTTTCCTTCATAATTAACTTTCCTTATATACATGTTTAGTCCCTCTACTTTTATTCCTTCTCGTATTTTGCCTTTTCGAGTTTTCCCCCCGCTAACGTGACGAACCAAACCGACTCCAGCCGAACAATATCGTTACCGGTATCAGAACAGGTATTTTTTTTGCTTTTAGTGTTCCGTATTATCAGAACAGGTATTTTTTTTTGCTTTTAGTATCCGTATTATCAGAACAGGTATTTTTTTTGCTTTTAGTGTTCCGTCTTTTAGTGATTTTTTTCGAATACGTATGTTGACGTTTCAATTTTCTTTTCCCCATGGTTTTACGTTATCTCTTTTGGTTACTACACCTAGTGTCGAACTGTACTGATAATCAAACTCCCGCCGCAACGCAGGGGTAAAAATATAAAAGTTCTAGTTCATTTTAATAAAACAAATATTAAACTAAATTACCTGGAGGGCCCGACGGGCTAACTGAGTGGCACGAATTCTTCGTGCGATACTTGACACTCGTTCCCGTGCAAAAGAATCATCGAGAACCGAATCACCACCAACCGCCCTGACTGCCGCTGACATGGCGGCTGCTTCCCGACTTCCGGCATTTGGAATCGATGATATAAGAGTAGCTTCTATTTCCTTCCATTTTCTTTCTTCCTTTTCTAAAAGAGCTTTTCTTCTCTCTTTACCCCTTCCTTCTTCTTCACGTCTCTGCATCAATACTTCTTCTTCCATCTCTTTTTCTCTTATATAACTACACACATTTTAAAAATGAAAAAAGAACGGCATCAGATGAATTAGGCTTTTTAAGAAAACCAAGCTTGTTTCGGGTCGTTACCTCTCTTGTATAATTTCAAACTGCCTACGGTCTTCCGGCATCCATTTCTTTATCTTTTTAGCACTTAGATCTGAAAAACCGATGCTATCGAGAAAAAGTCTTAAACGAACCTCATCCTGACACAAATTAAAAGAAAAATATTACACATAAAATAAAATAATTTCTTAAAGTGTCATATTATGAATCATGTTCACCTGTACACGTTCAGCTTTAGCAGTTAAACCTAGCAAAAGAAGTAAATAACCACCGAATTTATCCCACATGTACACCCATTCTGTATCGATTGCTTCTTCTAATGCTAAAATTCTTGCGTGCGCACACATTTCTCTTCTATAACCAGCGTCATTAGCTGAGTCGTGTCGAAATAATATCCCGTGTTTTATTTTTCGAATAATCGATCCTGCAGCTAATTCTTCGTTTTTCAATCGATCTCTTAATTTCATGACATCAGCTCTGGGGAGCACAAAATTCCCTGCTCGATCACGTGTAATGTTAGGGTCTCCGACTAAAAGAGCAGCTGAGCTGGCAGATCTTTGAGGAGCCGAATACGTTCCTGCTAGCGCATTTCTTGTCTGCATCAGGAAATTAAAAAAAATATTAATAAAGTCAAAAAAGAAACTATATTCAGTAAATTTTATAATATACCTTGGTGGCAGATCGAGCAATAGTTTGAATGACAGTGTCCTTACTAAGAAAGTGTACAGCATCTTCCATCATCTGTTAATTAGAGTGAAAAAATCAGTATAACTTGTAACTTGTAAGTAGAAAACAAAAGTCAAACAAGTCAACAAGTCAAAAGACAAACCTCAAGAGTCAAACATGGACGAGAGACAGCAAATCCAAATGACACAACAAGTGTAATTGCTGAAACAGCTGCTCCGGCAAACGGTGGATAAATCACTAAACTTGCAACAACGCCCCAGCCTTCGATTGCTAATGCAATCCCATAAAGGACAATGAAAGCTACACTGTTGATGAAAGGACAAAAATTGAGGTACTAATTATGTATAAACTACAAAAGCCACCGACCCTTTCTACCCCGTTTGTGAGAATGTCAAAACTAACCCCCTCTAACTTAGTAAATGTCACTTTGACCCCTTCAAGTTTCTAGAGTTTCGAGCCGGGTCAATTATGTAATGTTGTATGTTTATGTACGTTTTGAGTTGGACTATGTTTTGACGTAAATTTTGTTTGGAAACAAATCGGGTGAAATATTTCATTCGAGGGTAAGAATTGGAGTTACTATACGTTTCGACATAAATTTAGTTCTGAAACGAGTCGGGTTGATTGTAGTCCATACTTTATCACGCCGCGTATGACGCCACCGCACGTATTTATTTTATGTACATTTTGAGTTGGTCTACGTTTCAACGTATATTTTGTTTGGAAACGAGTCAGGTCAACTATATTACATTTTCATTCAACGGTATGAACTGGATCACTCTACATTTCAACGTAAGTTTAGTTCGGAAACAAGTCGGGTTGATTGTAGTCTATAATTTATCACGCCGCGTATGACACTGCCGTAATGCGCGGCTGGTAAAAAAACTAGTTGTGTATAAAGAATAGTTGACGGACCATATTGAGAAGAAAGCATTTTAAAAGGTGCAAGAGATTCCAACAAACCTGACATTTTTCCCACAATCTGCATGTGCATCGTATACATATACGGGTAACACTCGTGGAGAATATACTACGATAGGAGGAGAAAGAAGCACCTATGGAAGATTTATTATTACGAAAAGATTAAGAGATATATTTTTTTAAACCTTCAGAAAATTTAAGATGACTGTAAAATGTAAATATAACTTACAGTTAATGCTCTGCCAGCCAGAAGAAACAAAAACGAGAAGTAACCCACAGAAGCTCCAACAAAAAATTTGCCTGCAAATTTAATATAGAATTGCATCATATATTCATATATCTTTTGTGAACCTTTTATACAAAAAAAATAACATGAAGAAAATAAGGTTTTTATTTACCTTGATGTGATCCAACAAAGAATGCAGCAAGGGCCAGTAGAAATGCAAGAAAAGAAACCACAAATGTTTGCATTCTGGTTAAGTAAAAGTTATTCGAAGCCCAGAAGTGAATGATACCGATAGCTAGGACTATGAGTAGGAGAAGTAAAAGAAATGATGCCCCGATCTGTTACCATTTAAAAAGATAAAATTAATATAATATTATAATGTTACACACTCTAAAGGGTAAACATGTAAATCTTGTGAAATTACCGTCCATGGTTTGATTATGACTATAACAGCTGATATTGCACTAAGAAGAAGAAGAAGACCAATGATAATGAACACGTAAGCACCTCGTGAAAGCCTCCAGTTGTCATCCTTCCTGCAAGTTGTTCACCATGATTAATATGAGCTACCAATACAAGATTATATATTTATGTATTTATATAGTGTATACGAAAGTCCAGAGATCGTTTACCATTTAAGCAAACCAGAACAAAGAGATAGCAAAGCGGGGATGCACACTAATGGAAGTAATGCAGCTAGAAAATCGCTTTTTTCTGGAACATCATCATCCCTTGAATTCACAACTTCCAGATACGATGCACCACAAAATACAACCAGAACAACTGTAATATAAATAGTTCGTTAGACAGAAGGCATAGAAAATAACCATTTTTTTAGTTTTTACTATTATAATTACCTGAAAATATGGCTACACATATAGCTGAAGAGAGCGAAAATCGGTATGTGGCGAACCATGATGCAATTGGTAACAGGCCCGTAACTATTAAAGCAATTATGGAGGCCATGGCCCAACCCAGGTAAACTGACGATGCGTATGGTGATTTGATACTGTTTTGACCACCGGCCCAACCCTTGTAGCCCAAATCCTCTAAAGGTTTTGCGGAGACTATTGCACCAAGAGCTAATACTGATCCGACAAATACTAATATACAGATCGAAAGAACAACTCCCTGATGACAGTTTATGTCATAAAACTATCGTAATCCAAGAAAATTTATACAGAACAAAAATTCAAAAGAAGACAACAAACCTCTTTCATCCAAAATGAGCGATAATTTCCGACTTGATTTCCATAATTATCTCTTGATACCCAAAAACGGTAGCCGTTACGTATCCAAATAGGAATTGCAACAGAAAGACATGCTACCATGAGTGGAACAGTCAAAGACAACCCAAGAAGAACAGATGACTTGCTGCACAAGTAACATGCACCGTTAAAACTGACAACCATTATAGGCAAAGTCATGGGGAGAAAATAAACAACCATACCTCAAGAAAGACAGCAGAAGGCCAACACATGTGCTCAGTAGCCAAGCAATAAAACCATACTGAAAATTCATAATAGATTTCAGTAAAATTTCAACTAGTGGATTTTAAAAAATAACGATAACTAGTGGGTTACCACCCGCGCTCCGCAGCGGTTTCGAAACGTAGATAAAAATAAGCAAATCGCGAGAGTTAAAGTTGTTTGATGTTTTAGTTAAGGGGCTAAACATGTGATTATCAAATTTGATGGGCTAAAGTTGTTTATTATTAAAGTTTAGGGGCTAAACTTGTTTAGTTAAGCGGCTAAACATGTCATTATTGAAGTTGAGAGGCTAAACATGTCATCATTAAAGTTGAGGGGCTAAAGTTGTTTTAGTTAAGAGGCTAAACATGTCATTACCAAAGTTGAAGGGCTAAACATGTCATTATTAAAGTCAAGGGGTTAAAGTCGGTTAATGTCAAAGCTGAGGGGCCAAAGTTGGTTGATGTGACAAAATAGCATATTTATAGTATACATAATTATAATATAATTATAATGTGAATGTACCTTTCGAGGTTTGGATGTCATGACCATGTCTTCTGCTTGTAAGGCCCGCAGGAACGCCATGATGGAACAAATAACGAGGGATACTAACAGCACCGCACACCCAAACTCAAACTGCATGCGTTTTTCAGATTAGCGTTATAAAGACAAAAGTACCCCTAAAGATTTTGGATTTCAAACATTTGACTAAACATTGAACAAAGAGTTCCCATTCATACCTGCTGGTGTGTTGCACCAATGACTTCAACTGTTTTCGGACGAAACTGGCCCACAATAACAGTTTCAACAATAAACACAAAACTAAAAAGAACCCATGCCCGTTCAGGTGTACCAGCGATATGATGCAAAAGCAATCTACAGATTCTTAACCATTTTTCCAGCCCGCGAATCCTAAGTTCTTCAGATAACGAAATTTGATTAGGCAAATCGTTATTAACATCGTTGTTAGAATCGTTTATCAAAATCTCGTTATTATCACGATGATCTCTATCTGCATCCAAACTACTCCTTTGCAACAGTGCGAGTATCGTTGGATCCAACCCGTTTTCTTTCAACATAACAGCAAAATTCGGGTCTAACCCTTTATCTTGCAATAAATTAGTCAATTCAATGTCTCCTGCACGTGCTCTCCTTTTCAATAAAGACGTAATTCTGGGGTCGTTAAATTTTTCTTGAAACGCCATCGCCAGATTTTCAAGAACATGTTGGTTACCCGAGTCGTTAGACTCGCACCCTTGGCTCTCGAGCCCGCTGCTAGAACAGACCATCAATGAGCTATTCGGGTCAGGATTTCTATCTGCGTATGATGACGGGCCAACCGCACCCTCTTGAATAACTGATCGACATGAACTGCTACGTAGGGCTAAACTTGGTCTTCCACTATCCAAACTTTTCTCACTGTTGACCCCTTCCACGTGGGCCCAGCTGTTCGGCTCACCCATGCAATGTGTACTGTTACTGAGGTGGCCCACTTCGGCACTGCTACTTCGTTTGATACTTGACCCACACCCTTCTGATGAGCTTGATGAACTGTTCTGTTCTTTTCTTCTGAAACCCTCACGTAAACGAATTACAGTACTTTGTAAAGCGTCTCTCCTTGCAGCTAATGGGTTTGTGATAGATAAATGACGAGTTACAGCTGCACCAAGTAAAACGGACCCCACAACAGCGTAACTAATACAGTGCCCAAGATACCTATAAATAACCAAAAAATATATTTTGATAATTAAAAAAAGTTAAAAACAAATAATACTGTTTAATAATGTGGGGGAGACTGTGAGAGAGAGAGAGAGAGACCAGTAATGAACTCCAAAGCAAATCAAGAAAACACGAGAAGTGCCAGCAACAAAGAGAGCAATAACGCGGCTTTGAAGAAGTTGAAAACCATATAAACAGGCACCCATGTTCCAATCTACGAAATTAAATTAAATTTTGTCAAAAAAATTAAACAAGAACAGTCATAAGACATAAATACATAACAAATAATAAGATATTGCTATTTCAAATTTAAATAATAAGATATTGCTATTTCAAATTTTAAAAAATACCAAGAATTATAACGGCAGCTGATGTAATTGCCCCAAGCCAATTGGACTCCTTTGCTGTTAAACCGTATAATATAGAATACACAAGAAGTACAAGAAGTGACCCAAGGTAAAGAAGCCCGAGATGTGACACCCTGAAATAATGGTAAGTTTTAGGAAAAGCAATGTTAAATAATTTGTAAAATGTGATATTTTCCTAAAATAAAGTTTCATATGCAAAACTTGCCTTCTAGACTGACGAGGATATAAATCATTTGGATCTGGTGGTTCAGGTAAACATGCCACAGGCCCCACTTCAATACAGTCAGAATACGCAAACTTATATGCACTTCGAACATACTCATCAACATCCAAACCATTACCTGTATAATTCACACCCAAATATAAAATAAAGATAGAATCATAGAAAGCCAACAACTAATATTTTATAAAATGATTAATATCAATTCAAAAACAACCTACCGTTAAAGACCATTCTGCAAATGAAGAGCATATTGATTGCTAAAGCGATTGCTGACACCCCGAAGAAGAATCCAGAAGGTGAATATCGTTGTGGAGCAGTTGAGCCAGCTGTCACATATACTGCACACAGTTCATATGCACATAGCAGTGCAACCGCCAGAAGTAGAAGAACAGCAACTGCCCCTATTTCAACGAAAATAGTTTTGTATCATCTCTAATTATTCATATATTTAAAAAAAACTGAAAAAATGTTAATAATAATAATAATTTAAGCACAACTTACTTGAACTCTGCCATTGTGTTCTCCACCAAAGCATGATTGAATAGAAAGCTAAAAGCAGAGCTGTTCCAGCCATGATAACTGCTAAACCGATAATATCTCGCCCCAATATTAATATTAACCAACTTCCCCATGCTACTAGAACTACAATTGGAGAGATGACAATTATCCATGCACATAGTGACAGAAATCCGCATAATATTCCCAGTTGAGGCCCTTGTAAGAAACTTGGCCACTTTCTAGCATATATCCAACTGATCATGGCACAAAAAAAAAGTGTCATGTAATATAAATTGATTTTTGATTGCATAAGAATGTAAATAAGAATGTCAAAAAAGCAAACTGATGCCACTAGTTTATAATTTACTATACATGTAACATGTTCTATAATCTATCATATACTTTAGGCATTAAATCATAAACCAGACATTAGGCTAACTAAGAAAAGGGAAACGATTTTTTTTATTACGAAATTTTGAGTCTTGTTACATAAATGAATCCTCTAAATAATCGTATATATTATTCTTATCGGGTGCTTTTTCCTCTTAGCTATAACCAGTAGCCTAATGTCCATAAGATCGTAATCATGGGTACAGCATGTTACATCACGCGGACTTTTTATAACCTGGCATGTACATTGGATTCTATAGTTTCCAAACAACTTACAAACCTATTTAAGAACATAATAGTTTGCCTATGTTTCAGTCCTGCAGAATTCAAAGTGCAAAAAGAATGAAGCTTCCAACGTTTTAATGTGTTTAGATCATCTGTTAAACATTTAGTTAAACCCACAAAGCTATCGAAGCTTGCAAAAGTCTCCCTTAGTAGCATTCTCAAGTCCCCTAATCTTTATTCTCCAAAAATACCAATTGATTTCAGCATCAACAAGTCTAATACATGTTCTTGCAATCCACATTGCTTAGAAATGAGAACCCAAAACCTCAAAAACTGATAGCACAAAATGTAGTAAACAAATACCTGTAAATCCGCCATGGCCGCCAATTAACTGCCCAAAGTATCGCAAAAGAAGCCGACCCCAACAAAGCGAAAAGAGTTCCCGAAATAGTGCATGCCAATATTAACTCCTTATCATCCCCAACCATAGCTTCTTTCCTCTCTATCCTTCAACTACACCATAAAATTCATCATTAACTAACTAACTAATTGCCGCATATCTCAACACACAATTATAACAAAAAAAAAAACATATAAATGAACCTAATTAACACACCTAAATATGCAATTGAATCATATACCTGAACTTCACTGAACTGATTTCAACCGCCAACAACATCGTGATAACTAAGTAACTAACCAACTAACAAATTGCTGCATATCTCAACACACAAATGTAACAAACAAAACATAAAAATTAGCCTAACACACATAGATATGCAACTGAGTCATATACTTCACTGAACTGAACTGATTTCAACCGCCAAGGCGCCAACAACATCGTGATAGCTAACTACTAACAAATTGCAGCATTTCTCAACACACAATTGTAATTGTAACTAAAACATAAAAATGAACCTAACTAACACACATAAATATGCAATTAAATCATATACCTTACTTCACTGAACTGATTTCAACCGCCAACAACATCGTGATAGCTAACTAACTAACTTACTAACAAATTGCCGCATATCTTAACACACAATTGTAACAAAGAACATAGAAATTAACCTAATTAACACACATAGATATGCAACTGAGCCATATACTTCACAGACTGAACTGATTTCAACCGCCAAGGCGCCAACAACATCGTGATGGCTAACTACTAACAAATTGCAGCATTTCTCAACACACAATTGTAACTAAAACATAAAAATGAACCTAACACACATAAATATGCAATTAAATCATATACCTTACTTCACTGAACTGATTTCAACAGCCAACAACATCGTAATAGCTAACTAACTAACTTACTAACAAATTGCCGCATATCTTAACACACAATTGTAACAAAGAACATAGAAATTAGCCTAATTAACACACATAGATATGCAACTGAGCCATATACTTCACTGACTGAACTGATTTCAACCGCCAATGCGCCAACAACATCGCGATAGCTAACCAACTAACAAATTGTAGCATTTCTCAACACACAATTGTAACTAAAACATAAAATAAACCTACTTAACACACAAAGATGTGCAGTTGAATCATATACCTTACTTCACTGAACTGATTTCAACCGCCAACAATCGTGATAGCTAATCAACTAACTAGCTAGCTAACTAAAATATTGCCGCTTAACACACATTTAACAAAAAACATAAAAATTGACCTAATTGACACACATAGATATGCAATTGACCCAAATACCTTACTTCAGTGAACTAGTTTCAACCGCCAACAACATCGTGATAGCTAACTAACGAACAAATTGCCGCATATCTCAACACACAATTATAACAAAAAACATAAAAATGAACCTAACTAACACACAGAGATATGCAATTAAAGCACATACCTTACTTCACTGAACTGATTTCAACCGCCAACAATCGTGATGGCTAATCAACTAACTAGCTAACTAACTAAAATATTGCCACATAACACACATTTAACAAAAAACATAAAAATTGACCTAATTGACACACATAGATATGCAATTGACCCAAATACCTTACTTCAGTGAACTAGTTTCAACCGCCAACAGCATCGTGATAGCTAACTAACGAACAAATTGCCGCATATCTCAACACACAATTATAACAAAAAACATAAAAATGAACCTATCTAACACACAGAGATATGCAATTAAAGCACATACCTTACTTCACTGAACTGATTTCAACCGCCAACAATCGTGATGGCTAATCAACTAACTAGCTAACTAACTAAAATATTGCCACATAACACACATTTAACAAAAAACATAAAAATTGACCTAATTGACACACATAGATATGCAATTGACCCAAATACCTTAGTTCACTGAACTAGTTTCAACCGCCAACAACATCGTGATAGCCAACTAACTAACAAATTGCTGCATATCTCAACACACAATTATAACAAAAAACATAAAAATGAACCTAACTAACACACACAGATATGCAATTAAAGCACAAACCTTACTTCACTGAACTGATTTCAACCGCCAACAACATTGTGATAACTACCAAACTAACTAACAAATCGCCGCATATCTCAACACACAATTGTAACAAATCACATAAAAATTAACCTAATTAACACACACAAATATGCAATTGAAGCAAAAACCTTACTTCACCGAACTAATTTCAACTTCTAACAGCATCACGATAGCTTCCAATGCACGCAATTGAGTTCTTCAAAACCTAGGGTTTATAAGTTAAGCTTCCAGCTAGAAAACACCACCACGTAGTCAAAAAACCAAAATTAACAACAAATTAGGGTTCACTGAAGCATATAGATGCACGATTTCAACGATTTCAACAATTTCAGGCTCAATTTGTGTTCGAGATGAAACCCTATCGATATGTTAAAGCCCTATTTACACACAGTTTCACACAGTGAAGACAATTGAGTAAAAGATTGGGGGATAGTGGTTTTGTAAATAATGATAAAATAATAATAACAGCAGTGCTCACTTATTGGTTTTGGAAGTGGCGCGTGGGGTGCACTGCCAATCGTGGATGGCTGGTGATTTTTGACTGGGGGTTTAATTGGTTCGTGGGGAGAGTGGGTGTGATATGCGCGTGGGGAATGTTGTTGTGCAGACACTTTTTGTTTTTTCTATACCAAATTACTCCGGAAAAATGAAGAAACCCGGTTTTTAGGAGTGAAAAGTGTTTTATTATTATTATTATTATATATATTAAATTGAAGGGTGAGAATCAAATAGAAAGTTTATTTTGGCTAGGAAGGATAGGAAGTAATAGGATTAGAATATGTGGTAAAATTTAAAATAAAGAGTAATGGTATTTTAGTCAATCTTATTCTTTTCTTCTTTTCTCGGTAACATCAAAACCCACCATTTTTAAAACCCACCATCTTCAACCATTTCTTCACTTTCTATCTCAATAATCACTATATTATAGTGCGATTTTCGTCACCAATCAATGATTCAAACAGCCGATCAACGTGTTCTTCAGCTTTTTTTTTGAAGAAAACCCAGTTTAATTTCATTCAAAATTTCTTTTTTTCCCGTGATTTTGAAGATAATCACTCGAACCGTTCGATTCAATCGCTGATAAGTGTTTCTATCATTCAAATTTCGTCAATCGTTGAAGAAATCGGCTTCGATCCATGTAATAAATTCTTTAATTTCATTTTTACGATCTGGATTTTTGATTTAGTCATTGCGTTTTACGATCTTGGCGGGGGTCCGGGAGCAGCGCCCCTGGTATAAGGGTCCAAGGGGCAGAGCCCCTGGCTGGTTCAGACAATTCGATTAAATTACTTTAATAAAAATGCATCAGAAATTTTAATTTTCCAGAAATTGGCTCATTTCGAAGACAGTAATTCGTAGACAATTCAGACAATTTTTGATTTGCTACTCTCTGGTTGAGACAATTCACAGACAGTTTTATGTGTTCATTGATGTATTGTAAAGTACATATGTTTTTAGTGTATATTTTGGTCAGTTTTTAGTCGTTTCGAGTCTGTTTTAGGTTAGAACTATGATACTGCTGACATTAAGCTTTGATTTCAGGTCCCGTAGCTTAAAGTGTTGAAAAACGAGTCAAAACGAGCAGTTCGGAAGAAAAACGGGATTCGTACGCGCGTCGGAGAAGCTGGAAATCGGAATTGAATAAAAAAATAATAAAATTGGCTTTGGAGGCGCCGCGCGACGCGACACCCCCTTAGCGTCGCGCGAGGGGTTCGATTTCGGATTATTGTTTAGCAGCTAGGGTTTGGATGAATGAATTCCCAAGAAACATTAGTGAAACCCTAATTTACGAATTAGACATCTTTGGGAGCGATTTTGGAGCATACTTGGCGAACAATTGGAGATTTCAAGGCAGAGGAATCATTGGTACGAGTCGAGAGCGAAGAATCGAAGAATCTATCGGGTTTTCTAATCCCTTGTTTTGTCGATTACTTTCTTGGAACTTTGTTACAATGAATTCTGTTTTAGACATCTTTGTTTTGTTTTCATTTACTGAGATGCTTGGCTAATTTCATAAACCACCTAGACTTGATGAATGGATTAATATAAAGTTTTTACCGTTTTTGTTATTTGCATGATTGTTTATGAGTTGATTGTGTTTAGTAAGCAGTTTGATTTAATGATTTGATGTGTATGCGTGCTTTGAATTGGTTTATTGTTATTATTTGCATCATATGATTCTTAGTGACGGTCTATATCACAACATAGAGTCATATTAGGGTTTAGGGTTTCGGTGAGTGTCTATATCACGTTAGAAAACCTTCACTCTTTAGGGAGAATTGGCCAATAACCCCTAGAAGTAATTGGTAATAATTTGCTAAGTCTTAGTGTTCTACTAGTCCTAATACTTGGGAAGTGAGGGGCTATTGGTAGGTCTTACCCGGCGAATTGCTTTAGATAGGCCTTGGGAAAGGTTATGTCTTGGTTTACCTGTCGGTTTTATTAGTCTATCAAGTCAAACTAATTACTTCAAACTACCCTAGATCTAGGATTGGGAAAGAATAGGTCAATATTAGGGTACTTACATAATAATTAGACAACTGGGAAGGCGTCTAATAACCGGTAGAATTAACAGCCTAGGTAGTGCCACAGGTTTCTCCTTGAGAAGGGTCGAGGGGCCTCGATGGTTCTTAATAGGTTTAGTATTTTAAGATCCCGGTTCCATAACTCGTGCATTTAACTTAATCGGTAATCTCTTAGAAACAATCCAGGATTCTTGTCTAGGTGGTCTCATTCTCATATAAGAAAAGTCTTCAGTCTTTATTCGTCGTTAGTCTAGTTTTAGTCTACTTAGTAGTTTAATATAGATTTCCTAGATTTTCAGTAACCCCCCCCCCCAAAACAATTAAACAAGTCTTAGTCGTGTCTGTCAGCGTCTTGTCAGAGTCTAATTTACGTGATTTATAGAGTCTCGTGGTTCGATATCCGGACTTCCTAGGTTATACTACATTGATCGGTACACTTGCCGATTGTGTGGTTTTAGGTCGAGTCTAGAATTAAAGCTTTTTAGTGTCTAGCTTAGAGAGTCTAATATAGTTAATTTTTATAGTATGTTTAGCACACATCAAGTTTTTTGGCGCCGTTGCCGGGGACTCTTGGTAATTGCGTTCATTGGCTTTGATAGATTTACTTGACAAATACGTGCTACGTGTTTACTTTGTTTTGTGTCTTTTCTTTTCATCTTGAGTCGTAGTAACTATAGTTTGCTTTTCTTGTGTTCAGGTTTTTGCTCGTAGTGGATGCCACATCTGCGCTCGCACGGACCACCACCACCAGTCAAGCCATCATCATCTCAATTGGGCCAAGGCCCACAGGTTACTTCTACATCCTCTTCTCGTTTCCCCAATTTCGATTCCACCCCGTTACCCACCCCACCTCCTACACCACCACCTTCGCCAAACCATTCACCTAAAACCTCACCTAAGGTTTCCCCACCCGATAGCCCTACTTCTAGTACCTCTAGCAATCCAGAAAACGTAGAACCAATGGCCAACAATAGGCAAACCGTCCATCAGCAGGCCACTCAGGATTTCACCGGCCTTGCTTCACCCATCACCGTTCCACCCATCGTTAGTGAGAATTCATGGCAGATTCCGTCTTATGCCATGCAGGCTATAACCAATACCATCCAATTCCATGGCCGAGACGATGAGGACGCCCGGCCCACATTAACCGTTTCTCCCGCATCCTAGCCACCTTTAACCTTCACGGTGCACCCAACGATGCCACCTACCTACAGCTTTTCCCGTTCTCATTAGCCGGCCGTGCGGCTACCTGGTTGGACTCTCAACCAACCGGCACCTTTACTACTTGGGCGGGGCTTCGTCAAGCCTTTTTGAATAAGTACTTCCCGCCCGCAAAAGCCTCACGTCTTAGGGACCAAATCCACTCCTTTCGCATGGAGCCCGACGAGCCCTACTACCTTGCTTGGGAGCGTTTCCAAAACCTCTGTGCTCGTTGCTCCCAGCATGGTCTCTCTGATTGGGCTTTGTGTGAGAAATTCTATAACGGTCTCACCCAAGAGACTCGAGATAGGTTCGATACTAATGCGGGGGGGGGGCATATGATGGGTATTCTTACAGTTGCTGAGTGTTTAGAGCGCTTTGAGGCATTTGCTCAGTCTCAATCCCAATCACGTTCCGATCAGAGGTATCAAAGTGGTAATTCTAATACCACTACTAGTGCACCCGCCCGAGGGGTGAACCATGTCACCATGGATCCTAGTTTAGCCGCTGTCTTGGAAAACATGAATAGGGAACTTAAGGAAATTAAGGCTAAGGTAGACAAATGTGAGTTTTATCGAGGGGGTCACGACACGAGTTCGTGTCCATTACTTGTTGGAGAGGAGCAGGTAGATTATTTAGGAGGAGGGTTTGGTAGAGGTCAGTCTAGCGGTTTTGGGGGTAATAATAACTTTGGGTCGGGTTGGCGTAATAATAATAATAACACTTTGCGCCCAAATGGACCCCCTGGCTTTCAAATGGATCAAAACCCAAATAGGGGCCAAAATTCACTCTTTGGTGGGGGTTCAAGTGGGCAGTTCAACAAAGGGTTCAATGGGCAGGTCAAGGATGGGGGGTCAAATAACCAAGGTCAAACAGGTCAAGGTCCAAGTTTCGATTTAGGGGGTAGCATGGAAAGGATGGAGTCCATGATGAGTCAACTACTTGTTAGGGACCAAACCACTCAAAAGACCCTTAGTGAACATGACCTAATGCTTAAAAACCATCAAGCCTCATTCCAAGACCTTCAAAGAGTCGTAGGGGATATGTCTAGGAAGCTAGAAGAGAGATTACCCGGCCACTTTGCGGGTAACACCCAACCGAACCCCAATGCCCATGCTAAAGCCATTACCACCCGTAGTGGCAAGACCGTAGGAAACCCTAGAGTCGAGGAGAGGTTAGTTGACGAAGATGGAGATATTATAGATGAGGAGATCCAAATGGAGGCTCCCGGCAAAGTGCAACCTAGGTTAACCCCAGCAAGTACCGCACAGCCCGGTGAGTCTCAAAGTGAGAAAAAGGTTGAGAGAACCCCGATAGATGTTAGACCTTCACCCTTAGTGAACCATGCGTATGTTCCGTTTCCCTCTCGCCTTAAGAACCAAAAATACTCTAGGGAATACGGGCAGTTTTTGGACATCTTCAAGCAATTGAAGATTAACCTTCCATTCATAGAGGCACTCCAATCAATGCCTAAATACGCTAAATTCTTGAAGGATCTCCTTAGGAACAAAGAGAAATTAGGAGAGTTGTCTAACGTCCCGTTGAATGGGGGATGTTCAGCCGTGGTATTAAATAAGCTTCCCGAAAAGCTTACCGATCCGGGTATTTTTACCATTCCTTGTCTATTCGGTAGTAATACCAACACTCGAGCTTTAGCCGACTTAGGAGCTAGTATCAACTTGATGCCCTTTTCTCTTTATGAGAAGCTAGACCTAGGAGAGCTTGCACCTACCCGAATGACATTGTCTTTAGCCGACCGGTCCGTTAAATACCCTAGGGGTATAGTTGAGAACTTGCTAGTTAAGGTAGACAAATTCGTGTTTCCCGCCGATTTCGTAATTCTAGATATGGAAGCGGATGAGAGAGTTCCCATTATCTTAGGTCGTCCTTTCTTACGTACCGCCAAAGCACTCATAGACGTTTACGATGGTAAGATCACCCTTAGGGTCGGTGAGGAGAGAGTGACTTTTGAGATAGATCGTTCCATGAACCACCCGAGTGGTTCGGATGACTATAGTGGTCCTTGCCATTCCGTCTACTTTTTGAACTCATTTATCTCGTGTGTCGACCATTGCTTAGAGTACATTAGTGGAGCGGACCTAGTGGTAGGAGAGAAGGTAGAAGAGGAGTTAGAGAGTGTAGGTGAAGTTGAAGAGGAGGGGATTCCTTTAATCCCCGATGTGTTAGCGGTTAGTGATGACACCACCCAACCCCCACCCTTAGAACTTAAGGTACTTCCATCTCATCTAGAGTATGCTTTCTTAGGGGAGGGTTCCGAGCTACCCGTTATTATTTCATCTGAGTTAGAGGAGAGTGAGAAAGTGAGGTTGTTAGATGTGTTGAAGGCCAACAAAGAGGCCATTGCATGGAGATTGTCCGACATTAAGGGCATAAGTTCTTCCTATTGCACCCACCGGATACTCATGGAGGATGATTATAAACCGGTGGTGCAACCCCAAAGGAGGCTTAACCCCAACATGCAAGATGTAGTGAAAAAGGAGGTTCTTAAACTCTTAGATGCCGGGATGATATATCCCATTTCAGATTCACCTTGGGTTAGTCCCACACAGGTTGTCCCCAAGAAAGGGGGGATGACAGTTGTCATGAACGAAAAGAACGAGCTTATCCCTTCACGTACTGTAACACCTCGGAAATTCACGTCCTATAATATGTTGACACGTGTCATAAAGTTTAAACGTGTGAAATAAGTATTATGGAAGGACTAAAGTTGACAAACATGGAAAGTATGTGAATATACGTATTCTAAGTGTCAACTGTGAATAAATATAATGTACATTAACCATACACGATGCTCATACCTTCAAACGAATGAATCATGGATCATACGAAGCTAAAAGTGTGTGATTTCAAACTACAGGGACCAAATGTGTCAACATGTTCAAATTATACCTCTGAGTGACCTTTTGACAAACCCGAAGCTTTGTAAATATTAATTATGCTCATGAGAATGCACCATAAAAATTTCAAAAAGTTTCGTTAACGTATGAGAAAGTTATGATCAAATTCGTGTGCGAAGTGTTAAAGCGTAAACGTCGAAAGTTAGGACTTTTCGGGTGATAATAAAGTTACCCGGGGACTTGGCAAAGTGGGTATATGTTTTAAGGCCTTACTAGATCAATTATAAGGGTTTACCATGCAAGAATCAAGTGTCTAACCGGAGTTTGAAGGGCCAAGGATCAATTAGCAAAATCAAAAAATATAAGAGTTGGCGGCTGAAGGCCTCGCGCCACGCGAGGGACTGCCAGTTCCTGAAATCGTTTTCTTGGCTGCCCTTGCCTTTGTGCGCGATTCCAACTCGATTCTCCACATCTCTTGACCCCTAAAACAACCCCTGAACACTAGGAACAAGGGTTGATCAGTTGTGGTGAGTGGTAGACACACATGTCAAGAATTTGTGGTGGATTAAACACTATATAAAGGCATGTTATGCAACCATTGTTCTTCACACCTTCAAGTGCATAACTGATCAATTCTGGAGCTCCCAAGCAGATCCAACTGATCATAAGTCGTGCATAGGACTCTTGTAAGTATGCTAGTCCTTCTTGATTTGAGTTTAGCTTGTTTAATTAGCTAAAAGTCAAACCGTCGTAAATACGGTTTGACTTCGAGATTAGTCAATAATGGCTCAGTCATATCTCGAATTAAAAGTAGTTATGAGTTGGTATTTAAGTGGGTAATAAAACCTCAAAAGGGTTTCCCCTGATCACCACTCTAACCAGGTCTAATGTCGGGTCAAACTTTTAATTAAAAAGTCAACATAATGCTTAAAATGTCATTTATGCATAATTAGCTATCTAGAACATGTATAACCTGTTTGATCATTGTTATAACTTAGTAATTAGTGTAAGAACATGTCCAAACATGTTCAACCCGACTATTTCCTGTTTAGACCCGGTTCGGAACCGAAAGTCGCATAGTTTGACTTTCACTTTGACTTTCAGTTCTGACCCGTTTAGGCATATTTTAGAAATGCCTCAGAGCTTTAATTGGACTAGGTTAAATGTTAGAACAACCCTCTGTGATTATACACCTTGGTTCATTAGTTATCCAATTAATATGCATGTTTCCGTTAATTGCTCATATGTTGACCGTTATGCCCTTATTACCTTAAAAAGTGATTTATGAAAATGCAAAAGTGTAGAAACCTTAAATACTGATATGTAAACTTGTATGCAAAGTTTGACATCAGTTCGACTTGTAGATTAAGAGTTATGCTCAATATCGCTAAATTAATGCTTTATGTTAATAAAATGGCGTAATTAGCGTATAGCCTAGTTAAGCCTACTTTTTTGTATCAAACTTAATACCCACAGATGTAATATATTATATTGGGATTTTTAAAGATTTTTAATTAATTTTAGGCTGAGCATAACTAGTAGTCGTAGGCTTAATCCGGTAATTGTCGGTTTTGCCCTTACGGGCCATAAAATGAGTTTCACTTATCGAAACGACTCCAAACCTTTTTCTACTAATCACATATGATAAATAATTTATTTTAAGCCTTCTGGAAATATAAAAATATCAGATTTAAGTATCAAACCCGGAAATGGCCTTTAATCGCCTTATTTAGCGTTTTTAACGCATAGTATGTTTTAAAATCATATTTAACATACCCGGGTTGATACCCACTGATATATGAGGCAAAATATGAGATTTTAACAGTAAGAAAAGGTTGATTAACTCAGACTTCGTTTTTGAGCTTTTCGGCTTATGTGAAATTACCAAAATACCCCCACGGGGCATAGTTTGGTTAAAAATGATAAACTTCACATATATGCTTTAGCCTACTGTTATAACTCATCAAAATGAGTATGTTTGCTGTTTACATCAGACCTGTAACTCAGTTAAACATCTAAGCGCTTTTACAAACTTTAAAATGACCAAACTACCCATACGGGGCATAGTTTGTGTTTAAATTAGTTCGGGGCATAATGAAAGACATCCTACTGATGTCACAACATATTTGAAGCATATTAACTTAGGAAACCTGTATATGGATCTTGCAGATACCCGTTACGCATTTTACGTGTTCGGTTCGGTTTATGTAACAAGTTTACATAAATTAACCAACACGGGTCAAACCTTATCGGTTTCATCTCAAAATCCAGGATGTGAATAATAAACCCATATTAAACAAGTCTCTGAACTTGTCGGGTCTAAATCACATTCTATCCGGTCTTCGCTTAATCGTGCGTACGAACCGTATCTTTGAAACTAGCCGGTCTAAGCTTAAGCTTAATAAAAGACCCGTTAGTATTCTAATAGGTTATATTAAACCTTCGTTCCAGATTAGGAGAACCAGTAAAAGCTACGTGCATTTTGCTTATTGTGATTTATACTTTGCATCAGGTAAATACTTTTAACTTATTTTCCCTATACGGGCTTGGGTTACGGTACATAGCGTACCGCTTGATCGGGCATCAAATCTCCACGCTTAGTGGGTAGTTGAATAATTTGATCGGCTCGTTAAAACAGTCTTGTTTACTTTACAGCCTTTGGGGGGTTAATGACCATGTACCGGATATCCTTGGCATCATCTTACGAGATTGGCCAAGACCTGAGCACGGGGTGTAGGCGTACACCGTCCGTGTATAACTCATTATAGTGGTGTGTCTATTGATCTTTAACACGGACTAGATCCGGGCTACTGAACGCATAAGTAACATGTAATTCGTTCACAAGATTATAATATTAAATAATTCTCCCAAGTTAATAAAAAGATTAAATATTGCCTCTGTGCATTTTAATCAAATTATAGAATATTTATGCCATGTGCATCCAAACAAATTTTCAAACCATTTTCCAAAATGAGTCAGTTGATTGTATTTACCAGTGTAAACTGACGTATTTTCCCAAAAAGACTAAATGCAGGTACTAAACGTAATTGGCTGGATTGTCTCCTTAGCATCAATAAAGAGTCTCGCAAGCTTAAGATGCCTGAAGTCTGTTGAACTATTGTTTCCATTTTATGTTCGATCCTTCTGTGGATAAACTTCCGAATATTGTAACAGTTGATATTACAATAATAAATTCGGTTGTATTATATTTTCAATTGCTTCCGCTGTGCTTAAGAATATTGTGTTGTTTGACTATCATGTTGCCAACCATGACGTCACGATACTCCCCACCGGGCCCACCGGTGACACGTGGAAATCGGGGTGTGACAGGTTGGTATCAGAGCCAACACTGAGAGAATTAAACACTAGCCTTTTGTGTTTAATCTCAGTTACACAATTGCACAATCTAAACTTCTGAGTCTAGACTTAACATAGGAATAATCTTAATCCTAATATGGAAAATATTTACTTCCAAATTTTTGTTGGATACGTCGCCAAGCGAAGAAGCTGTAATAGGAGTTCTCCACACCCGGAGCCCTGAGGTGCTGAGCTTCGTACCGCGGCTAGAATGAAACGAGCATCCAAGGAGAAAGCATTCAGAAATAAAATGAAGAAGAAACTCCTTTTACTGAAGATCGTTTCCTTATTAGTCCTTATAAGGACATAATTATCTTTCAGTCCCTCCAAGGACACATTATTCCTTTTAAGTCCCGCTTAGGGCAACTTTATACTTTTATTTTTATATAGTGGAATGATTAAGTTTAAACTTTCATTCTAAATAAGGAATACTAAATAAATGTAAAATAACATTTCTTTTATAAGATCTACCATTATTATAAAATGGCAAAGTCTAAAAAGGACAAGACCTAGCCACGTGTCATTTTAAGACCGGGCCAAGATGGTAGTTCCATAATTAGATTTAGATCCATATTAACATCTCAATTTAAAATTGTTCTGCGTTAATTATTAATTAAGAATCTTAAGTGTGAAACCTAGCCTACGGGTCAATTTTAAGACCGGGCCAAAATGGTAAGACCTGTTTAAAAGATTCAAATCTCTGTTAACATCTTAAAACATGTTAACACTCCTGGCAGACGTGATTCATTAAAAATCACACCCGTCATGTTGAAATAGGATTCTTCAAAAGACTCCTAGCCCAGTTTAATGATCTCTGAATCCTGGGTTTACATCATTAATTAAGATGATCATATTTTAAACCATACGTGGTAACATAATGCCTACGGGCCCTACTCATTTCCATATGAGCCAAAAGACAGTGGTAGCAATGACTCCCTGTCAGATAAAGGTAATGAACTAGGTTCAAACCTCAAATGCTCTGATTCTCTGAAATCCTAGCATATAATTTATAATTGTCCTTATGACTAGGCCTATAGTGCCAATATACTTTCATGCTTTGATTCTCTGAAATCATAGCTTAAAAATTTATAAATGTCCTTGTGACTAGGCCTATTGCGCCAAGATACTATCATGCTTTGATTCTCTGAAATCATAAGCTTATAATTTATAAATGTCCATGTGACCAGGCCATTGGGTGCCACTGATAAAACTGTTAATGTTTTATAATTAGGATAAATTATAATAGAAATCCTAAATAAATATATGATTAATAAATTAACCAAATATGGTCTCTGTTTACCATGGTTAATGAATTTCCCTAACGGCAATTCTGTAATAAACATCCCTTAGAAGGAAGTGCCTACGGGCTACGGTTGATGTCCTCTGAGACTAAAGACAGTGGTAGCCTACAACTCCCTGTCAAGAAAAAGGTAATGAACTTTGATTCAAACCTTAATGCCTCGATTCTCCGAAATCATGGCTTATAAATTTAACTCGTCTACGCGACTAGGCCATTTGTGCTATTATTAACTTATGAATTAGGATTTATGCTAAAAATCCTGAATAAAAATAAATATCCTTCCTTCCCTGTCAGTATGCAGTTTAAAAGGAAATCTTAAAGGTGAAACCTAGCCTACGCGACCAAGATGGTGAAACCTACTCAAGGGATTCAGATCCTTGTTAACACTTAGAAATGTGTTAGCACTCTTGACAAATGTGACTCGAGAAAATCACAACAGTCATCCTTATATTGGGTTCTTCCAATTCTCAAATCTAGCCTAGTGATCTAGGAATCATGGCTTATATCATCCTATAAGATGATCATATTATAAACATCCGTTAGTGATGAAGTGCCTACGGACTAAACTTGTTGTCCGATAAGACAACGACAGTGGTGGTCTTTGACCTCCTGTCTAAAATGTTGGACTATGTCCAAACATAATAGTCTATATGATCAATGCGATCATGACTAATATCATCTAGTACGATGATCATATTATTTAACATCCTTTAGGGATGTCTTGCCTACGGGCTATAATATATTGTCCATTTGAGACATTGACATTGTTATCTTTATGATTCCTTGTCTAAGGTGGTGAGCTATGCTCAAGCCAAATAGTCAATATGATTAATGCAATCATGACTTATAGCATCTAATAGGATGAACCAATTATAAACATCCATGAGTGATGTTTTCGCCTATGGGCCAAATTATACTGTCCATGTGTGACAAAGACATTGTGATCTTTACGATTCCCTGTCCGAGGTGGTGAGCTATGCTCAAACCTAATAGTTCATATGATCAATACGATCATGACAAAAATCATCAATACGATGATTAAAAATTTTAACATCCGTAATGATGTTTTGCCTAAGGGCTATATTATATCGTCCAACTGAGACAAGGCAATTGTAATCTTTTGTGATTCTTTGCCAAGGGGGTGAGCTATACTCAATTCCCATAGTCTATACTATCAGTGCGATCCTGACTAGTATCCTCAGTATGATAATCATAATATAAACACCCATCGTGATGAAATGCCTACGGGCTAAACTTTATTCTAGTGTCGGTTAGACAAAGATAGTAGTGATCTTTATGATCCCCTGTTCAAAATGGTGTGATTATACCCAAACCTAATAGTCAATATGATCGATGTGATCATGACTAATATCATTAGATACGATGGTTATATATAAACATCCATTAGTGATGTTGATTGGCTTATTTTTTGCCAAAGGAATCGTCTTTCAAGACGATGACAGTAGTAGTCTATGACTCCCTGTCCAAAGGTGAAGAACCACGTTCAAACCTTGAAGCCCTAATCTAATAAGATTGCGGCTTATAAATTAAGGTCCTTGAAAAATAGACCATCGAGTTATGTTTTAAAGTCATTCAGGACAAGCCTATGTGCTATAATTGGTCATTCGTGACAAGTTAACATATTAAATGTTAACATTTCTGGTGACATGCCTTTGTACCAAATTTGACGAATATCCTTATAACAAGGTCGTTTGTGCCATATCTAAATGTCATCACGATAAGGCCTTCGCGCCATATGATTACTTATGTCCTTCATGACTGTGCTTTATGCCATATTTTTCTACGTCCCTCGAGACAGGCTTCTATGCCATATATGTATATATATATATAATAAAAGCCTTTGAGCTATTTATAATGTTCCTAGTGACAAAGACAGTTGTGACATTATGGTCCCCTGTCAAGCAGGTATTGGACTCGCTCCAAACTTTGCATGCCAGTGATGGTCCCGTTGTGACCTAGGCTAAATATAATGGAAATACGTTCAAATAACATTCACTATGAATGTTCGGAACAGAATAGCCCATACGGTTTATGAATGCCGTGGCTAACCTAAGTCAGGTCATCAGGATGATGACTAATAATGGTTAAATCTTGGTGATTGGTACCAAGTTTCGAGTATGGAAAAACTCGGATGAGGTAGACGAAAGTCGCAATGGTAATAAGGCGACGAAAGTTAATAAAACTACAAACGTAAACCTCAATATTAATGGAGTTAATCTCCAAGCTGTGGTTGACGCAGCAGTTGAAAGGACCATGGAAAGATCATGAAATAATCTAAAGAGCCGAATGCTCCTCGCTTTGAATTTCATTTAAAAACCAGGTTCAATTACTCATGAGAAGAGGTTTTGTTCACACTTCGTATATGAAGGATGAACCAAAAGAAGGAGAATAACTCCCAGAAATCTGAGAAAGAGAGCAAGTACAGGCTTAATAAAAAGCAACGAAAGTTCGGTAAGAAGCCGGTATACCTCTGAGACTGCTTCAGCATTAATAGATGGATGTTTTATATCCATTAGGAATGATTTTTTTTGATGTCCTAGTTCCGTTAAATACAAGGACTCAATTTAGTGAAAATCAAGCCCATATTGTGGCTAATAAGAAGCAATTAATTATCAAGACTCCTTATGAGACAACTCTCATAATTACACGTATCCGTACGATTAATTAATATTAAACATAAAAAATGGTGAAACTGGCCGTCCCCGGAATCGAACCTGGGTCTAGGCCGGCCGCACCCTTTCGCGCGCCTAGCCAACTGAGCTAGGTGCCTAGTTTGTGAAACTTCCATTATTGATTAAATATAAGCACTTGTGCGATAAACTTCCTTATCATTTATCAATGATAATTTATGCTAAGTGTCCTGTTTTTTATACAGGCAATAATAAATCTTCATGAACCATAAACTTAGCAAAAACTTTTATTATCATCCACAAGGTATAATTACCAAGGAGACCATAGTAACCGATTCTTCTTGTATCGGCAAGAAAAACCTTCCGAAAATCTAAGAGCACTCTTTCTTTGCATAGAGTACGACAACATATGTTATTTTAATTATTTTTCTCATTGTTATCTATCGCCTGCGAATGCCAAACTATGTTTGATAAAAGTGTCATATGAGGATTGGCGTATCCTAGTGTGTCCCATAGATTATTTCCATGTCTGATCAGCATGGAGGTTTAATACATGGAACCCCTGAGATATCCCAATGGTCATATTGTACTAAAGTCGACTAGTAGTATTCAAAGAAGATATCCAAAAATGGAAAAAAAAAATTTAAGTAAATGTTCCCGACTAAGGAATTCGTGGACTTATAACATAAAGGTGTCACTTATTTGACACGAGTAATGGTGGATGAACTGGAGCCTGAGATATGGAAAATCTCTGTAGCCTCCTTGCAATCTTGATTATCTTCTCATAAGTTTTCCCTGCTTACCTCCGGGAAGGACAGGTAGAATTAAGATTGTATCCCGCTGTGGGCTGGAGTATTGTGAAAACTCCATATTGATTATGGAATAATCGAAACCTTGATTAAATAGGTTTTAAAACATAGGCACATAAAGCCTGACTCAATATTCTGAGGGTTTTATGTTATTAAATAAGAAAGACGGTTCATATTGCTTATGCATACATGCCGCAACCCTAATTAGGCAACGATTAAGAATTTGCCATCAGCTACCCAGGATCTAAGGGCAAACTATTGGTGGATAGGCTTGAAGAAGTCTGTGGCCATCTATGTAGCTAAATGCTTGACAAGTGCGCAAGTCAAAGCCGAGCATCAGAAACCATCAGGTTTGCTACAACAGCCTGAACTCCCTACGTGGAAGTGGGAAATGGTAACTATGGATTTTATTACCAAGTTACCCAAGACAAGAAAAGGAAATGATACAATATGGGTTAAAGTTGACAGACTGACTAAGTCAGCTCATTTTCTACCCATCAAGGAGACTTATAGCTCCGATATGTTAGCCCAGTTATACGTTGATAAGATTGTAGCCTTACGCTTCATACCTGTAGCTATTATCTCTGATAGAGATACTAGGTACACGTCACATTTTTGGAAAAGCTTCCAACAATCTTTGGGCACACGTTTGAACTTTAGTACGGCTTACCATCCTCAGACCGACGGTCAGAGTGAGCGTACTATTCAAACGTTGGAAGACATGCTACGTGCATGTGCGATCGATTTGGGAGGTAGTTGGGATAAAAACCTACCATTAATCGAATTCTCCTACAACAATAGCTACCATACCAGCATCAAGGCTGCGCCTTTTGAGGCATTATACGGTAGAAAGTGTAGATCGCCAGTTTGTTGGGCGGAAGTTGGAGAAGTCCAGTTATCAGGACCAGAGATAGTGTTCGAAACGACGGACAAGATTGTCCAGATTCGTGAAAATCTCAAAGCTGCCCGGGATAGGCAGAAGAGTTACGCCGATCCAAATCGTAAGGATTTTCATTTCGAAGTAGGTGACAAAGTCCTACTTAAAGTGTTACCCTGGAAAGGGGTGATGCGATTTGGTAAGAAAGGCAAGCTAAGCCCGAGATACATAGGACCTTTCGAGGTTATCGAACGTGTCGGGTCAGTTGCCTATAAGTTGAACTTACCAGAAGAGCTCAGTGGAATTCACAATGTGTTCCACATCTGCAATCTGAAGAAGTGTTTCGCTGACGAATCACTGGTTATACCACATACAGATGTGCATATAGACGCGAGCTTAAAATTTGTTGAAAAACCGTTGTCGATTGAATATCGACAGGTAAGGAAGCTTCGAAGGAAGCATATACCTTTTGTAAAGGTCAAATGGGATGCCCGTAGAGGTCCCGAATACACGTGGGAGGTTGAATCCACGATGAAAGAAAAGTACCCTTACTTATTTCAGTAAATCTCGGGTCGAGATTTATTTTAAGGGGGTGAGGATGTAACACCTCGGAAATTCACGTCCTATAATATGTTGACACGTGTCATAAAGTTTAAACGTGTGAAAGAAGTATTATGGAAGGACTAAAGTTGACAAACATGGAAAGTATGTGAATATACGTATTCTAAGTGTCAACTGTGAATAAATATAATGTACATTAACCATACACGATGCTCATACCTTCAAACGAATGAATCATGGATCATACGAAGCTAAAAGTGTGTGATTTCAAACTACAGGGACCAAATGTGTCAACATGTTCAAATTATACCTCTGAGTGACCTTTTGACAAACCCGAAGCTTTGTAAATATTAATTATGCTCATGAGAATGCACCATAAAAATTTCATAAAGTTTCGTTAACGTATGAGAAAGTTATGATCAAATTCGTATGCGAAGTGTTAAAGCGTAAACGTCGAAAGTTAGGACTTTTCGGGTGATAATAAAGTTACCCGGGGACTTGGCAAAGTGGGTATATGTTTTAAGGCCTTACTAGATCAATTATAAGGGTTTACCATGCAAGAATCAAGTGTCTAACCGGAGTTTGAAGGGCCAAGGATCAATTAGCAAAATCAAAAAATATAAGAGTTGGCGGCTGAAGGCCTCGCGCCACGCGAGGGGTCCCTCGCGCCACGCGAGGGACTGCCAGTTCCTGAAATCGTTTTCTTGGCTGCCCTTGCCTTTGTGCGTGATTCCAACTCGATTCTCCACATCTCTTGATGTCACACCCCGAATTTCCACGTGTTACCGGTGGGCCCGGTAGGGGAGTAACGTGACGTGGTTGGCAACATCATAGTCAAACAACACAATATATAAATGCACAGCGGAAGCAAAAGGATAAATATATTACAATCCGAATAGTGTAACATCAAAGTATTACAACGGAAGTAAAAGATCCACAGGCGGATCTTAAAACATAAACTTTATTCAACAGACTTTAGGCACCTAGAACTTTCAAGATTCCTTAGAAACGCCCTGAGCTTCCAGCCAATTACGTTCAGTACCTGTCACTTAACCCTTTTGGAAAATACGTCAGTTTTCACTGGTAAATACACTCAACCGACTCATTTTGTAAATGTTTATGAAAATTTGTTTAGGTGCACAAGACATGCAAATATTTCGACACTTGGATTAAAATGCATAGAGGCAAAATTAATCTTTTTAACTTGGGACAATTATATTTATAACCTTGTATACAGATTTACATGTTCGTTGTACGTTCAGGGCCCGATGTAGAAATCGAGTCAGATTAACAGACACGCCACAAGTATAGGCCCACAAGAGAGTGAGATACCGTTATCTCTTAAGCACTGTCAGGTGTATGCCTACACCCCGTGCTTAAGACGTGGCCATTTTATAATACAATGATGTCACTAGGATATCCGGGACATGGTCATTAACCCCTAAAGGTCTTTGTTTCAAACAATACAGATTAAACCGGGTTACCTCAATGATTTAACCATAATAAGATTAAAGATTCAATACCCGACCAAGCGGTATTATTATACCGTATCCCAAGCCCGTATAGGGAAAATAAGTTAAGAGTATTTACCTGAGCTAGCTCCTGTCTTAAATAGCAGAAATTTATAACTCAGCCGTATTCACTTAAGCAAGCGTAGGTACAATTTACCGGAAAGCTCTAGTCTGGAATGATGGTATAAATAATTAATTAGAATGCTAACGGGTCTTTAATTAAGCCTAAGCTTAGACCGGTTAGTCTTACAGAAAGATACGGTTCGTACGCACGATTAAGCGAAGACCGGATAGAATGTGATTTAGACCCGAGAAGTTTGAATACTTGCTTAATATGGGTATATGATACACATTCTGGATTTTGAGATAAAACCGATAAGGTTTGACCCGTTTCGGCTAGTTTATGTAAACTAGTTACATAAACCGAACCGAACGCGTATGAAATGTAACGGGTAACCATAAGAGTCCTAAACAGGTTTCCTAAGTTAACACGCCTTAATTAAGTTGTGATATCAGTAGGATATCACCCATGATGCCCAAAACGAGTTTAATCTCTTATTAAGCCCTGCAGGGGCATTTTGGTCATTTTAAAGATTATATAAGGGTTTAATTAGATGCCTGTGATCCGGGTCTGATTTGATCAGTAAAATAACTTATTTTAACAGGTTATAACCTTTGGTAATAAGTCTTATATACTAAAATAGTTTTAAACCCAAACTATGCGTTAAATACGCGTATAAAGTCGTTTTAAGTGATGTACGGGTTAAAATACGATTCTGAGTTTTCTGATCAAATAATCAGGCTCAAAATACTCCATTTATTATTTAAAATCAGTAGCAATTGGATTGGCATTAAAAGGATTTGTAAAACTCATTTTATGGCCGAAAAGGGGTATTTTTGGTATTAACCGAATCGAGGCGATTAACCTAGCTTATGATCAGTTTAAAAATAATTAAAAATCTTCAAAAATCCCAAAATATTATATCATATCAGTGGGTAAAAGGTTTGGTGTCAAAAATGGGTTTTAGATAGGCGTTACGCTAATGACGTCATTTAATTATTAAGAATCGCTATAATTACGTCATTAGGCATAACTCCTAATCTGGACCTCCGCTTGATGTGAAAATTTACAGACATGTCTAATAATCAGTATCTAAGATTATTTTACTTTCATATTTCCAAAAATCTCGTTTTATGTTCATAAGGGCATTACGGTCAATATTTAGGCGTTTAATGGAAACATCGGACGATTTGGGATTCGAGTGGTATAAACGCAAAGGCTTATACACACATGCAACTAGGTCCTAATGGAACTTTAAGGCATGTCTAAACCTATATAAATCGGGTCAGAACTGAGGTCAAAGCAAAAGTCAAACTTTTGCGTCTCTCGGTTCCGAATCGGTTCAAAACATAAAGTTGTCGAATCAAACAAGCTTAGACAAGTTATTATACTTATTTTCAAGTTGTATGACTGATAAAACAGGTTACACACCTTCCGTGTTGTTAAATATGCGATTAAGGTTTCTGTTGACTTTTTCGGACAACCTTGGACTCGACAAACGACCTAGTTAGGATTCGAATCAGTGAGTGACCTTTTAGGGGTTTATTACCCATATAAATACCAACTTATAACAACTTTCGATTCGACTAAACTCTGGACCGATTGTGATTTATCGCGAAGTCAAACCGTAGTTACGACGGTTTGATTTCTAGGCTATAAACTAAGCTTAACTCAATCGAGAAGGGTCAAGAGCACTTACACTCGTCTAATGGATGATTAAGAAGCTTGAGAATGATCCTTATGCTCCAGAAGTTGATCAGATGATGAATGGAAGACTGTTTGCAACTTATGACTTTATATAAGAACTTTGATCTTGCTTAAATTGATGCCAAACAACTTTACAATGATGTTAGATCAATCCCAAGTGTCTCTAGAGGCTATAAATCATGTAGGGGCTCTCACAAATGCAGATAAGATCAACTTAAGTCGGTTACACAGCAACAGGCAGCTGTCTGTCGAATTTTTGATGCTGGGCACAAGCTTACGGACCTCAAGGTCCCCAGCTTTGAGGTCCTCAAGGCAGACATCAGCACATGCACATTTTTAAATAATTGCAGTTTTGGTCCCCGCACTTCCAAACTTGATTTTTTCCTTTATTTCTTGCACTTTGGGCCCTCTTAATTGAATTCTAAGGGCTTCAAGACTTATACCAACTTTGTCAAGTCCTTGGTTAACTTTTGACTACCCGAAAAGTCATAGATTTCAACGTTGACGCTTTTAACCCCTCATACACGAATTTTATCATAACTTTCTCATACGATAACGAAACTTGGTGAAATTTTTATGGTACATTATAGTGAGCATATTTAATCGTTACAAGGCTTCGGGTTTGCTATAAGGTCACTCAGAGGTATATCTTTAACATGTTGACACATTTAACCCTTGTAGTTTGTAATCTCCCACTTTCTTTCACAATTCGCTTCGTATAATCCATGATCCATTCGTTTAAGGTTATAAACATCATGTAGGGTTATTGTGAAGTATAATTATTCATTGTTGACACTTTGAACCCTCAAATTCACATAGTTTCTTTGTTTGTCAACTTTAGTCCTTCAAGAACATTCTTTCACACGTTTAAAGGTTATGACACGTGTCAAGACATTATAGGACGTAAATTTTCGGGGTGTTACATCCTCACCCCCTTAAAAGAAATCTCGACCTCGAGATTTGTTACAATGCTGGAAGTACTTTTTGTCGCATAATGGACTTAACTTCTATAACATATCTGGAGTATTTCCAAGCTCCCATAGTGGCTCTTATATTAGGCGTATGTATCCTTTTGCAGCTTCTTGACCTGTCGATTCTCAATCGATACAGGATGCTCATCATATCATAATTCTGCATCTCATTATGTGGTAGTGCTTCTTGACTTATTGGCGGAACACATCCTCCAGTCACTAGTGTGCAATGTATTGCGTGCTCCGTCAAACTCCTTAAGTAGGTTTTAGCTTACAAGCTACTTGATCTTGATACATTCGATTTCCTTCTAATGATTTCCATATATTCAGAGCTTAACTAGCCTGATAATTTCACAAATTTGGTACACCCTTCCTGGGTGATATCTTATGTTAAACCATATTCCTTAACAAGAACTTAGGAAGTTTGCTATTTTCATAACTCCTCGATTTCTTGCCATATACTGGCAACCTACAATCGATTATGGATTTGTATAATCTTATTTGTTGTTCCCCAGGCAACTTTCAGATCTTGATAATTGGACTTACCAATTCTCTATCTCACACTAGACATTTAACATTCCATCTATACAAGGTCTCCAAAGGAGTAGCCTTAATACTTACATATCCATTATTATAGAAAAGCTTATTTTTAAGGTGAGATGGTTATTCCAACCACTGCTTAGCTAATGTTTAGGGAATAGCTAATCCTTGCCGTTAGTCGAACAAATCGACGATCCTGGGTAGGTAATAGTGATTCTTAATTGTTGCCTAAATAGGGTTGCGGTGATCAATGCATAAGCAAGATGAACCGTCTTTCTTATTTACTAAAAATTGGAGTTCTTAGAACTTTGAATGTTGGCTTTATGACACCTTCTCTAAAAACTTATCGATTTGGCTCTTAGTTCTTCCTATTCTGTTGGTACTAACAGATATAAGGCTTTTACAATTATTGCTGCCCTAAGCGGGATGTTTGTCCTAACATCCTCTTGCCTCTAAAAAGGTAAACATGGTAATTCTTATAAAGAAGATAATTATGACACACAGAGATGGTAGAGATGTCTGTATTTTCAGGCTTAGGTTCATCTGTCGATGTCGATGTCAGATACATGACACATTCTCTTTACAATAGCAAAGATGTCTTAAGTAGAGATACTTATAAGGACATTTTATATTGGATATCTTCTTTGAATACTACTAGTCGACTTTAGCATAATATGACCATTGGGATATCTCAGCGGTTCCATGCATTAAACCTCCATACTGATCAGGCATGGAAGCAATCTATGGGACACACTAGGATACGCCAATCCTCATATGGCACTTTTATCAAACATAGTTTGGCATTCGCGGTCGATAGAAAACAATGAGAAAATAATAAAATAAAGTAATATATATTGTCGTACTCGATTCGAAGAAAGAGTACTCTCAGATTTTTCAGAAGGATCCCTTGCCGATACTCAGAAGAATCGGTTACTATGGTTTCCTTGGTAAGTTATACCTTGTGGATGATATAAAAGTTTGCTAAGCTTATGGTTTATGAAGATTTATTATTGCCTGTATTAAATCAGGACACTTAGCAGAAATTATCATTGGTAAATGATAAGGAAGGTACTTGATGACATCGCGAACTGCCTCTCCGCATTCATCAGGTGAGTTCAGGCGTTTCCTTTCTTAGCCTTTCCAGGCTTAGCTGCACCTTCTTTGGTAGCCTTATGGTATCTAGTTCTGAGGCGGCCTTACTCACCACAGTCGTGACAGACTGTATTCTTTATGTCCCTACATTCATGGGAAAATGATGACCCGTTCCTTTGCAGATGTCACACTGCTTTGGTCCTTCCAACTGCTGCGTCAACCACAGCTTGGAGATTAACTCCATTAATATTGAGGTTTACATTTGTAGCTTTATTAACTTTCGTCGCCTTAATAGTATTGCGACTGTCGTCTACCTCATCTCAGTTTTCTATACTTGAAACTTGGTACCAATCACCAAAATTTAACAATTATTAGTCATCATCCTGATGACCCGACTTAGATTAGCCACGACATTCATAAACCGTATGGGCTATTCTGTTCTGAACATTCCTAGTGAATGTTATTTGAATGTATATCCATTATATTTAGCCTAGGTCACAAAAGACCTTTAATGGCATTTAAAGTTTGGTCCGAATCCATCACCTTTTTGACAGGGGATCTAAATGTCACATCTGTCTTTATTATAGTGATGAATTTGGATAGCTTGAAAGCTTGCCATAAGGATATCAGAAAAGAGTGATTCCTAAAAACTATAAAATATCAATCTAGGATTTGTTGGAGCATTTTCTAAAGTATCAACCAATTTCTACCTTGCATTAAATGACCGGAGTCCAAATCAGGCGGAGGCAACAGTTCTCAACTTTTATCGTTCATTATAGAATCATATGTGTCAGCAACAAATAAATTGTTTGATAAGGAAATGTACCTGCTATGTAATTATCCTTCTGCACCAACTCTTGGGTGTTCATCATGTGTTTGTTTTCTTGGCCTCTTCGGGCTTCTTCTGATTCCTAGGGCAGTTGGTCTTGATATGCCCCTTCTCGTTGCAACCATAACAGGTTGCATCTTTCAACTTCTTGCAATCCAGGGTTTTATGTTCCTTAGATTTGCAAATTCCACACGGCCGAGGCCGAGATTCAAATCTGCATTTCCCGAGGTGGTATTTCCTACAGGTTTTGCACCTGATCTTCTCACCCGGCTGCTGGCTGTCTTTCTTAAACCCGGAACTCTTCTTATCCTCAGAGTTCCTCTTTGTCTCCCTATCAGAGCGATGAGAAATTTCATCCTCCCTTTTTCGCTTTCCTTCTTCAGAGACTTTGGCAGCCTTGTTTCTGACCACATCGAGTGTGAGAGATAGCGACAGATCGGCCGCTGACCTGAATGAAGTAGGTCTTGAAGCCTTAACACTGGCTTTGATTTCTGGGGCTAAACCCCCAATGAAGCGAGCAATTCGCTTTGGTTCCGGTGTGATCAAATAAGGAACCAATCGAGACTTGGTATTGAAATTTGTAAGGTATGCTTGACAATCTAAGTTTTCCATGACCAATGTCAAGAATTCAGTCTCAATTTTCTCAACTTCATGTTGAGGACAGTAATTTTCTTTGATAAGAGCAACGAACTGCTCCCAAGTCATGTTGTACAAAGGAATCTTCCCCGTAGCTTGGATCAGTGACCTCCACCAAGCTAGAGCTTCTCCTTTAAAAGATTGTGAAACAAATTTCACAACATCTTGCTCTGCACAACCGCTGATGTCAACAACAGCGTCCATCTCATCGAGCCACGTCATGCAATCGATGGCCCCTTTTTCTCCTGTAAAGTCTCTAGGCTTGCAGGAGACAAAATATTTATATGAACAGGTCTTAACTGGTGTCTCTTGATGGAACACAACCTGTCTAAACGGAATACTCCTTTGATTTGACAAGTCATGAACATCGTCTTCTCTTGACTCAAGTATTTTAGAAGGGGGCTTACTACGAGCCACAGATAGAGTCTTAGAATGGGTATCATTTGATTCATCATACTGTCTGTCAAGAGCTCGAGTAACAGCATAATCTATTATTGCCTGCAGTTCCGCTCCAGTTACATTGATTCTGGTAGCATCATTGTCCTCCTTCATGTGGCTGTTAACTTCATCTAATCCAGCCATGTAGCTTGATTGTTTCATAAACATTGACAATGATTTATCCAGAGGTCATTATGAAATTATCATTTTTGATAATTTATTAACCATGGTAATATAAACCATATGGGTTAATTTGTTAGTTATACTTAGTTAATATTTTTCATTATAACTTATCCTAGTTATAAAACATCAAGTATATTAAAGTGGCGTAAAAAGCCTGGTCCCAAGGACAGTTTTAAATTTTATAAGCCATGATTCCTATTGATCAATTACGTTAAATAAGGTATTTGGAAAAATTCCTAATATAAGAATGACAAGTGTGATTTTTATAGCATCACGGTTGTCGGGAGTGTTAACACATTTTTCGGGTGTTAACAAGGATCTGAATCTCTTTTTGAACAGATTTTACCATCTTAGCTAGGTCTTCAACGACATTCAAGCTAGGTCAAACCATTTAAGATTCTCTTTTAATAATTATTCTGGCAGGAAAGGAATGATATTTATTTTTATTCAGGATTTTTATCATAATCCTAATTTATAAGTTAATAATAGCACAAATGGCCTAGTCGCGTAGACAAGTTTAATTTATACGCCATGATTTCAGAGAATCAAAGCATGAAGGTATACTAGCACAATAGGCCTAGTCACAAGGACGTTTATAATTTATAAGCTATGATTTCAGAGAATCAAAGCATGAAGGTTTGAACCTAGTTCATTACCTTTATATGACAGGGAGTCGTTGCTACTACTGTCTTTTGGTTCATATGGAAATGAACAGGGCCTGTAGGTGCTATATTACCACGTATGGTCAAAATGTGATCATCTCAAGTGATGATCTAAACCCATGATTCAGAGATCATTACATTGGGTTAGGAATCTTTTGAAGAATCCATCAATAAGAATGACGTGTGATTTTAATGAATCACGTCTGTCAGGAGTGTTAACATATTTACAGATGTTAACAGGGATTCGAATCTTTTAAACAGGTCTTACCATCATGGCCCGGCCTTAAAATGACCCGAAGGCTAGGTTTCACTCTTAAGATTCTTATTAATATTAACGCAGAACAATCCTAAATTGAGGTGTTAAATATGGATCTGAATCTAATTATGGAACTACCATCTTTGCCCTGCCTCAAAATAATGCGTGACTAGGTCTTGTCCTTTTTTAGATTTTGCCATTTTATATAAAGGTAGATCTTATAAAAGGAATGTCTGAAAGAAAATTTAAAGTTAATTATTCCACTATAAAATTAAACAATACAGATGTGCCCTAGACGGGACTTGAAAGGAATAATGTTGTCCTCGAAGGAACTGAAAGGTAATTATGTCCTTATAAGGACTATTAAGGAAACGATTTTTCGCAAAGGGAGTTTCTTCTTCATTTTATTTCTGAATGCCTTCTCCTTGTTTGCATGTTTCGTCCTAGCCGTTGTACGAAGGTCAGCAATTTAAGGCTCCTGGTGTGGAGAATTATTATTATGGCTTCTTCTCTCGGCGACGTATCCAATATATAAAAATTTTGGAAGCAGAATTTCCAGATAAGGATTGAGAATATTCCTATGTTAAGTCTAGACTCAGAAGATTTAGAAATGTGTAATTGTGTCATTGAGATTAAACACAAAAAGCTAGTGTTTAATTCACTCAATATTGGCTCTGATACCAACCTGTCACACCCCGAATTTCCACGTGTTACCGGTGGGCCCGGTAGGGGAGTAACGTGACGTGGTTGGCAACATCATAGTCAAACAACACAATATATAAATGCACAGCGGAAGCAAAAGGATAAATATATTACAATCCGAATAGTGTAACATCAAAGTATTACAACGGAAGTAAAAGATCCACAGGCGGATCTTAAAACATAAACTTTATTCAACAGACTTTAGGCACCTAGAACTTTCAAGATTCCTTAGAAACGCCCTGAGCTTCCAGCCAATTACGTTCAGTACCTGTCACTTAACCCTTTTGGAAAATACGTCAGTTTTCACTGGTAAATACACTCAACCGACTCATTTTGTAAATGTTTATGAAAATTTGTTTAGGTGCACAAGACATGCAAATATTTCGACACTTGGATTAAAATGCATAGAGGCAAAATTAATCTTTTTAACTTGGGACAATTATATTTATAACCTTGTATACAGATTTACATGTTCGTTGTACGTTCAGGGCCCGATGTAGAAATCGAGTCAGATTAACAGACACGCCACAAGTATAGGCCCACAAGAGAGTGAGATACCGTTATCTCTTAAGCACTGTCAGGTGTATGCCTACACCCCGTGCTTAAGACGTGGCCATTTTATAATACAATGATGTCACTAGGATATCCGGGACATGGTCATTAACCCCTAAAGGTCTTTGTTTCAAACAATACAGATTAAACCGGGTTACCTCAATGATTTAACCATAATAAGATTAAAGATTCAATACCCGACCAAGCGGTATTATTATACCGTATCCCAAGCCCGTATAGGGAAAATAAGTTAAGAGTATTTACCTGAGCTAGCTCCTGTCTTAAATAGCAGAAATTTATAACTCAGCCGTATTCACTTAAGCAAGCGTAGGTACAATTTACCGGAAAGCTCTAGTCTGGAATGATGGTATAAATAATTAATTAGAATGCTAACGGGTCTTTAATTAAGCCTAAGCTTAGACCGGTTAGTCTTACAGAAAGATACGGTTCGTACGCACGATTAAGCGAAGACCGGATAGAATGTGATTTAGACCCGAGAAGTTTGAATACTTGCTTAATATGGGTATATGATACACATTCTGGATTTTGAGATAAAACCGATAAGGTTTGACCCGTTTCGGCTAGTTTATGTAAACTAGTTACATAAACCGAACCGAACGCGTATGAAACGTAACGGGTAACCATAAGAGTCCTAAACAGGTTTCCTAAGTTAACACGCCTTAATTAAGTTGTGATATCAGTAGGATATCACCCATGATGCCCAAAACGAGTTTAATCTCTTATTAAGCCCTGCAGGGGCATTTTGGTCATTTTAAAGATTATATAAGGGTTTAATTAGATGCCTGTGATCCGGGTCTGATTTGATCAGTAAAATAACTTATTTTAACAGGTTATAACCTTTGGTAATAAGTCTTATATACTAAAATAGTTTTAAACCCAAACTATGCGTTAAATACGCGTATAAAGTCGTTTTAAGTGATGTACGGGTTAAAATACGATTCTGAGTTTTCTGATCAAATAATCAGGCTCAAAATACTCCATTTATTATTTAAAATCAGTAGCAATTGGATTGGCATTAAAAGGATTTGTAAAACTCATTTTATGGCCGAAAAGGGGTATTTTTGGTATTAACCGAATCGAGGCGATTAACCTAGCTTATGATCAGTTTAAAAATAATTAAAAATCTTCAAAAATCCCAAAATATTATATCATATCAGTGGGTAAAAGGTTTGGTGTCAAAAATGGGTTTTAGATAGGCGTTACGCTAATGACGTCATTTAATTATTAAGAATCGCTATAATTACGTCATTAGGCATAACTCCTAATCTGGACCTCCGCTTGATGTGAAAATTTACAGACATGTCTAATAATCAGTATCTAAGATTATTTTACTTTCATATTTCCAAAAATCTCGTTTTATGTTCATAAGGGCATTACGGTCAATATTTAGGCGTTTAATGGAAACATCGGACGATTTGGGATTCGAGTGGTATAAACGCAGAGGCTTATACACACATGCAACTAGGTCCTAATGGAACTTTAAGGCATGTCTAAACCTATATAAATCGGGTCAGAACTGAGGTCAAAGCAAAAGTCAAACTTTTGCGTCTCTCGGTTCCGAATCGGTTCAAAACATAAAGTTGTCGAATCAAACAAGCTTAGACAAGTTATTATACTTATTTTCAAGTTGTATGACTGATAAAACAGGTTACACACCTTCCGTGTTGTTAAATATGCGATTAAGGTTTCTGTTGACTTTTTCGGACAACCTTGGACTCGACAAACGACCTAGTTAGGATTCGAATCAGTGAGTGACCTTTTAGGGGTTTATTACCCATATAAATACCAACTTATAACAACTTTCGATTCGACTAAACTCTGGACCGATTGTGATTTATCGCGAAGTCAAACCGTAGTTACGACGGTTTGATTTCTAGGCTATAAACTAAGCTTAACTCAATCGAGAAGGGTCAAGAGCACTTACACTCGTCTAATGGATGATTAAGAAGCTTGAGAATGATCCTTATGCTCCAGAAGTTGATCAGATGATGAATGGAAGACTGTTTGCAACTTATGACTTTATATAAGAACTTTGATCTTGCTTAAATTGATGCCAAACAACTTTACAATGATGTTAGATCAATCCCAAGTGTCTCTAGAGGCTATAAATCATGTAGGGGCTCTCACAAATGCAGATAAGATCAACTTAAGTCGGTTACACAGCAACAGGCAGCTGTCTGTCGAATTTTTGATGCTGGGCACAAGCTTACGGACCTCAAGGTCCCCAGCTTTGAGGTCCTCAAGGCAGACATCAGCACATGCACATTTTTAAATAATTGCAGTTTTGGTCCCCGCACTTCCAAACTTGATTTTTTCCTTTATTTCTTGCACTTTGGGCCCTCTTAATTGAATTCTAAGGGCTTCAAGACTTATACCAACTTTGTCAAGTCCTTGGTTAACTTTTGACTACCCGAAAAGTCATAGATTTCAACGTTGACGCTTTTAACCCCTCATACACGAATTTTATCATAACTTTCTCATACGATAACGAAACTTGGTGAAATTTTTATGGTACATTATAGTGAGCATATTTAATCGTTACAAGGCTTCGGGTTTGCTATAAGGTCACTCAGAGGTATATCTTTAACATGTTGACACATTTAACCCTTGTAGTTTGTAATCTCCCACTTTCTTTCACAATTCGCTTCGTATAATCCATGATCCATTCGTTTAAGGTTATAAACATCATGTAGGGTTATTGTGAAGTATAATTATTCATTGTTGACACTTTGAACCCTCAAATTCACATAGTTTCTTTGTTTGTCAACTTTAGTCCTTCAAGAACATTCTTTCACACGTTTAAAGGTTATGACACGTGTCAAGACATTATAGGACGTAAATTTTCGGGGTGTTACACTTGACCCCTAAAACAACCCCTAAACACTAGGAACAAGTGTTGATCAGTTGTGGTGAGTGGTAGACACACATGTCAAGGATTTGTGGTGGATTAAACACTATATAAAGGCATGTTATGCAACCATTGTTCTTCACACCTTCAAGTGCATAACTGATCAATTCTGGAGCTCCCAAGCAGATCCAACTGATCATAAGTCGTGCATAGGACTCTTGTAAGTATGCTAGTCCTTCTTGATTTGAGTTTAGCTTGTTTAATTAGCTAAAAGTCAAACCGTCGTAAATACGGTTTGACTTCGAGATTAGTCAATAATGGCTCAGTCATATCTAGAATTAAAAGTAGTTATGAGTTGGTATTTAAGTGGGTAATAAAACCTCAAAAGGGTTTCCCCTGATCACCACTCTAACCAGGTCTAATGTCGGGTCAAACTTTTAATTAAAAAGTCAACATAATGCTTAAAATGTCATTTATGCATAATTAGCTATCTAGAACATGTATAACCTGTTTGATCATTGTTATAACTTAGTAATTAGTGTAAGAACATGTCCAAACATGTTCAACCCGACTATTTCCTGTTTAGACCCGGTTCGGAACCGAAAGTCGCATAGTTTGACTTTCACTTTGACTTTCAGTTCTGACCCGTTTAGGCATATTTTAGAAATGCCTCAGAGCTTTAATTGGACTAGGTTAAATGTTAGAACAACCCTCTGTGATTATACACCTTGGTTCATTAGTTATCCAATTAATATGCATGTTTCCGTTAATTGCTCATATGTTGACCGTTATGCCCTTATTACCTTAAAAAGTGATTTATGAAAATGCAAAAGTGTAGAAACCTTAAATACTGATATGTAAACTTGTATGCAAAGTTTGACATCAGTTCGACTTGTAGATTAAGAGTTATGCTCAATATCGCTAAATTAATGCTTTATGTTAATAAAATGGCGTAATTAGCGTATAGCCTAGTTAAGCCTACTTTTTCGTATCAAACTTAATACCCACAGATGTAATATATTATATTGGGATTTTTAAAGATTTTTAATTAATTTTAGGCTGAGCATAACTAGTAGTCGTAGGCTTAATCCGGTAATTGTCGGTTTTGCCCTTACGGGCCATAAAATGAGTTTCACTTATCGAAACGACTCCAAACCTTTTTCTACTAATCACATATGATAAATAATTTATTTTAAGCCTTCTGGAAATATAAAAATATCAGATTTAAGTATCAAACCCGGAAATGGCCTTTAATCGCCTTATTTAGCGTTTTTAACGCATAGTATGTTTTAAAATCATATTTAACATACCCGGGTTGATACCCACTGATATATGAGGCAAAATATGAGATTTTAACAATAAGAAAAGGTTGATTAACTCAGACTTCGTTTTTGAGCTTTTCGGCTTATGTGAAATTACCAAAATACCCCCACGGGGCATAGTTTGGTTAAAAATGATAAACTTCACATATATGCTTTAGCCTACTGTTATAACTCATCAAAATGAGTATGTTTGCTGTTTACATCAGACCTGTAACTCAGTTAAACATCTAAGCGCTTTTACAAACTTTAAAATGACCAAACTACCCCTACGGGGCATAGTTTGTGTTTAAATTAGTTCGGGGCATAATGAAAGACATCCTACTGATGTCACAACATATTTGAAGCATATTAACTTAGGAAACCTGTATATGGATCTTGCGGATACCCGTTACGCATTTTACGTGTTCGGTTTATGTAACAAGTTTACATAAATTAACCAACACGGGTCAAACCTTATCGGTTTCATCTCAAAATCCAGGATGTGAATAATAAACCCATATTAAACAAGTCTCTGAACTTGTCGGGTCTAAATCACATTCTATCCGGTCTTCGCTTAATCGTGCGTACGAACCGTATCTTTGAAACTAGCCGGTCTAAGCTTAAGCTTAATAAAAGACCCGTTAGTATTCTAATAGGTTATATTAAACCTTCGTTCCAGATTAGGAGAACCAGTAAAAGCTACGTGCATTTTGCTTATTGTGATTTATACTTTGCATCAGGTAAATACTTTTAACTTATTTTCCCTATACGGGCTTGGGTTACGGTACATAGCGTACCGCTTGATCGGGCATCAAATCTCCACGCTTAGTGGGTAGTTGAATAATTTGATCGGCTCGTTAAAACAGTCTTGTTTACTTTACAGCCTTTGGGGGGTTAATGACCATGTACCGGATATCCTTGGCATCATCTTACGAGATTGGCCAAGACCTGAGCACGGGGTGTAGGCGTACACCGTCCGTGTATAACTCATTATAGTGGTGTGTCTATTGATCTTTAACACGGACTAGATCCGGGCTACTGAACGCATAAGTAACATGTAATTCGTTCACAAGATTATAATATTAAATAATTCTCCCAAGTTAATAAAAAGATTAAATATTGCCTCTGTGCATTTTAATCAAATTATAGAATATTTATGCCATGTGCATCCAAACAAATTTTCAAACCATTTTCCAAAATGAGTCAGTTGATTGTATTTACCAGTGTAAACTGACGTATTTTCCCAAAAAGACTAAATGCAGGTACTAAACGTAATTGGCTGGATTGTCTCCTTAGCATCAATAAAGAGTCTCGCAAGCTTAAGATGCCTGAAGTCTGTTGAACTATTGTTTCCATTTTATGTTCGATCCTTCTGTGGATAAACTTCCGAATATTGTAACAGTTGATATTACAATAATAAATTCGGTTGTATTATATTTTCAATTGCTTCCGCTGTGCTTAAGAATATTGTGTTGTTTGACTATCATGTTGCCAACCATGACGTCACGATACTCCCCACCGGGCCCACCGGTGACACGTGGAAATCGGGGTGTGACAGGTTGGTATCAGAGCCAACACTGAGAGAATTAAACACTAGAGTGTTAAGTCGATTAGGAGTTGTCACACCCCTATTTTCCACGTGTCACCGGTGGGCCCGGTGGGGAGTATAGTGACGTAGTTGATATCATCATAGTCAAACAACACAATATTTAAATGCACAACGGAAGCAAAAGATAAATATATTACAAACCGATATAAAGTAATATCAAGTATTACAAACGGAATGTAAAGTATCCACAGGCGGATCGAAAAAAATAAGAGAAAACATAGTTCATCAGACTTATTGCATCCAAGCTTGCGAGACTTATTGCGGACGCTAGAAGACAGCCAGCCTAGTACGAGTAGTACCTGCACCTAACCTTTTGGAAAATACGTCAGTTTACACTGGTAAATACAATTTAACTGACTCATTTTGAAAAAGTTTGAAAATTGATTTAAATGCACGTGGCACAAAACATTTTATAACTTGGGATAATTATGTAATATAATCTTGTGAACGAATTACATGTTACTTGTGCGTTCAGTAGCCCGGATCTTGTCCGAGTTAAAGATCAATAGACACACCACAATATTGAGTTATACACTGACAGGTGTACGCCTACACCCCGTGCTCAGGTCGTGGCCATTTCGTAAAATGATGCCAGGGATATCCGGGACATGGTCATTAACCCCCCAAAGGCTTTAAGTGAACAAGACTGTTTAAACGAGCCGATCAAATTATTCAATTAACCACCCAAGGATGTAAGATTTGATGCTCGATCAAGCGGTATTCTATATACCGTAACCCAAGCCCGTATAGGGAAAATAAGTTAAAAGTATTTACCTGAGCTAAATATAAATTCAAACCAGCCGTATACCACCAAGCAAGTACAGATAGCTTTTACTGGGCTCCTAAATCTGGAAAGAAGGTTTTTAATAACCTATTAGATTCCTAACGGGTCTTTAATTAAGCCTAAGCTTAGACCGGTTAACTTTCAAAAGGAAGACACGGTTCAAACGCATGATAAAGTGAAGACCAATTTAGAATGTGGTTTTGACCCGACAAGCTTGTATGCTTGTTTAATATGGGTAACTTAAACACATTCTGAATTTTGAGACAAAAACGATATGGTTTGACCCGTTTCGGCTAATATATGCAAACTAGTTACAAACGCCGATCCGAACGCAAAAAGTGCGTAACGAGTAACCATAAGAGTCATATGTAAGTTCCCTGAGTTAATATGCCTTAAACATGTTGTGATATCAGTAAGGTATCTTCTATTATGCCCAAAATGGATTTAAACGCAAATTATGCCTTATTAGGGCATTTTGGTCATTTAAAAGATTATAAAAGAGTTTAATTAGTAATCTGAGTTACAGGTCTGATTTATACAGTAAATACACTTAATTTAATAAGTTATAACAGTAGGGTATGACCTATATGTGAAATTTATCATTTAAAACCAAACTATGCACCTTAGGGGTATTTTGGTAATTTCACTTAGGCTTAAAAGGTTAAAACTGGAAATATGAGTTTATAAACTTTTACTTACTGTTATTATGTAAAAATATACTAAAAATATCAGTAGGTATCAACCTTATATGTTTAATATGGTCTTAGCACATACTATGCGTTAAAAACGCTTAAAAGGGCGATTCGGAGCCATTTCCGGGTTTTCAAAGGAAAGCTGATATTTTTATAATTCTAGAAGGCTCAAAATATTGTATTTATCAAATAAAATCAGTAGAAAAAGGTTTGGGGTCAAAAGGATTTGTAAAACTCATTTTATGGCTTAAAAGGGCAAAACCGTCATAACCCGAATCAAACCTAGAGACCTATGTTATGCTCAGCCAAAAATTAAATAAAAATCTTCAAAAATCCCAAAATATTATATTACATCAGTGGGTAAAAAGTTTGATATCAAAAAGTGGGTTAAAATAGGCTATTCGCTAATTACGCCATTTAATTAACATAAGGCTTTCAAATTACGCTAATGAGCATAACTCTTAATCTAGACCTCAAACTGATATCAAATTTTTGGTGCAATTTTATAAATCAGTAATTAATGTTTCTACTCTTTCACTTTTTCAAAAATCACGTTTTATAGTCAAAAGGGCATAATAGTCAACTTTTAAGCATTAATCGGAAACATGCATATGAATCGGATAAGTATTGAACCAAGTTGTATAATCTCAGAGAGTTATACTTATATGAAACCTGGTCCAAAATAAGCTCTAAGGCAGATCTCAAACATGCATAAATGGATCAGAACTGATAGTCAAAGCAAAAGTCAATTTATGCGACTTTCGGGTCCGATCCGGGTTTATACTGAAAATTGTCGAGATGAACATGTTAAGAAATGTTCTTACATTAATTACCATGTTATTTTAATGATCAAACAGGTTGCATGTACCCTACATTGCTAATTATGCTTAAACTTGCAATTAATCATTCTGTTGACTTTTTAAAGTATGCTTTGACTCGACAATTAACATAGTTAGAGTGGGAGTATGGAAATACCTTTTTAAGGGTTTGTTACCCACATAAATACCTACTTGTAGGTACTTTCAATTCGAGAAATGACTGAGCAAATTTCGTTTAATCACAAAGTCAAACTTAAATTACGATGGTTTGACTTTTGGTTAATTAACTAAGCTAGAACGAATTTGAAAGGGTTATGAACACTTACAAGAGTCCTAATTACGATTTGGAAGCCTAATGAATCTTTGTTGCTGACCAGAGAGCTCCAGAATTTAGAATGCAAGTGAAGCATCAAGTGAACTTACCTCCTTTATATAGCTTTCGGGACCCCACGAGATCGCGACAAGTGTCGGGAGGGGTAATCTGATCAAAACAGATGTCAAGAGGTCTGATAATTCTGTGGGCAAGGCCCTAGTATCGATTTTGTGGGTGTAGGAAACTAGAATGAACAAAAACCAGCAACAACAGGCTGTTAACAGCTGTTTTCTGCATCTGATCAGGCCACGCGGCCCGCGTAAGTATCTGTGTGGTCTTACGCGGCCCGCCTCACATCCCAGGTCTGCACAACAACTTTCTAAAATTACAGAATCAGTCCCTGTGAGCATATAAGGTTATTTTAAGCACGTTCAAGGCCCGTTAACCTCATTTTAAGGCTCCACTAGGAGGATTAAACATAGATGACGTGAAACATGTTCAAAAACATGCCGGATGTCGGTTCGTTTGGCCGTACGGTCACGTTATGCGTCGAATTACGACGACACACGAACGGACGCGAAAAACGATCCAAATTACGCGACGGATGGAATTTTATCAAGGCGATCACTAAAATAAAATATTTTAGTGCTTACATAAATTTTTGTGTGTCCGAAGATATTCAGAATGTGAGATACGCGCAGAAATGCAAACATGTGCACTTTTTGACACTTTTAGTCCCTGTATGACATAAAAGTTTATTTTTGCGCACGAAACACCTCTAAGCCTATATCTAAGCTATATAAAGAATAAATAGGGTATATTTAACTCATGGACATATTCCGAAATATCCGTTACCATACGAATCGGTATACTTTTGCCGTTTGACGCAAATAGTCCTTTAATTGCGCAAAGTAGCGCGAAATGCTGTTTAATGATAGTAAAGCCTTCCATGGCCCATATTGATCATTCCCAAGCATATACATACATGTTACTACACTCCCGTTTGCTTAAATGGTCACCGAAGGGCGTAGATTCAAAAGTTGACGCTTTAGGTCCCTCTATTGCGCAAACTTGCGCATTTCATCATTTAATAGCACTGAAGCCTCATCTAACCCATATTAGGCATTATTGAAAGTATTATTAATCATCACGATGCTTCGGGTTTGCTAAAAGGTCATTCAGAGGTGTAATTAAACATATTGACACTTTTAGTCCCTCTAACTTGCAAAGTTGCGCGTAACTTTACTTATAGGCATAAAAACCTTAGACGGCCATTATTTGGCATTCCCGAGAGTATAATTAAATATTATGAAGCTCCCGGTTTGTTAAAAGGTCACTCAGAGGTAAGAATTAACATGTTCACCCTTTTAACCCTTTATTGCGCAAACTTTTAATTAATTACGCAAACGGCTACACCTATTCATCAAGTGGAACATTTGTGAATATAAACATCATAAGAAACTTATTTTAGGTATACAACACTTCCAGTCCTTTCATAATCAAGGTTTTCGATTTTTCGAAAAATTAGTCCCTAAATTTCAGTGTTTGACTTCATTAGGGTTTATTACACGTGTCAATACATCATTGGACGTGATTTTACGATGTGTTACATCCTCACCCCCTTAAAAGAAATCTCGACCTAGAGATTTGCTAAAATGCTGGAAGTACTTTTTGTCACTTAACGGACTTAACTTCTATAGCATATCTGGAGTCTCTCCAAGCTCCCAACGTGACCTTTATATTTGGTACATGTATCCTTTTGGAGCTTCTTGACCTGTCGATCCTCAATCGATATAGGTTGCTCATCATATCATCAATCTGCATATTATTATGTGATAGTGCTTTTCGACTTATTGGTGAAAACACAACCTTAAGTCAATGTATTGCGAGCTCAGCCAAGCTCCTTAAATAGGTTGTAGCTTATAAGCTATTTGATCTTGTTGCATTCGATTCCTTCGAATGATTATATATATTCAGAGCTTAACTAGTCTCATAATTAACAAATTGACACATTCTTCCAGGGTGATATCCTTGTTGAATCTTATTCCTTAACAAGAACTTAGGAATGTTGCTACTTTCATTAATCCTTGGTTTTCTGCCGAATACTGGCAACTTTCAGACGATTATGGATTTGTTTGATCTTATTCGTTATTTCCAATGCAACTTTCAGATCCTGAAAATTGGACTTACCAATCTTTTGTCTTAATAGATGTTTAACATTCCATCTATACAAGGTCTCCAGAGGAGCAGCCTTGATACTTATATAACAACTATTATAAAAAGCTTATCTCAAGGTGAAATGGTTATTTCAATCATTACTTAAAACTAATCTTAAGGGATAGTTAATCCTCACAGTCAGTCGAACAAATCGACGATCCTGGGCAGCTGATGGAAAATTCTTAATTGTTGCCTAATTAGGGTTGCGGTAATTAATGCATAAGCAAAATGAACCGTCTTTCTTAATTAACTATACCGAATCCTCAGGTTGAGTTAGGCTATATGAATTCTCTATTTTAAAACTTACTTAATCAAGGTTTTGATTCTTCCAATGATGGTACTAGCCGTCTTAGAGACTTCATAATGATACAGCCCTAAATGGGGTATAAATCTTAACTCTACTGGTCTCTCAGGAGGTAAACAGGGTAATCTTAGGAGGAGATAATCAAGATACCAGGAGGTTACAGAGATTTTCCAAATCTAGGCTCCAATTTATCTATCATAGTTTGTGTCAGATAGGTGACACATTTATGTTACTGGTCCACGAATTCTTTATTCGAAGACATTTACCTGGACAATTCCATTCTGGATATCTTCTTTGAATACCTTTAGCTGATTTTTAGTACCATATGACCATCGGAATATCTTTGTGGTTCCATGCATTAAACCTCCATACTGATCAGGCATGGAAGCAATCTATGGAACTTATTAAGATATATCAATTTTCATATGGCGCTTTTATCATACTGTCTGGTATTCGCAATCGATAGAGATCAAAGAGATATCAACTATGTATGCTGACGCACTTCCACTCAGAGAGATGCTACTTCTAGAATTTCATAATTAGAGATTTCTAACAGGAACAGAAGAAATGGTTCTTATGATTTCGCCTGTAAGTCTTACCTTACACTTAACATCTGGGGTTCTTACGGAAAGTTTCTAAAAGTTTGCTAAGCTTATGGTCTTATGAGAGACTTAACAGCACCCGAAACCACATGTAATTTCTAGCAATAAATTCACAATTAAAGATTTATCTGGTGACATTCCTAATGTGAGCTGCCTCTAATCAATCAACAGGAGGGTTAGACGCCTCCATTCTTAATCCTTCTAAACTTAGCTGTAAAATCTTAGATAACTTTAGGGCAGTCTCAGCTTTGACTGATTACTTCTTAATCATTATAACGTGGGTAGCTGAGGTAGATCCATAATGGATTTTTAATGAGTAGGTTTTGAAACCTTAGTGTGCCCTCTTATTGCCAATGCTAACCACTAATAATTATGTGCTTTAAGCTTAGATTTTTGGGTATACTGAATAGGGTACTATCTCAGCCAATGAATTAAAATTTGCGACATACTGTCGACAGTCTAGAACTTTTATGGCGAGAGTCAGAAAATTCTTATTCCGTCTTTTCCCTTTTCGCGAAACGGATACTAGGTTTTTCTAATAAGGTCCTTAAAACTTGGACCATTCCACGATGTATAAGAGGATCCTTCTTGAGGATTTCGTTAATGTCCTTACTAACTAAGAGTATTGCCATCGAATGACTGTGATGTATACCTTACCATGTCCTTTCTAGCATAACCACTGATATACTTAATGGTTTCTACTTCATCCTTTCTAGTGTTTAGCCAACATAAGCAAGCCAAGAGTAACTAAAACATAGAGGTAAAATCTTGGATTCTAATACTTAGTCAACATAAGGAGGATAAGTAGGTGACTTATAGTAAGAAGTAAGGAAGTCATTGTACATGTGCTTATATTTAATCAGAGTGGAAATTTCACAAACTAGGCACCTAGCTCGGTTGGCTAGGCGCACGAAAGGGTGTGGCCTAGACCCAGGTTCGATTCCGGGGACGGCCGGTTCCACCATTTTTTTTTTGGTATGTAAGGTATAATTTATATATTGTTTAATATTAATTAATCGTACGGATACATGTAATTATGAGGGTTGTCTCATAAGGAGTCTTGATAATTAATTGCTTCTTATCACCCACAATATGGGCTTGGTCACAAGACGACCAATCCATTCCTAATACTATATCGAGTCCTCTCTATTAACGAAACAAGGACAGCGGAGAAGGGTAATTCCTAATGAATATAAAACATCCATTTAATATTGCTGAAGCAGTCTCTGGGGTATTATCGGTAAATTTTACTTTATACTTAACGCTTAGAGTTTTAACAGGCAGATTTAATGATTCACAAAATCTATTGTCTACGAGAGACTTATCTGAACCTAGATCAAATAATACTCTAGCATGAGTGCTATTGATAAAGAAAGTACCTGTTGTGACATTGTTATCCTGAACAGTCTCTTGAGCATCCAGTTGAGAGCCTCCTGATTTGATCTTTTTAACTTCCTCAAGCTTTTTAGCGTATTTAGGGCAGTTGGTCTTAATGTGCCCTCTTTCGTTGCAACCATAGCAGGTTGCGTCTCCCAATCTCTTACAATCCAAGGTCTTATGCTCCTCGGACTTGCAGATTCCACAGGGTAGAGGCTGAGATTCATATCTGCATTTCCCGAGGTGATATTTCCTACAGGTTTTGCATTTGGTCTTTTCACCGGTCTGCTGTCTGTCCTTCAAATCCTTCCCAGACTTAGTTGCTTCTCCCTTGGCAGCCTTAGGGCAATTAGTACTGATGTGGCCCTTTTCGCCGCAGCCATGACAGGTCGCATCTTCGAATTTCTTGCAATCCAAGGTCTTGTGACCCTTGGTTTTGCAAATTCCACATAATTTAGCACGTGGATCGATGGTGCATTTTCCAGAATGTTGCTTCCTGCAGTTATTGCATTTGGGCTTTGCCTCCTTTGGCTTGGACGGGTTATGGTTTGAACCGGTCCTACCCTTTTTACAACCTTTATTTGGGGTAACATCGCACCTTCGCTTACGATCCTTCAACACTCGATCCACAGTGTTGTTTATGGCTGTATTTATCATAGCCTGAAATTCGGTGCTTGTTAAGTTCAGTCTTGTATCATCATTCTGATCAACTGGATGATTGTGAGCTTGAGAGGAGTCAGCCATGGTGAAGCTTTGAAGGCTACTAACCAAGTAGAAACAATTTGTTTAATCATATAGCGAATTGTCGAATTTTGATGAATAAATAGCCATGGTGCAATTAAACCATATAGGCCAATAGACAGTATTTAATTTATTTGATTATGTTTTGCCTAAGTTTTTAATTAAACCATCTTTGGCGTTTAAGCGGAATATAATCCTTCATATTTATTAGACAGGGGACATAAGTCACGACTGCCAATGTCATACTGACATCTTTTATATATAGCACAAGGGCTTGTTCCAAAGGACTTATGATGGCTCAGAGGCCTTGTCACTAGGGAAATTTTAAAACATAATCGATGATTCCTTTGGATCGGAAAATTTCATAGTTCATTGTCCTGACAAGAAGTTATGAAATAAAACTATCTTTTTCATGTATTCATCTTACCCGTATGTAACATCTTGAATAGATGTTTTGATGCGTACATCGTGTTCGACGTTTATTAGCCATGATTCCCATTGATCGCTTATGCTAAAAGGGTTTGGAAAATTTCCTAATATAAAGATGGCAAGTGTGATTTTATCGCATCTCTGTTGCCAGGAGTGTTATCATACTTACAATGTTACAAGAATTTTGAATCCTTTGAATAGGTTCTACCATCTTGGCCTTGTCTGGAATGACATATAGGCTAGGTCGTACCTTTAAGATTCTTTTTACTATGTATATTGGCAGGGAAGGAAGGGTATTTATTTTATTCAGGATTTTTATCATAAATCCTAATTTATAAGTTAATAATAGCACAAATGGCCTAGTTGCGTAGACAAGTTTAATTTATAAGCCATGATTTCAGAGAATCGAGGCATTAAGGTTTTTAATAATAGTACAAATGGCTTAGTCACAAGGACAATTATAAAGTATAAGTTATGATTTCAGAGGATCAAAGCATTTAGGTTTGAACATAGTTCATTACCTTTCTCGGACAGGGGGTAATCGCTACCACTGTCTTTTGGCCCATGTAGAAATGAGCAAGGCCCGTAGGCACTATATTACCAATGTATGGTCAAAATATGATCATCCTAATTGATGATTTAAACCCATGATTCAGAGATCATTAAATTGGGTGAGGAATCTTTTGAAGAATCCTATATAAAAATGACGTGTGTGATTTTAATGAATCACTTCCGCCAGGAGCGTTAACACGTCTTCAGATGTTAACAGGGATTCAAATTTTTTAAACAGGTCTTACCATCTTGGCTAGGTCTTTATAATGACACTCAGGCTAGGTTTCACTCTTAAAATTCTTTTAATATTTAACGCAGAGCAAACCTAAATTGAAATGTTAACGAGGATCTGAATCTAATTGTGGAACTACCGTCTTGGCCTTGTCTTAATGTGACACATGGCTAGGTCTTGTCCTTTTTAGATTTTGCCATTTTATTATAATGGTAGATCTTATAATATAGGAATAATATTTCAAATACAATCGTTCCTTTTAAAATTTAAACAAGTATATGGCTGCCCTAAACGGGACTTCTACTGAAAATGACTCGCCCATGCAAGGGCTAATCAGAAAAATAACAAAGGAACCAAATAAGGACAAAATAAAACGAATTTGAATTTGTCCTATGTTCTCGTCTAGACTCAAGAATGTGCAACTGTGTAACTGAGATTAAACACAAAAGGCTAGTGTTTAATTCACTCAGTGTTGGCTCTGATACCAACCTGTCACACCCCTATTTTCCACGTGTCACTGGTGGGCCCGGTGGGGAGTATAGTGATGTAGTTGATATCATCATAGTCAAACAACACAATATTTAAATGCACAGCGGAAGCAAAAGATAAATATATTACAAACCGATATATAGTAATATCAAGTATTACAAACGGAATGTAAAGGATCCACAGGCGGATCGAAAAAAATAAGAGAAAACATAGTTCATCAGACTTATTGCATCCAAGCTTGCGAGACTTATTGCGGACGCTAAAAGACAGCCGGCCTAGTACGAGTAGTACCTGCACTTAACCTTTTGGAAAATACGTCAGTTTACACTGGTAAATACAATTTAACTGACTCATTTTGAAAAAAGTTTGAAAATTGATTTAAATGCACGTGGCACAAAACATTTTATAACTTGGGATAATTATGTAATATAATCTTGTGAACGAATTACATGTTACTTGTGCGTTCAGTAGCCCGGATCTTGTCCGGGTTAAAGATCAATAGACACACCACAATATTGAGTTATACACTGACAGGTGTACACCTACACCCCGTGCTCAGGTCGTGGCCATTTCGTAAAATGATGCCAGGGATATCCGGGACATGGTCATTAACCCCCCCAAAGGCTTTAAGTAAACAAGACTGTTTAAACGAGCCGATCAAATTATTCAATTAACCACCCAAGGATGTAAGATTTGATGCTCGATCAAGCGGTATTCTATATACCGTAACCCAAGCCCGTATAGGGAAAATAAGTTAAAAGTATTTACCTGAGCTAAATATAAATTCAATCC
>CM060391.1:60831471-60882884 GCA_030545235.1 Helianthus tuberosus | reverse complement strand
AAGTTTTGTCATCCCACCTATGTGTGACAAGGTGACAAATCTCAATCCATTTTTCTCATCTTTGTTTGTTCCAAATATACAACTTCAAGCTTCGATATCTCATTCATCTTAGCTCTATTTGAACATAGTTTGAACACAAACCCACAAATAATTATTTATACAACACATATATAAATATTATTGATGTCCAAAATATTTAGTGAAGAACTCATTTTTCACTAAAATTTTCAACATGCCCCACCCTCTTCATGCCCGTATAATACCCAAGGGGGTATTGCATTATTAAAGCCACATTTTTTACTAAATTTTCCAACAGTATTAAGGCGATAAGTGATCCCATTATCTTGCATCTCCACCATGGGCGACACAATAATAGCCACAATTTGAAGCCTTGTGAGCCTCGGTAGGAACCTATTCAGCCTTCCAACCACCTTGATCTCTTGGGTCTCTGGTTGACCATCAATGTACGTGGTAACGTTATGTTAAAACTATGATTACGTTTCAAACTTGAGTTAACCAATCTATTACAAGTTGTGTTATAGCAATGTGTTGATATTCAAGTGATTGTAGTGGAAACTCTCTGGACACTTAGGGTATGTTTGGCATGGAGCTTTTAGGAGTTTTTAGGAGCTTCAACCTTTAAGCTTTTAAGAAAAATATCATATTGAATAAAAAGCCTTGTTTGGTTGAAGGAGCTTGAAGCTTTTAGGTTAGGAGCTTGAAGCTATTGGTTGAACGCTCCTACTAGTAGCGTTTAGAAGGAGCTACAAGCTTTTAGGAAAAAAAAATAACTATTTTAACCTCTAAAGATAAAAAACTTTTTAATGCACAAACTTTTAAATTTTTAGTTATGTTCATTTTGGTCATTTTATATATTTTATTAAAAGCTTCCGCTATTCTATCAAACACCAAATATATCTAAAAAGCTACAGCTACCAGCTTTCAGCCAACATCCACCAGCTACTTTTGGCAAACATACCTTTAGAGGGCTGGATGTGGAGATTTCATATGGAAATATTAAATAACTGTGGACGAGCTCAATATATACGAGTGTTATTCCGTGAAATAACTCGAATTTCAGATCATTCATTTGCTTTAACTACTCATGCTATGGATGTGGGAGCATCAACTCCGTTCCTGTGGGCTTTTGAGTAGCGGGAAAAATTGTTGGAATTCTATGAAAGAGTCTCGGGAGTCAGGATGCATGCCAGTTTCATACGACCAGGTGGAGTTGCACAAGATCTGCCTCCTGGCTTATGTCGAGATATTGATTCCTCCACACAATAATTCGCTTCTCGTGTCGACGAATTAGAAGAGATGTCAACCGGAAACCGTATCTGGAATCAACGGTTAGTGGATATTGGTACTGTCACTGCATAGCAAGCAAAGGATTGGGGATTCAGTTGCAAACTTAGGATTAGTCTTCATTTAGGGGCTGTTTGACAACTTCTGAATGGTTAAGTGTTGAACCAGTAAGAGGTATGAACCATTAAGTGCTGAACCAGTAAGAGGTCTGAACCATTAATAGCCAGTATAATGCTTAACCGTTCAGATGCAAATGTCTGACCAATTCAGATTAGAGGTTTTAACCATTCAGACATTTGTTGGAGAAACAAACAGTTTGAACCATTAAGTGTTGAACCAATAAGAGATCTAAACCATTAAGAGGCTCATTAAGAGCTAAACAAACAACCCCTTAGTCATCTTCAAGTGTGTTTGATGTTTTAAAGTTTCTAGGGTTTGAGTTTACAAACAAAGTTTTGTAGCATATTTGGGTTGTATCTAGTCTAGTTGATCTTGTTTCAGGTGTAGGCTTCATCATGGTAATGAAGTTTTTCGGTTATGTAATTGTGTAAGATTTGGATCTTGGCCGTTCTTAAACTACTATACAATAATAACATTAATAAAATGTAACAAATATGACATGATTCAAATTGAGATATGTATCACATTAGCATGAACTAAAGAATTGAATTAGGCTACGTCGGTCACCAGGCTCTTGTCAACAAGAGGATAAAACTTTTTGTTTAATCAGGAATCTTTCTATACTAATAAATAAAAATCGTTTTTGGACACGTGTCATTCTCTGATAATTTCTCAACCTTATTTTTTATTTATCTCTTTTTATTAAATAATAATAATAATAATAATAACAATAATAATAATAATGTGACAACTGTCAAAATTTCAGGTATCCGTACAACTATTAAACCATAATTAGTGCTTAATGACTGTGCTGCATTTCAAATAATGACTTGAACTGCTTTCTGATGTTTGCCATATACATACATGTGCATCATATATTGCAAGTGATATACCATTAATGCATGAGAGCTTATATGACTCAAATGATGCACGAAGCACAGTTAGCACAGTTATCAGATAAATCAGGAAAATGCTGACAGAACTCAGAACATAGACAGACAGTGTATTGAGACACAGAATGAGCCAGAAACTAAGTACCACACTAGTATAGTGTGTAGGAAAGTAAGGATCATAAAACTGCCTTCCTAGAAATAGTTTATGTTCCGGAAAGTGCCTAAAACTCACCCAAAATGTTGAATTCAGCAAAAATCAGCATTTAAACAATCAAATAATATGCAGAAATATGCTTAAATGGTCCTGAATGATTTCCTAAGTGTCGGGAATCAAAAGTGTCACAAAAGGGTACATAAAGCACACTAAACAGCATAGTTTAGCACTTTAACGAACCGTTAACCAACCGAACAACCGGACACTACCCGAAACACCAAATTTACACTAGAAGCACTGTTTTAACATTGCCAAGCTAGTTATGGTCCCCGAACATCATAACACCCATCATAAATATCTAGTAACTAAAGTAACTAACTAGATACTTACATTTTTACCCTTAACTAACTAACTTAGTTTAACCTAAGTCTACTACCCCCCCCCCCCCCACCCATCACTATGGACGGCTAACATATGGCCCACCATGGAGATTTTCTTTCAATTAAATAATGGATCATGTTGGCACATTTAGAACATAATAACCTTGGGTTAAAGCCTAGAAATGGTTATAAGTTAACACCATGAGATCATAACCTCATAACTTACACATATTGAAACACACACAGCTCATCCCTCCTCTCCTTGTGCTCTCGGCCGACCTCAACCACACCACGATCACCTTCATTCACTCATCTTCTATACATTTCAAGCACATCCAAAGGTGTTAGAGGCCACATAAAGAAGCTAGGAGCTTACGGAAGTTCAAGGACCTTCTCTATTTGCTTTTATCCACTTGATTTCTTCACTTGATCATCCATAGCCTTGTGCTAGTGGTAAGAACCTTGATCTTGCTATTTTACTTCTATTTTAAATGGTTAAAAGATGTTACATAATGTTGATCATGAAGAACACTAAGAATCACAAGAAGTAAATTTGAACATAAGCTTAAAATATGAAGAAATCTTGATGAATATGAGTTCTTATGCTTGATGATTGTTGCTCATACATGTTTATGATGTTAAACATCATATGAGACTTGCTAGATTGTGATTAAACACATGATCTAGCAAGTGAAAGGATGATCTTGTGAATGATCAAGAGGATCATCCTATTATGTGAACATGAACTTGAAAACAAAGATGATTATGTGTAAAATGAAGATGAATACATGTTATTAATCTTGAACATGGATGATTTTGAAGATAGCTTTCTCAAGAAACCAAGTTTAAATTACAATATTTACATAACTATGATTTTTAAAGAAACCAACCATGTTTTAGTGTTAAATCAAGTGTAGAAATATATTGTTAACAAGAAAAACTCAAAAGATTGATTTTTAGAAAAATCATTCTACAAATTGTGAAAGTCTAAATCCTTCAAGAGTATGATTTATAAATAAATAACCACACTTTAAAGGATAACAAGGCTTACTAATAACACTAGTATGTTACTACAAATTTTTATGAAATTTCAAGTTCATGAAGTAGTAGATTATACTTGTTTTTGGCAAAGTTGGTAAGTAAAGGTTGTTTATTATTGATTGTGATGATTTTTACAAAAGAAAATGATATGCTTGAAAGCATGGAAACCTCTATTTTTAGGGGAAACTATGACAAAATTTTTCTAAAAATTAAACACTTAGAAAAATATTTCTAAACAAATATTTACAAGTGTATTTTAAACCATAAATTGTTACAAAAACTTTTCCATAATTTTTGTTACAAGAATTATAATTATTGGAGGTTGGTTTTTATAAATAAAAGTGACTAAATATGTATTTAGGAAATATATATTTAGATGACACCATGTGTGTGATTATTTTTATATTTTGTGTATTAGTTATATTATTTTAGGACATGAAATAATATAACACATCAAAATACCAAGAATTACCATCCAAAATATTACCAAATTCCAAAGAATAAATATACAAGTTATTCACAAAATATTGGTGAAACCGAACTATGGAATAAGACTTACAAAATGTTCCGAAAAATTGATTCACAAGTATATTTTGGTAAATAATATTTTGGACACCAAGTGAACAGAAATATGATTTTTACAATTATTACAAAGTTATATCATATTTTTGACAAGAGGAAAATATATTATTTTGGGTGAATAAAAATATATATATTTTCTTGGAATTATTAGAAGATGTATTATTTTTGGGAGAAAATATACATTTCTTAAACAAACATGGAATACGATATTTTTGGGGTGAAAGATATAATTTCTCAAATAAATATGAAATATATCATTTTTGGAGAAAAATAAGTTTATATATATTTTCTAAGTTATACTTGAAAATATATTATTTTTGGAACTTATATGAAAATACAAATATTTTTGCCAAGAGAAAAATTATAAATAATTTTTCTAAGTAATATTTATAAAATATATATTTTAGAAATATATATGGACTTTTATTAAGGATGTTATTCCGGAAAAGTTAATATAACATGAAGTATAAGGATACTTAATAATTACATCAAGATACGTATTCTCATACGTATAAATACACACCGGAATACGACCCTAATACATTGCAAAAATATACAAGTATAAGAATACGAATACAAATACACCCATCCTTGGGAAGGATATACAAGTATAAATACTTGGGAAGTATTAAGTTAAAATAGATTGTTTTAATAATTATTCCAAAATTTAATAAATATAATTTAAGTTAAAATATTTATTATTATATAACTTGGAATAATATCGAAGACACACAGAAACGTAACTCAACGACATTAATACTAAGTCAAGGCACGACCCGCTCGTCTAATAGATCATAGTACGTTGTAGGTAGTCGTGTTTATCCGAAGAAGCTTTGAGTGACGGTGCGAAGACGCAAGACTGTGAGTTCATGACCCCCTTTTCTTTAACTGTTTTTGGTTTTATAATTTCGGGGGTGAAATACATGTTACAACTATTTACAAACATTTTGATTTGGTATGGTTAGCTAAGGAAGGGTACTACTTGATCATGTGAGTGGTGGGTATAACACTTAAGGCCATTAATCCTCGTTGTAGGACCGAGGGACATGAGTGATAGATCTATTTGGGTGTAGCGAGCCCACACCCATGTGGACCAGGGTGGCCCATGAGGTGACTATGTCTTATTCCCGGAGACAAATTTGCTAGGTTTGAGTTTTCCTGCATCACTTCACACATATCAATGGCCTTGCAAACCATTGGTGATATATTTTCCTTGTTGCTTTCATACCAGGGATTTACAAACATACATACATACTTTCAATGATTACAAAGGTTATTTGTACACACCAACAAACACATGAACTCGCTCAACTTTTGTTGATGTTTTCAAACTACATGTATTTCAGGGAATTAGATGTGGATCTTGCGGGCGTTCGGAAGTTCCAAGTGTGGTTTAAGAATAAAAGATGCCATCCATGGTCTTAGGGTTTGGTCAGTGTGTCTTATCCTAGACGAGACACGTCTTCCAAAACTTGGTTTTATTTAATGTCTTTTGTCGAGTCTTTGTGAACTCTTAAACAAGTTGCATGGTTTGTACTCGAATTTAAATTTCTATGTTTTAAAACAATGATGTTGTTATGTTGTTTTTTAAAGTTATTTAATGAATGAACATCTTCGGTTTTATCATATAGTTGTTGTTATGATTGAATGCAATGATATTAAGCAAGTCACACATAATCACGCTTTCGCAAAAGTCAGGGTGTGACATTTTGGAATCAGAGCTTCGATTGTAGTGAACTAGGATTCCTTCTTGAGTCTAGACTACAATCATTAGGGCTCTCACGAAAATGCTTTCACAACATGTTTTCATTGCATACACGGAACGCCCAGATCCAGAAAATAAACATTTTTACAAATGAAAAGACACGAAACACATTTCAAGGATTATGTTTGTGGTTCAGTCTGAGAGACTGGGTGGTTCATTCTGAGAGACTGGGTGGTTCAGTCTGAGAGACTGGTTGGTTCAGTCTGAGAGACTGGTTGGTTTAGTCTGAGAGACTGGTTGGTTTAGTCTGAGAGATTGGTTGGTTTAGTCTGAGAGACTCGTTGGTTTAGTCTGGGAGACTAGGAGGGATACATGATTACATGATTACATTGTCATTGATTACATGCTTAATGTTAGTAGTTAATATATGTGCATATGTGGTGATTGTTAAGTTACAGATACCATGTCGTCATCTGATAGCGGATTGTCCGATGACCATGATCCCATGGCAGTAGTTTCTGACAATGAGATTGTCCCTGAGCCAGAGATCTTTACTTCAGATACAGAGAGCGACCCGGAGATGATGTCTGAAGAAGATGACGATTTTCAGCCATTTACGCTGCCCTATTTTGGCGATGATCTACCGCTTGCTGATGGTATCCCGGACAAGGATCCGTTTGTTATTCCCATTCCTGTCCACGATCATCTTATCATCGGTCATCCCGATGGTGAGCATGTTGTGGCACCGATGCTTGCCCCTGTTCCTTTAGTGGTCATTCCTTCAGAGGATTGGCCATTCGATGGTATGTTTGACGATGATTTTGATCTGTTTATTGATGGTCCTCCTGATGACGCTCATGGCGATGGAGAGCTCGATGAGGACGTTGTTGATGTTCCACTTCTTGGGATTCCTGTTATTGAGATTTCTTCTGACTCTAGCTTACACTCTGTCTCAGATTCTTTTGCGTCTGTGACATCTTCCGCCTTACAGGCAGTTGGTTTGCGACGTTGCGCCACTGATACTGACGATGATACAGCCATGTCAGCTGCACCGTCTCCTCCACATGACTTTGAGCCTAGACTTGAGCTTAATTTTATCCCTGTTGATCAGCCTGTTGATGCACCCGCTGATCCTGAGCCGATACCTGCTCCTGAGCCTTTGCCTGATCATGACCCTATTCCGTTTGGCATACCTAACATTGCACCACTTATACCAGATCCAGTTCCTGTACCTGTTGACCCTCCTGTTATTGAGCAAGCCACTCCTCCACTTGCACCTGCACCCGCTGATGTTGCTCCTTTCCACCTAGAGACTCCACTGGGGAGGGCACTTCAGGAGTCTGATGTACACCGTGTCGACCTGCCCATTATTTTCTTGCAGGATATACCCGCACCCCATCCAGGGGAGGGCACTTCTAGCCAGTAGCCTAGCCATGATCCTCATATTTCAGCAGCTTTTCCCCATATACCTCAATCTGCACCTTCTGCTCATTTTACTTCTTCACCACCTGATGAGCCACTTAGATGGTTCCCACCTTACACCATGCCGATTTCTGATCCCTACCTTCCTTCGCACTTTACTGGTTATACACGGGATGAGCTACTGTCACGACCCCAGCCCCGGTTTTACCCGGTTAGGAGCCACGGGACAGGAACCCGTCGTATTTATTAATTGATGCAACAACGGAAGATTTATCAGGATCTTTTAAAACTTGAAAATGCCCGATTATTTTATTTCATAATTCAGGATAAACCCCGTAATTTACAATAGAGGAATTTCACAAGTAAATTCCCTGATTTATAAAACATGTTTATTCATTTTAACTGAGCCACCTCTTCAAGCTGCTTAGTGCTCCGTAACACGTTTTCCTTGATTTACAGCAGGTTGCCTGAAACATGTTTTTAAAAAATATTTTATCAGCGGGGAAATGTTGGCGAGTCACTCAATTTGATAAAATGACACATAGTTATAAATTACAGCATAAGAGCGATTACAATGGCTTCTATCTTATTTTTATCTGACGCCATGTCACCTGGTGTAACAACTCTCATCAAAAGTCTTATTTATTATATTATTTTATTCAATAGGAAACCCTAATTAAGAAACCCAAGTGATTCTGCATAAACCCTAAAATTTTCAGAATAATTGGAATTAGGATTAGGGCCCCTAAAACTCAAGGGGGGTAAAACCCTATTAACGATTATCCTTATAAAATGCTGTCGAAATAGAATTTTCATGCAACGTCGACTCATCAGGGCTAGATAGGTGACGAAGCAGGCCTACCCTACTTTGACATCCCAGGCGACACGCGACAAGTACCGCAGATTCTTCCGCGACTAGCGGGAGGTGCCAATTTTGGGTATAAATAGAAGGGCCTGGCACTTGCATTCTGTTGTTCGTTCGACGATCAAATTACAAATATACGCTGAGATATACGTAGATTACTACAAAACACACACATAACACGGAGTGCTGCCACAATACAGGGTAATAACTCGATCGCTGATACGATTCAATGTCCGATCGATTAAACTATCCAATGGATGTTTAAGTGCTGCCCACATTCGGGTTTATGCATTGTCATTCATTGTTAATTCAATGGATGTTTAAGTATCGCACTTTATCATTCGATGTGAAGGTTTAATCTCGTGAGTTATCGTAAATGCTGTATTAAGTTACTAACCGAGTTGTGTGCATGTTATTAAATTTAGGTTAAAAGGCTAATCAGTGGACTAGGCTCTGCTCAAATTAAATCTGCAATGTGAGTCATTCTCTTTTTATCAAATTACTTTCAAAAGCATGTTTATTTTCAAAGTTATAATTACAGGGATTAAGTCTTTGTAATCACCAAATTACAGCCGGTATGTGGGGTTTTGTATACATTACTTGATAATCGTCACCATTGGGGCAGCCAATGGGGGATATGACCATAGTCACAGATCCGGTCGAGTGACAAATACCGTGGGTAGTTGGTTTGATATCAGAAACATTGTAATCGCTCTTAATACTGTAAATTATAACAAATGAGTCGTTTTAGTAAATAGAATGATTCACTTAGTATTTCCCGCTGACAAAACCTTTTTCAAACATGTTTCAGGTGATCTGTTGTGATCCAGGAAAAGTGCCGCGAAGCACTACAAGCTTAAGGAAGTGGCTCAGTATAAAATAAAGAAACATGTTTTGTAAAATAAAAGATTTCTTCGTGAAATTTTATGATTGTAAATTACCGGGTTTTATCCCGAGTTGTGAAATAAAATAATCGGGAAATATTGCAGTGTTTAAAAGATCCTGAAGAAACTTCCGCTGTTAATTAAATACCACGGGATTTCTGTCCCGCGGCTCCTGAAACGGGTAAAACCGGGTCGGGGGCCGTGACACCTGGTGACGATGGTCATACCACTATTGGGTCTTTCCCCAAGTAGTGATGATTATCACTGTTAGGATTTATTAGCCTAACAGTGAGAAATTTAGTAATGTGCACAATACCCCAATTAGCCAGTGATTCAAGATAACCATGACTTAATCCCTGTAATTATAACATTTGAAAATGGAGTATTGTAAAATACTTTTTGATAAAAGAGAATGACTCACATTGCAGATTTATACGGGCAGAGTTTAGCCTACTGATTAGCCTTGTAACCTAATTTAAATAACAATGCACACGAACTAGGTCAGTAACTAATACAACATTTACAATAACTCACGAGACTAAAACCCTCACAACGAATGACAAAGTGCTATACTTAAACATCCGTCGAATTCACGACTAATGACAAAGTATGGCCCTAATGTGGGCAACACTTAAACATCCATTGGGTAGTTTCAATCGATCGAACATTGAATCGTAGCAGCGATCAAATTAATACCCTGTATCGTAGCAGCGCCTCGCTATTGTAAAAGTGAATTTCGAATTTGTGCAGTGTGCTTTCGTTTTTTGTGAAATGTTTTCGACATCAGTGAACTGCTCATGACCCGTTCTATTTATAGGTGAAATTTGGGTCTCACGCGGCCCGCGTGAGCCCTTGCTCGATCTTTACGCGGCCCGCGAGGGGCACCTATTCGTAGATTAGGGCTAGCGTGTCACACCTAGGGCTGCCACGTGTGTGACGCGTGGCCCGACATGCTTATTTGGTCAACTTATGTTTGACGCAGCCCGCGTAAGCTTCCCTTATAGCTTACGCGGCCTGCCTGAAACCCAAAATTCTTGATTTTCTTGATTTTTCATGTACAGTAGGGTTTCAGGGACAATTTTGGGACCATTTAGAACATAATAACCTTGGGTTAAAGCCTAGAAATGGTTATAAGTTAACACCATGAGATCATAACCTCATAACTTACACACATTGAAACACACACATCTCATCCCTCATCTCCTTGTGATCTCGGCCGACCTCAACCACACTACCATCACCTTCATTCACTCATCTTCTATACATTTCAAGCACATCCAAAGGTGTTAGAGGCCACATAAAGAAGCTAGGAGCTTAAGGAAGTTCAAGGACCTTCTCTATTTGCTTTTATCCACTTGATTTCTTCACTTGATCATCCCTAGCCTTGTGCTAGTGGTAAGAACCTTGATCTTGCTATTTTACTTCTATTTTAAGTGGTTAAAAGATGTTACATAATGTTGATCATGAAGAACACTAAGAATCACAAGAAGTAAACTTGAACATAAGCTTAAAATATGAAGAAATCTTGATGAATATGAGTTATGCTTGATGATTGTTGCTCATACATGTTTATGATGTTAAACATCATATGAGACTTGCTAGATTGTGATTAAACACATGATCTAGCAAGTGAAAGGATGATCTTGTGAAAGATCAAGATGATCATCCTATTATGTGAACATGAACTTGAAAACAAAGATGATTTTGTGTAAAATGAAGATGAATACATGTTATTAGTCTTGAACACGGATGATTTTAAAGATAGTTTTCTCAAGAAACCAAGTTTAAATTACAAGATTTACATAACTATGATTTTTAAAGAAACCAACCAAGTTTTAGTGTTAAATCAAGTGTAGAAATATGTTGTTAACAAGAAAAACTCAAAAGATTGATTTTTAGAAAAATCATTCTATAAGTTGTGAAAGTCTAAATCCTTCAAGAGTATGATTTATAAATAAACAACCACACTTTAAAGGATAACAAGGCTTACTAATAACACTAGTAAGTTACTACAAATTTTTATGAAATTTCAAGTTCATGAAGTAGTAGATTATACTTGTTTTTGGCAAAGTTGGTAAGTAAAGGTTGTTTATTATTGATTGTGGATTGATTGTGATGATTTTTACAAAAGAAAATGATATGCTTGAAAGCATGGAAACCTCCATTTTTAGGGGAAACTATGGCAAAATTTTTCTAAAAATTAAACACTTAGAAAAATATTTCTAAAAAAATATTTACAAGTGTATTTTAAACCATAAATTGTTACAAAAACTTTTCCATAATTTTTGTTAGAAAAATTATAATTATTGGAGGTTGTTTTTTATAAATAAAAGTGACTAAATATGTATTTAGGAAAAATATATTTAGATGACACCATGTGTGGGATTATTTATATATTTTGTGTATTAGTTATATTATTTTAGGATATGAAATAATATAACACATCAAAATAACAAGAATTACCATCCACAATATTACCAAATTCCAAAGAATAAATATACAAGTTATACACAAAATATTGGTGAAACCGAACTATGGAATAAGACTTACAAAATGTTCTGGAAAATTGATTCACAAGTATATTTTGGTAAATAATATTTTGGACACCAAGTGAATAAAAATATGATTTTTACAATTATTACAAAGTTATATCATATTTTTGACAAGAGGAAAATATATTATTTTGGGTGAATAAAAATATATATATTTTCTTGGAATTATTAGAAGATTTATTATTTTTGGGAGAAAATATACATTTCTTAAACAAACATGGAATACGATATTTTTGGGGTGAAAGATATATTTTCTCAAATAAATATGAAATATATCATTTTTGGAGAAAAATAAGTTTATATATATATTCTAAGTTAGACTTGAAAATATATTATTTTTGGAACTTATATGAAAATACAAATATTTTTGCCAAAGGAAAAAATTATAAATAATTTTTCTAAGTAATATTTATAAAATATATATTTTGGAAATATATATGGACTTTTATTAAGGATGTTATTCCGGAAAAGTTAATATAACATTAAGTATAAGGATACTTAATAATTACATGAAGATATGTATTCTCATACGTATAAATACACACCGGAATACGACCCTAATACATGGCAAAAATATACAAGTATAAGAATACGAATACGAATACAAATACAAATACACCCATCCTTGGGAAGGATATACAAGTATAAATACTTGGGAAGTATTAAGTTAAAATAGATTGTTTTAATAATTATTCCAAAATTTAATAAATATAATTTAAGTTAAAATATTTATTATTATTTAACTTGGAATAATATCGAAGAAACAAAGAAACATAACTCAACGACATTAATACTAAGTCAAGGCACGACCCGCTCGTCTAATAGATCATAGTACGTTGTAGATAGTCGTGTTTATCCGAAGAAGCTTTGAGTTACAGTGCGAAGACGCAAGACTGTGAGTTCATGACCCCCTTTTCTTTAACTGTTTTTGGTTTTATAACTTCGGGGGTGAAATACATGTTTCAACTGTTTACAAACATTTTGATTTGGTATGGTTAGCTAAGGAAAGGTACTACTTGATCATGTGAGTGGTGAGTATAACACTTAAGGCCATTAATCCTCGTTGTAGGACCGAGGGACATGAGTGATAGATCTATTTGGGTGTGGTGAGCCCACACCCATGTGGACCAGGGTGGCCCATGAGGTGACTATGTCTTATTCTCGGAGACAAATCTGCTAGGTTTGAGTTTTCCTGCATCACTTCACACATATCAATGGCCTTGCAAACCATTGGTGATCTGTTTTCCTTGTTGCTTTCATACCAGGGATTTACAAACATACATACATACTTTCAATGATTACAAAGGTTATTCGTACACACAAACAAACACATGAACTCGCTCAACTTTTGTTGATGTTTTCAAACTACATGTATTTCAGGGAATTAGATGTGGATCTGGCGGGCGTTCGGAAGTTCCAAGTGTGGTTTAAGAATAAAAGATGTCATCCATGGTCTTAGGGTTTGGTCAGTGTGTCTTATCCTGGACAAGACACTCTTCCAAAACTTGGTTTTATTTAATGTCTTTTGTCGAGTCTTTGTGAACTCTTAAAAAAGTTGCATGGTTTGTACTCGAATTTGAATTTCTATGTTTTAAAACAATGATGTTGTTATGTTTTTTTTAAACTTATTTAATGGATGAACATCTTCGGTTTTATCATATAGTTGTTGTTATGATTGAATGCAACGATATTAAGCAAGTCACACATAATCACGCTTCCGCAAAAGTCAGGGTGTGACAAATAATAATAATAATAATAATAATAATAATAATAATAATAATAACAATAACAATAATAATAATAAAAATAATAATAAACATAAATTTAACTAAATCTATTTATCTCTTTTGTTTTCATAATCTGAAAATTGATTTCTTTTTTAACTCTAAACTTTCAATCTTTGCCAATTTAAGTCTAAAGTTTCAATCTTTGTTATTTTAACCTCTTTGATTAATTTGATTTTTCACTTCTAATTAAAAAAATTTCATCTTTTGCAATTTAACCCATTTAATTTTTTTTTACTTTCAACCCAAAGCTTTTCATTTTTTGCAATTTAGTCTCAACACCTTTTTTACTTTCAACTTTGTTCTCTTACTTTTCATCTTTCAAAAGTTCTACGTTTAACGTGTCGTTCTAAATTTTCGAGTTAACATGCCACAACGTGCGTGTGGGGTTCAATGTTTTTTTTATCTATTTTTTTCCTGTTTGACATGTCCGTCGCAGCGCGTTTATTTTTCCCTGTTTGATAGGTCTGTCGTAACGTGAGAGTCAGAAATCGACTTAGTTATTTTTTTCTCGGTTTTACACACAGGCTCGTGGTCATGTGAGAAACATTTGCCTTTCATCTAACATGATATATAACTAATGAATCCCCTGCCGCATTGCAGCGGGTGGTAATTCTAGTTACAATATATAGGAGAATTCAGACGTATCCCATTTTTTTAATATACATTCATAAATAGAAGATTTTTTTAACATACATTCATAAAAAAAATCTAAAAACCAATGATTCAAAACCAATAATATGAGCTATCAAACCTTTTGTAACCAATGATTCAAAACCAATAATATACTATACAAACAACCAGCAAATCAGCAATCTGGAAACAAAGAAACACACAAACCACCATGAAAACAAGTCACGAGAAGAAATACTAGTCTCAGCCACATTGTAACACCTCGAAAATTCACGTCCTATAATGTATTGACACGTGTCATAAGCTTGAACGTGTAAAAGAATACTCTAGAGGAACTAAAGTTGACAAATAAAGAAAGTATGTGAATATACGGGTTCTAAATGTCAACAGTGAATAAATATACTTCATAATAACCCTACATGATGTTTATACCATCAAACGAATAAATCATGGATCATACGAAGCTAAAAGTGAGAGATTACAAACTACAGGGGTTAAATGTGTCAACATGTTTAAGTTATACCTCTGAGTGACCTTTTAGCAAACCCGAAGCTTTGTAACGGTTAATTATGCTCACTAGAATACACGATTAAAATTTCATAAAGTTTCGTTATCGTATGAGAAAGATATGATCAAATTCGTATGCGAGGGGTTAAAGCGTCAATGTTGAAAGTTAGGACTTTTTCGGGCAATAAACGAGTGGCCAAGGACTTAACAAAAGGGGTATGAGTCTTGAGGCCCATATGTGTCAATATTGAGGGTTCAAAGTGCAAAATATAAGTTAGTTGACCTTTCAGAAGAGCCAAGAGCCATTTATGCAAAAACTTGAAAATGTACACTTCTGCTCAAAGGCTTACGGACCGTAAGCCTTACCCTTACGGTCCGTAAGGGGTCCCCAGCGACAGCAGATCCTTCTGTTTGCTGTTTAAACGCGTTTCTGACCTTTCAAACTATTTTCCTCATATGAGAGCGACCCCTAAATAGCCCTAAACATCTAGGGACACTTGTGGGAAGGTTGTGGTCACTTGTAGACTTACATGTCAACAATTTGTGGTGATTAAACCACTATAAAAGGCCCTCATGTGCAACAACTTTGATCACACCTTCATCTGCAATTGTGGAGCATTTCTGGAGCTTGGGAGCAGATCCAAGACCTCCCTACTCGTGCATAGAACCCTTGTAAGTACCCTTGACCTGCCTCGATTAAAAGTCAAACCGTCGTAATTACGGTTTGACCTGAAGATTAGTCGCTATCGGTCCAGCGATTAGTCAATAGTAAGGTAGTTATAAGTTGGTAATTATGTGGGCAATAAACCCTTAAAAAGGTTCCCCCTGATTTCCACTCTAACTAGGTCAAATGTCGGGTCAAACTTGTTATTAAAAAGTCAACAGGATGCTTAAATTCTAATTTATGCATAATTAGCAATATAGAACACCTATAACCTGTTTGATCATTGATATAACTTGGTAATTGGTGTAAGGACATGTCTAAACATGTTCAACCCGACACTTTCCTGTTTAGACCCGGTTCGGAACCGAAAGTCGCATAGTTTGACTTATACTTTGACTTTCAGTTCTGACCCGTAAAGGTATGCTTTAGAAATACCTAAGTTCTTCATTTGGACCAGGTTACATGCTAGTATAACCCTCTGTGATTATACACCATGGTTCATTAGTTAACCGATTAATACGCTTGATTCCGTTAATTGCCCATATGTTGACCATTATGCCCTTTTCACTTTAAAACGTGATTTTTGGAAATGTAAAAGAGTAGAAACCTTACCTACTGATATATAAACTTGCATACAAAATTTGACATCAGTTTGAAGTGTAGGTTAAGAGTTATGCTCATTAGCGTAAAATGAAAGCTTTATGTTAATAAAACGGCGTAATTAGCGTATAGCCTAGTTAAGCCTACTTTTTAATATCAAACTTATTACCCACTGATGTAATATACTATTTTGGGATTTTTAAAGATTTTTAATTAATTTTAGGCTGAGCATAACTCATAGTCGTAGGCTTAATCCGGTAATTGTCGGTTTTGCCCTTACGGGCTATAAAATGAGTTTTACATATCTAAACGACTCCAAACCTTTTTCTACTGATCACATATGATAAATAAATTATTTTAAGCCTTCTGGAAATATAAAAATATCAGATTTATGTATCGAACCCGGAAATGGCTTCTAATCGCCTTTTAAGCGTTTTTAACGCATAGTATGTACTAAAACTATTTTTAAACATACAAGGGTGATACCTACTGATATTAGAGGCAAATTATAATGTTTTAACAGTAAGCAAAAGTTATTTAACTCAGACTTCAGTTTTGAGCTTTTCGACTTATGTGAAATTACCAAAATACCCCTACGGGGCATAGTTTGTGTTTAAATTCGTTTCGGGATTAATAAAAGACATCATACTGATGTCACAACATATTTGAAGCATATTAACTTAGGAAACCTGTATATGGATCTTACGGATACCCGTTACGCTTAATACGCGTTCGGTTCGGTTTATGTAACAAGTTTACATAAATTAGCCGAAACGGGTCAAACCTTATCGGTTTTACCTCAAAATCCAGAATGTGCATGAAGGACCCATATTAAGCAAGTCTCTGAACTTGTTGGGTCTAAATCACATTCTATCCGGTCTTCGCCTAAATCGTGCGTTTGAACCGTATATTTCTCTAAGACTAACCGGTCTAAGCTTAGGCTTAATTAAAGACCCGTTAGCATTCTAATTGGTTATTTGTACCATCATTCCAGACTAGAGCCTTCCGGTAAATTGTACCTACGCTTACTTAAGTGAATACGGCTGAGTTATTATAATTCTTGCTATTTAAGACAGGAGCTAGCTCAGGTAAATACTCTTAACTTATTTTCCCTATACGGGCTTGGGATACGGTATAATGATACCGCTTGGTCGGGTATTGAATATTTAATCGGATTGTGATTAAATTATTGAGGTAACCCGGTTTAATCTGTATTGTTTGAAATAAAAGCCTTTAGGGGTTAATGACCATGTCCCGGATATCCCTGACATCATTGTATTATAAAATGGCCACGTCTTAAGCACGGGGTGTAGGCATACACCTGACAGTTGCTTAAGTAATAACGGTATCTCACTCTCTTGTGGGCCTATACTTGTGGCGTGTCTGTTAATCTGACTCGGTTTCTACATCGGGCCCTGAACGTACAACGAACATGTAAATCTGTATACAAGGTTATAAAAATAATTGTCCCAAGTTATAAAAGATTAATTTTGCCTCTGTGCGTTTTAATCAAAGTGTCAAAATATTTTGTGCCTGGTGCATCTAAATCAATTTTCTTAAACACTTTTCAAATGAGTCAGTTGAGTGTATTTACCAGTGAAAACTGACGTATTTTCAAAATTCTAAGTGACAGGTACAAGTACGTAATAGGCTGGAAGCTGCTCAGGACGTTAATAAGGAATCTTGCAAGTTCTAGGCGTCTAAAGTCTGTTGAACAAATGTTTATATTTAAGATCCGCCTGTGGATCCTTTACTTTCCGTTGTAATACTGGATATTACTTTATATTCGGATTGTAATATGATTATCTTTTGCTTCCGCTGTGCATTTATATATATTGTGTTGTTTGACTATTGTGTTGCCAACCATGTCACGATACTCCCCACCGGGCCCACCGGTGACACGTGGAAAGTCGGGGTGTGACACACATTATCAAACATCTTTATGTAACCATTAGTTATTACCCAATTATCTATGATGATTTTATGATGTTATGCTATTTCGTTGGTTTTGTTTCCAATTACATAGTTATGAGTTAAAGCATACCTGCGCGTTGCAGCGGAATGTTGATTATGAACATCTTTATCATCACTATAAGAGTCTATTAGATGCGAAAATTTTTAATTTTGCTTTATCCCTGTTGATGAAAAACCATTCAAATAAGTTTTTTGTCAATTGTAACTCATCAATCCTTCAACACCTTTGAAATTGGGGCAAAACACCTGAACTACCAACTAGATCTAACAAAACTATGCTAATTCCTCCAACAACAGTTGTCATCATCCATAAATACATAAATATACAACACAAAACCGATATCAAACTTACTTCATATGACATATACACCAAAAGATATCAACATGATGAACACCTTATAACACAATTGACTGATAACTTACACAAAATCATATCTACTTGCAACACACTAAAGAAGATTCAATCACCTTTCATCACAACTACAAAAAAATGAAACCTTCATGATAGACTAATTTAATAAATTCAAAATATAAATGCAAAACATCAGAACATCCTACAACAACAGTTTTTTTTTTTTTTTTTGTCATCATCCATAAATACATGAACATCCAACACAAAATCGATATCAACATAACTCCATAATACACCGTTAAAAGTCAACATGACCAACACGATAGACTGCATAAAAAAAAAGATTTGTAAAAAAATTCAAGCATACAAATGTGTGAATCAATTAAATTCTAAGGAACGAATATTAAGAAATTCAAGTATACAAATGTATGAATCAATTAAATTCAAAGGAACGATGAAGAATAGGTACTTGATAAATGGCGGTGGAACGACGTGAATGGCATTTGTGAGAATGGAGATGGTGAGTGTTCAATAATTAACATATGATAAAAGTACCCTTTTAAATAGTCACCACTATTGAACTATCATGAGCGTTCACATTTATATATGTGATTTAGCAAACCATCGCATCCATTTGAAGAGCATTATACATGTTAATTTGTTGTCCATTTGATCAAACCATCATGTCTGTTTATCAAGCAACAAACCAACGCATCTCCTTGAACTGACCACGATCCATCTCAGAAATCCAGGTCGTGTCTTGAATCATCACATTCGATTCAACCACTGTGTCGCCTAGTCATATGAACTGACGTACAAAACCATCGTGTCCCTTATACTCCTTTTGTTCCATAGAATATAGAATCTATGGAACAACATTATTTCCAAATTCTCCTCTTTAACAGAATACGAACCATCGCCTGATTTTTCTCCGTTAAAAGGATGAATGATGAATTTAAATTAAAGTAATCGAGTCAAACCATCATCTGGTGTGTTTTGAAGATGCATGAAAGCACTTTGTATATATTTAATAAATGTGCAACATGTAACATTTAGATATATCGGGTTTTGTGATATAATATTTGAATATATGGGTTTATATTTAATTTAATAATAATATAATATAATAAGTTAATACAGGTAGAGGATCGTGTACATTAATTTAGAAGTGTATTATAACACTATTTATAACACTATATAACGCCATATAAACACAGTATAACAATATGTAACACCATATAACACTATGTAACACTATATAACAAATATGACACTATATTTTGTCTGATAGCATGTCTATGATAGATGTATAGTGTTATATATTGTTATATAGTGTTATATGGTGTTACATAGTGTTATACGGTATTTATATGGTGTTATATATATTGTTATAATACACTTCTAACACTTCTGAATTAATGTAGACTATCCCTAGTTCCCTACCCAGTTAATACATATAGCCTATAATGATTGAGTGGGTATTTTATGATTCGGTGCTTTTGCCATTTCAAAACGTGGTATCCTTTTATAATTTCAAACGAGGCATGTTTGTTGTTTCAACGCGTTGGTTCGGTATCATTTCAAAAGGTGGCATCTTTTTATAATTTCAACCGAAGCATGTTGGTTTTTTCTAAGCAATGCGAATTTTAATTGAAGAGGCGTCGCTTCAAAAAAAAAAGACACCAACGGATGTGATGTTTAAGGCATATGTTTTCTTAAAATAAATTTTCTAACGAACCTTATGTTTAAATAAAAGAGACATAAACCAAATTGGAAATTATATGTGTATATAATATATGAAGGGTATTGACTCTTTTAAAGAGTATGATATATTTAAAAGTAGTTTGAAAGGTTGTGACTTTTTGAAGAGGTATGATATATTTAAAAACCTTTCATCCAAGCCATTATATCTTTATCCAAACCATTGTGTCTCAAGTTACTTTTTGTAGTTATATATAATGTGTTGACAAATTCCGTACTATTGTTATTTCTGTTGTGCTCGCACTGAGCTTTATGCACGTATGTGCTCTTGTTTTGTTTTGTTTTTTTGTAATGCACGTACGTGCTCTTGTTTTGTTGTTTTTTGTGTATATTAGGTTTATTAGGGCGATCTAGAGGGATGTGAAGTTGTTAAAATAACTTAACAAGACTTTACACTTTTTATGAGTACGTATTTTTCAAATATTGTAGCATTGTAACTAGTAATAGAGTTACGTTTGTGATATCTTTGAAATAGTGACACATCAGCCCTACTCGATCGTTGACCGAAACAGTCAAACATATATAGTTGACCCAACATATCATCACAAACTAAGGTATAGGCGTACCCCTCTATGATACTCGTAATCCATAGGATGAAAATGGTTATTTTCTAACACTTAAAAAAGTGGTTAAGAGGGATTTGTAAGGCTGCACGGTATGGTCCCCGTCTTCACCCGGCGACGTCCGTCCCCCCATACCGCCCGCACCGTCTTCATCCCGGCGACGCTCCCTCCCCGTCTTCAACGTCAATATATGGACAGCGAGGACGATCCAAGATGGTGGTCCCCATTTGTTTTTTTGTTTGTTTGTTTGTGTAAGCGACTTATACATTATGCTTCAATACTTGTACATAGGGCATAGAAATTAAAAAAAAAATAAAAAAAGTGGTGGGTAGGATCATCCTCCCATACCCTCTAGTCACCATCCTTTTGAGGACTTTGACGTGGCGCCTACATGGCGGATGATCCTCCAAAGATGGAATGTCACCATACCCTCTAGCCTAAGGAAATTTTTGTAGAGAATGAAGCTTTGTAGTTGAAGACAGGTGATTTCCTTATTTGGTTGGCTCCTTTTGCTGACTTGAAGCCATACATTGTCTCCATATGAACAGTAAATGTGATGATAGCATTTATGATATTAGTGGGCTAATTGTCTGGAGTTGGTTAGATGTAGCGATCAGTTCCATTACAAACATGCAATCAATGAGCAATTATTGTAGTTACCGCAATACTTTCACACCATAACAAAGATAAGACCATGGGGTATGGAATGGATAGTCTCTTTGGAGACTATCCGCAACGTAGGCTGTAAGATTAAATATATTATGTTTAATATTTAATCTAGTAGCCATTATAATCATTTACATAATATAGATCAAAATATATATTAACCTATTAAATAATTAGTTGGTAATTGTTGATGGACCATATTACCCTTATTAACTAATTAGGTTTCCTCCTGGGTGCTTATATAAGGAGAGTTATGTGGAGGTTAAGGGGTTACTCAGTTACACAATCAGACACACCCCATAAGCATAACATCATAATTAACCTCCATCTCCTACAGTCGATACCCTTTCGGTTTTCTAAGTCCCCATCATTAGATTGCACCCTAAGGAGGAACCAGACCAAGATGACAATCATGTCAAACCTTATTGCTGGGTCTCCATCTGGATTCTCTGCTAGCCTGTGCTGATGCAATCAAAGGTATGTTTTCATGTTTTCCCTCATGTATAAACAGAACTGAACCAACATGTGGTATCAGAGCATATGTTGATTAGTCAGTTCTGTTTTTGTATCCATAATTCTGGGATTGAAACTTGGAAAACAGAAATTTTGAAAATCTTATGAATATCACAGCCGTTTCGAGTCATAAAGATCCACTCAAAATCCCTGTTTTCGGAAAAGGATTAATTATATGTACACTCGAAACTAATATGGGTAATCTTATAACCGAAATCTGTTTAGTAAAACCTTAAAATTCAGGTTTCGGGTTCCAGAATTCTTTGAATATTTTTTTTAGGGTTCATCATATGTTCATAATGAAATTCGAAAAAATTCCCTTATTCTGGAATATAATTTGGATTATTGGGTGTTTCCATTGTTTTGATCTATTTTATTTAGTAAAGTTTTCGAAATTTTGTTATGAGATAAACGGATAATATTTTCGAAATATTTTGATATATCTAGATCAGCATTAAAATAGGAAAATTTGATCCCATGATCCCTAAGTTTTCGAATTTCAAACTTATAACAATAAACAGCAACTGGATCGCACAAGATCAGATCACATAAGAGATGATCTGATCGCATAAGATAATCGCACAAGACCAGATCACATAAGAGATGATCTGATCGCACAAGACAGTCGCACAAGATTTGTACAACTAATTAAACACATTGTACAAGTTAAGACTGCATAATCGCACAAGACTTATGGATCGCACAAGACTTGTGGATCGCACAAGGCATCACTGATCGCACAAGTTTTGGGCCTTATTGATCGCACAATTTTTGGGCCTTACTGATCGCACAAGTTTTTGGGCATTATTGATCGCACAAGTTTTGGGCCTTATTGATCGCACAAGTTCGATCCGCGTTAACGAGTGGTTTGCTATTAAATAATTGGTTTTGTAATCACTTAGTTAATTAATAAGGATCAAATAATGTTTTACAAAACCAAAATGGCTTAACTTGAATGAGCTTCTGATGTATCAATTCTGGCCAAAGCTGATTTGATGCGTCTACTTATCGTTCAAGTATTACGAAAGCTATGTTGTGTGTGCATCATAAGCATGAATGTCTTATTTTCTGGCCAAAGCTGATTTAATTCATTCATAGATGGCATACTCAACAAGTGCATAACTAAAGTGATTGTCTCAATTTCTGGCCAAAGCTGATTTGTTACCACCACTTTGCACATATGCTTAAATGATTACACTTCTGGCCAAAGCTGTTTTGTCTTCGTTTAAGTAGAATTTTAGCTAAGTCTATTATTTTGATGTTAGTAATAGACATATCACAACCTCTTCACACAATGATCCTTATATTAATGATCCTTAATTAATTTTTATGATCATTTCGTCTGCCTTATTCTTAGTACCCATAATTTTACTCACTATAATTTTCTTCTATAAGTCTATATCTCATCCACTCTAATTCCTAAATCTAATATGTTTTGCTTAAAGTTTCTATAAGAATTAGCTCTTAAATTAAATCCTTGATTATCTCTTAAGACACGATAATCCTATTGCTCTCTTCTGATAAAGCACTACAGAAGAAAAGTAGAGCATGATGATTAGGATAAATCGAATATGATGTCTCTTATGATAATCAAGAATAAGTGCTGTCACTAAAAGGTTATTCCAGATTAAGTCTTTCCTAAGACTAATCTATTATTGTGGTTTAATCACAAGAACTCCTAAGATGCATGCTTTCATTTAAAATTATAAATTATAAAGCTAAGTGGTATATGTGAATACTTAATAATGTACAATACCATGACCCATAAAGTTAAGGGCTTACGCATGGAAATAAGTACATTTTTTTTCAGTACATTACATACTAAGATTTTCACTTGTACAATTTGATGCATTATAAATCAACTATAACACTCAAAAAGTACCAAAGTACAATGAGTGTGTTGATAGCAACATATGTACAAAGAAATAAATATTAGAAACTGGAAAATAAGTTGGTACTCACCTTACAACCACTTAAAACTTTAAAAGAGGATTGTTCTAAGGTCCATAGACAAATTACAAGTGCTAATTCCAACTTTAAGGTTCTTCAAGGGAAAATCTCACTGCATAATTATGTCATTAGACTAGGCATAAGCAACGAGACTATCCATTATTCTAAAGAACAGTTGGATAAGTTAATTAGGTAGTCATTTCCTAATGATATTTAAGTCTGATAATTTTAATATTCCAATTAACACATGATTAGTTGACTCTAGTTCCATACGTTTCCTTACCAGAACTCGACAAATAACTAACATGAGAGTTAGTGACAAAATTAAATGTTAAGGCTATAAGAACCATAATAAGCAGTCTTCTAACAACGCTTTTCGATACCTTATATATTCTGAAAATTAATCAGAATATAGTATCATAATTAAGCAATGTTATGAAGGTTTTTAGGTTTGCATAGTCAACATAAAGTCACACTTACCTTAAACTCTCATCTTATTTGTTCTAAATATCTAGATTGAAACATTACTAAGATGGAACTAGATGATACCTTACGCTTTCACAACTTTTGCCATCATGCAAATGAGAATTTGACAAAAGGAAAATGAGACTTATAAATTTCATCCATTATAACCGAAATTCATGAGAAATCATGACATGGTTAATGAGGATGATTATTCAACTAGTCTCATTCTAAGTGATTTTAAATCATGACATTAAAGCCCTAAATATAACTTGGCTTAAGGAATAAGTATGGGTCCATCATAAGTCATTCATTGACATTCGTGGAACTTATTCCAAATGGAATATTCAGACATAATTTATTTATCATTTGAAAGACTATCAACTTGTATCTAAATTTTGTCGCATATGGCCCACGTTCTTAGAAGAAATCTATTCATGTATGTACTTATTAAGATTTCTATTAAATATGTCCTTAAGTTTTTTATGACATTTGGACGTTAAGGAAATCAATTAAAGTCTAACATATATATGATAGGTTCCCACGTCACGTACCTCATTAAAACTTCTCTTGTAGCATTTCTAGAGATATCAAAGATCAGTGGGAGCATTAAGTGTCTTAATAATAACTTGCAATAGTTGCAAGAGGTGGGGAGTGAAAATTTTACATTACTTCAATTTACACCTCTTGTACAAGACACTGCTCCATTATGACACTGTTCTATCATAACTTATCTCCTTAAATCTAATGCTACTCTTACAAAAGTTTCATTGTTGCCTAATTGTGGGCGCACTTAGATTTCTTACCTAAACTAACATAATCCTCAACAAGAGAAACTACAACGACTAACGTCATTAACTTGTTTCTCTATTAGAATTTTGTTGGTCGTTACATATTGACCCTAAGCATGCTGAGTTCCTAAAGATTTCTAAGGTTAGTGGGAGCAGTCAAAGTCCTTATCATGATTTGCACTCCGAATTTAACCCCGATTACACCTCTTGTACACCATACTGCACCAACTCTTACAAACTTAGAATCCTTAAAATGATAGCAACCTAACCAAGAGCTAATCCATAAAACTGAAACTTCTAATGAACTCAATAATCAACTCAGGAGGTCATCTAGGTTTAAAAGCCTACTAACTTTGATGATTACATAACCTCCCTAACTAAAGTTGAAATGGATTTTGGAAAAGTTTACTTGTCCTATCTCTTCAAATTAAGCCATTAGTGTCAATCAATATTCTTTTAAATGGAATAAAACAGTTTTCTAGTAAAAATGATTTTATGTGTTCGTATAACGTTTGGGATCTGATTGAATTACCTAAGAGTATTCATAACTAAACCAAATCCTAATATAATCGTTAAGACACGAAGAAACTTGATTGATTGTCAAAGGTTGCACTCAGGAAGAGATAAATTATTAAAGAATCTTTATTACATATCTAACAAAAGATTTCTTTGAGGATCATCACTGTTCTAGTAGCTTATAATAGTTTAAAGCTACATTAGATGAACATTATAAACAATTTTCCCTAACAAATGGCTGACACATTAAATGTTCATTAGATAACAGCCTAAAGTTTCAAACTGAAGGTTAAAGAACACTTTATTTGTAAGCCAATAAAATCCATGTATGTGTTAATGCAAGCATCATAATGTGATGAAATCTTAACGTAATTATTTTCATCAAGGATCAAGTGGATTAATGTACCTACCTCAAAATGAGTGGGAGCAACTAAGATAAACTTGTCTATATAGATGACATTCTTTTGACAAGTATATGTTACATAAGTCAAAGCATTGTTAACACAAACTTTGATATAATATATCTCAGAGATATCTCTTACGTGATAGATATCATAACATACTGAGATAGACCCAGTGGGACATTAGTTATGTTCCATAAGTTTAACATTAAATGGGTCCTTACGTATGTAACAAACAATACTGCTATTCCTTTAGAGGATAATAGGATAAATGAGATTATTTATTTACGCTTCATTAATTAGAAGCCTTATGTAAGTTTAAGTCTATACTCGTTTAGATATTACTCACATTGCAACACACTAGATATTTCTAGATTAATGTGAAGCATCTAATGGAGTTTTACAATATCTTTAAAGGAAACGAGAAGCTATAATTTGAAGAAGAAGTGAGAATTAAAACTGGTTTATTACTCTAACTTTGATATATTCAAAGATGACAAAATGTAATTTCGGGTATATCTTTATGTCAGCAGACAAAATCCATCTTATGGATGAGTCATAATAAACTGATAATAACAACCTAAGTTATAACGACATAATATAGTCACTAAATGTTGTTAGAAATTTATCAGTGGACTCATAAGTTTATTAACTCCATATAATTAATGTTTTGAAGACTTAGTGTGATAAAGTCAGCTACCATAACTCCTTGAACAGTAACAGTTCAAGAGGTGCTGCATTAATTTTCGATACACAATTAATTATTCGTTTATGAACGAATTGAGGAAACTAAGTTTTGTATCGAATACATTCATGATATGCTTAAGGATCCTATAATTGAATGGCTATTACCCATAAGTCTTATTAAGAGAGCTCAGAGACGGGTATTAATTGATGGCCATGCGCAACTGCATATCGTACTATGAATGACTAAGTATTAGTTAATTTTCCTCATCAGTTTGATTTTGTACGTCTCTAAGAATATGTCAAGCTAGCATAATGGCATATAGACAAATAAAGTTACAAATCAAACAAAGGGCTTATGCGTATTTTGATCATAACTATTAGGTTTTAAATTAAGGCTATAGTATGACTAATGGGGGTCCTGAGTCGCATAATGATTCAACGGCTGTATTTCTCTGCTATAGTACTTGTTTAAGGCTAAAATGAGTGTTAACTCCTGATCAGGCTTATCTAATACTCATACTAAATGATTACTCGGCTAAGTAGGAGAATGTAAGATTAAATATATTATGTTTAATATTTAATCTAGTAGCCATTATAATCATTTACATAATATAGATCAAAATATATATTAACCTATTAAATAATTAGTTGGTAATTGTTGATGGACAATATTACCCTTATTAACTAATTAGGTTTCCTCCTGGGTGCTTATATAAAGAGAGTTATGTGGAGGTTAAGGGGTTACTCAGTTACACAATCAGACACACCCCATAAGCATAACATCATAATTAATCTCCATCTCCTACAGTCGATACCCTTTCGGTTTTCTAAGTCCCCATCATTAGATTGCACCCTAAGGAGGAACCAGACCAAGATGACAATCATGTCAAACCTTATTGCTGCGTCTCCATCTGGATTCTCTACTAGCCTGTGCTGATGCAATCAAAGGTATGTTTTCATGTTTTCCCTCATATATAAACAGAACTGAACCAACATAGGCGTCACGTCATCACGGGAGGAGGAGTATCCTCTTGGGGACTACCAAAGGGTGTGGGGGGACTACCCACTTTAATAAAAAAAATCAATATAATATTCAAGGGGGAGAAATGAAGGGGGGCCACAATTTTGGTCCGTCTCCAACGTCCAGGATAGGACGAAGGTGCCGCGAGGAGGAGCAGGGGGCGATGTGGGACGACCCACTATGAGGGCGCCGGACCGGGGACGAGCCCCATAACATTTTATATTACTTCAACCCCAATACAAAGACAAAGTTTTACACTTTTACTACACATTTGGTAGGAAATAACATAAACGAATACATTTTTAGATGTTCGAATGCATTAGTCAATCCTTGCCTTTAAAATAGCACATTCGATCGTTTATAAGATAGGGAGAGGATCATGATAAAACTACATATGAATGAGAAAAATAGAAAACTAACTAAAAAAAAGCTAAAAAACATACCAAATTTTTTTTTTACAATTTTTTAACAAAAAATTGCTAGTTTTTATACATAAAAAAAAAATTTCAAAAAAAAAAAAATTTGTTGTATTGCACATGTGCAATATATGTGATTATATGTGTACTACACATGTGCACTATATCCGTAATAGTGCACATGTGCAACACAACGATTTTTTTTTTTTTTTGAAAATTTTTTTCCAGGTACAAAAACCTGTGATTTTTTTATATAAATTAAAAAAAAATGGTATGTTTTTTGCGCTTTTTTAGTTAGTTTTTTGGTTTTCTCATTTAAACTAGTTTTCTCATGATCAATCCCCTTATAAGATAATATAAATATTTAAATATATTTACACTTCAAATAGTTTTGGTGAACGAAAAGGAGTGGTAGTAATACAATATTATTTAATCAAATTTGTAATTAGTATGTGCTTATCATGTGTATATACAGAGTGGAGTTATTTTATATTTTATAATATTTCTATACTAATAAACAAAAATCATTTTTGGCCACGTGTCATTCTCTGGTAATTTCTCACCCTTATTTTCTTATTTATCTCTTTTATTAAATAATAATAATAATAATATTAAACATCAATTTAACTAAATCTATTTATCTCTTTTGTTTAATTGATTTCTTTTTTAACTCTAAAGTTTCAATCTTTGGCAATTTAAGTCTAAAGTTTCAATCTTTGGTATTTTAACCTCTTTGATTAATTTGATTTTTCACTTCTAATTCAAAAGTTTTCATCTTTTGCAATTTAACCCCTTTAATTTTTTTTTACTTTCAATCCAAAACTTTTCATCTTTTGCAATTTAATCACAACATTTTTTTTACTTTCAACTTTAGTCTCTTATATACTTTTCATCTTTCATAAGTTCTCCATTTAACGTGCCATTCTAAATTTCCGACTTAACACGCCGCAACGTGCGTGTAGGGTTCAACGTTTTTTCATCTATTTTTTCCTCTTTGACATGTCCTTCGTAGCGCGTCTATTTTTCCCCATTTGATAGGTCTGTCGCAACGTGCGAGTCAGAGATCGACTTAGTTATTTTTTCCTTGGTTTTACACATAGGCTCGTGGTCATGTGAGAAACATTTGCCTTTCATCTAACATGATATATAACTATTGAATCCCAGCCGCATTGCGGCGGGTGGTAAATCTAGTAACTAATAAGGGTAAAATCTAAACAGGGTGAGAAAGCTGACGGTATGTATTTCAATTTAAAAATTATAAAAGATAATAGAGTTAATTACTATTTTCGTTATGTGGTTTGTCAAAAATCACTATTTCAGTCCATTAGTTTAAAAATTGCTATTTCAGTTTCTGTGGTTTCACTTTCGTAACCATTTCAGTCCACCTCCGTTAACGCCATCCATTTATTCTGTTAAGTACACGTGAATTGACCATAATGCCCTTATTAATAAAAAACAAAAAGATATCTAAATGAGTTAATTACTGTTTTTGTCCCTATAGTTTGTCAAAAATCTCTATTTCAGTCCATGTGGTTTCACTTTCGTAACCATTTCAGTCCAGTCTCCTAAGACCGTCTATTTTACCGTTAAGTTTATAATGAAATACCTAAATTACCCTTGTGTTAATTAAATAAAAAAACCATGGAAATTTAAAAGATTGTATTCTAGTACCCACTTGTTAAAACACAACCTCACGCTACCCCACCCCACTCCATCATTGCTTTCATTTCCGGCAAAAGTTTCTTGTCATCTTCTCCGGCATCACAACCCCACCCTCTTATGTTCGGCGACCCATTACCCCACCCCAATTAATATCTTCCTTGCAGCATCAGTTAACATAATAACTTTGAAAAATAATGCTTACCTGGACATTTTCTCATTCTAAAATCGAAAATTAAAATTTTGGAACCATATATGTAAAAATAGTGCCAGACTTCTACTTCTACCGAAGCCATGGTGGGTCGAATCCTACAATCCAATTTAAGTCCATATGTCATACAACAATAAAATTGTATAAATCCAATAATAAAATCATATAAGTCCATATTTAATTAACACAAGGGTAATTTAGTTATTTTATTAAAAACTTAACAGTAAAATAGACGGTGTTAGGAGACTGGACTGAAATGTTTATGAAAGTGAAATCACAGGGACTGAAATCGTAAATTTTAAACTAATCGACTGAAATAGTGATTTTTGACAAACCACAGGGACGAAAACAGTAATTAACTCATTTAGATATCTTTTTGTTTTTATTAACAAGGGCATTATGGTCAATTCACATGTACTTAACAGAATAAATGGATGGGGTTAACGGAGGTGGACTGAAATGGTAACGAAAATGAAACCACAAAGACTGAAATCGCAATTTTTAAACTAATGGACTGATATAGTGATTTTTGACAAACCACAGGGATGAAAATAGTAATTAACTCAAGATAATATCTCTACATTATATTAGATATTCCAACTAGGGCTGTTCAAAAAGCTCGCGGCTAGAAGCTCGCTCGAAGATTGCTCGCATTTAGCTCGAAAAAAGCTCGCACGATATGGCTCGGTTTGAAAGTGAGCTGAGCCGGCTCGGCTCGGTTAGAAAGTGAGCCTAGCTCGGCTCGGCTCGTAACGAGCCAAATTGGCTTGGTTTGGCTCGCTTGGTAGCTCGGCTCGACTTAGCTCGAATTAATTTACTTATAATATATTTTATTTTTATATACATATAATAGGGAAGTTTCAAATGAAAACCACTTTTATTGTGAAAACTCGAAAACTAACTAAAAAAAGCCTAAAAAACACACCAAAATATTTTTTTATTAAAAATCGCTATTTTTAATATATAAAAAAACTTTAATTTTTTTTTGTAGTACACATGTGTAATAATACACATGTGTAGTACACACGTGTGTATTATTACACATGTGCACTACAATTTATTTTTTGAAATTTTTTTATATATAAAAAATGACGAAAATTGGTATTGAAAAAAAAATTTGTTACGTTTTTCTTTGGCTTTTTTAATTAGTTTTCGAGTTTTTCAATAATTAGTGGTTTTCATTTGAACCTTATATAGGGGAAAGTTCAAATGAAAACCACTAGTTATCGCGAAAACTCGAAAACTAATTAAAAAATCCAAAAAAAAAATTACCAAAATTTATTTATTTATTTTTTTGCATACCAATTTTCGTCTTTTTTATATATAAAAAAATTAAAAAAAAATTATAGTGCACATGTGTATGTGTACTACATATGTGTACAACAAATTTTTTTTTGATAAAAAGTTTTTTATATATATAAAAATAGCGATTTTTAATAAAAAAATTGTAAAAAAAATTTTTTTTGATGTGTTTTTTAGGCTTTTTTTAGTTAGTTTTCGAGTTTTCACAATAAAAGTGGTTTTCATTTGAACCTTCCCCTAAAAAAACACACCAATTTTTTTTACAATTTTTTATAAAAAATCGCTATTTTTTATATATAAAAAAACTTTTTTTCAAAAAAAAAATTGTAGGACACATGTTTAATAATACACATGTGCACTACAATTTTTTTTGAGATTTTTTTATATATATAAAATACCGAATATTGGAATGCAAAAAAAAAAATGGTATGTTTTTTTGGCTTTTTTAATTAGTTTTCGCGATAAATAGTGGTTTTCATTTGAACATTCCCCTACATATAATATATTACAAAAAAATGATTATTATTTACATGTATTTAGGCTTGTAGTTTGATATCTATGACATATTTAAAGGTTGATTGTCGTGCTAATGAACAAATATTGTGTTTACTTGAAATATAAAACTTATTTTGCGTTGTTAAACGTGATTTTGGCTTGTAATGTATTAGGTTGAACTTATTTTAATTATGTTATTTTGAAGTATTGAATAATATTTTAGAATACTGAATTTTGAGAGCTATGTATTAATTTTTATTTTTAAAATCGAGCAAACCAAGCCGAGCCGAGCCAGCTCGGTTTAAAACCAAGCCGAGCCCAAGCTTAGATTTCAGCTCGTTTTTAATCCGAACCGAACCAGCTCAGTTTATAATCGAGCCGAGCCCAAACTTGCCCTAGCTCAGCTCGACTCAACTCATTAACCACCCTAATTCCAACCCATACTCGAATGCATTATTGTAAATTATTGACATAAAGGCCAGACAATATAACACGTGGAACCAAATCGAAATTTTAATCATTGACATCCAATATTTTCCCAATAAATAAAGGTAAACATTTCACACAATAGTTTATTCATCTCATATATGATTTCTTTCTCTGATGCAACTAGTATTTTTGTCCGTCGCACGTTGCGGCGGTACACGACTGATGGAAACATGTAGTAAGGCAATACGTGATTCGTAAAACGCAATGTGTAATAGACAATTAAAAAAAGTGTAAAACATTATGCATAAAACACAATTAAAAAAAAAAGTAAAATACAAAGGTGGACATGAAGTATAAAACACAATGACTAAGACATTTTCTAAAACACAATGTATTGGTATTTGCAAAGTAAGAATAGTAGTCTAGGGGTTAAAATGGAATAATATTGCAAGAGATAAAAACGCAAAGTCTAAAATTTGAGGGAAAATAAAAGTAGAAGGATAAAAATGGAAAGTATAAAAGTAGAGGGGTGGTGGTGGAAATGTGTAAAAGATGAGGGAGTGGTAGTATAAATGAAAAAGTAGAGGGTTGGTAGCATAAATACGTCAAAGTTGAGGGGTGGTGGAAAAGCAAAGTAGAGAGGTGATAATAACGAAGTTGAAAGGCGTAAAAGGGGTGATTGTAGCAAATTATAAAAGTGAGAGTGTCAGTGGCGTAAAAGCCACTGTCTTTTGCTTATAGTTAAGAATCAGAATAAGAATATATATATATAGTAAAGTAATATAGTAACTTGGAGGAGGGTAAAGCTAGGCGAGTACATGTTTTTTCTAGGTGATGCCCGTGAGCTGAATTTGAAACATAAAAAAGTCGTTTTAGTTTTTTCTACAATTATTTATATCATTTTGTTTGACTCTTTTTGATTTCTTTTTCTTTTAGCTTAGCCGGACTTCAACCCGTTACATTAACCAAAATACATATTTGCATTTTATTTAGTCTTTGCAAGTTGTTTTTTTCAAGCTAACAAATACCATCATCCTCATTTCTCTCTATTCTACATCACCATCATACACCATTCCCCACCACCACCGCCGCTTCCGTAACTGCCATCGCGCCACCGTAACCATAGCACCATCCTTAGGGGCTGTTTGGCAACATCTGAATGGTTAAGTGCTGAATTAGTAAGAGGTCTGAACCATTAAGTGCTGAACCATCAAGAGGGTCTGAACCATTAAGAGTATGTATAATGCTTAACCGTTCTGAGGCAAATGTCTGACCAGTTCAGATTAGAGGTCTTAACCATTCAGACTCTGTATAAATCTTAACCATTCAGAGGCAAATGTCTGAACCATTCGGACATCTGCTCGTGAAACAAACAGTCTGAACTATTAAGTGCTGAACCAGTAAGAGGTCTGAACCATTAAGAGCCTCATTAAAAGGTAAACAAACAACCCCTTAGTCTCTTCTACGACCAAGGTTTTCTCCGTTAACCATCACCGCAACCGGCATACACCACCACAACCCCACCTTCCCACTGGATCTAACGAAGAAGAAAGATGAGAAGCATAAAAACATGTTTTCATTAAATCTAGTGTTTGATGGTGACAATTAATTGCGACGGTGTCCCCGTCTTCTCCGCCACCCACACCACCATTGGCAGAGTTGGTGAGATAGACCCGGCAACATGCGAAAGAAGGATCTCCTCTACAAAGCCGAACCTTCGACAACCCCGTTATTGATTTAGCGATGGATATGGCTTTTGTGTGTTCTTCGTCAGATCTAAGGTGACTTTGGCACCGAATTAAATAAATCAATTTTCCTTAGCAAAGGAAAAAGCAGAGAATAATATGAAAAGAAAGAAAGAACTAAAGAGGGGCGTTATTGTAATTTGCATTATATGGTTGGTGTACTGTTGTACCGACTTTTTCCTTTAAGATAGTATAAAATATTGAGAATTTGGTTTCATGTTCTCTTCGCATATGGGAACATTCAATGTTTTAAAATCCGGTTTTTATACCGTACCGGATTGGGCTAAAAAATGGTTCAACCGGGTGTATCGGGCGGTTCAACCGGGTATACCGAACGGTTTAACCGGTTCTACCGGAAGGTTCAACCAGTACAACCAGCCGGTTTGAACCGGTTTTTAAAACATTGGGAACATTCATCTAAGCATCACATCAGATTTTATTATGTTTTCACTTTTCTTTTCATTTCAGGGGGCTTGGTTTCATTGTCCCGCAACTTCTAGCATCATGTCATTTTTATATTTAAATTCAAGAACTTTTATGTTCTAACAATTAATTAATATATAAACAACATTGACAATTAAAATTACATTAATTACTAAATAACTTAAAAAAAAATAACAAATAAAAAAAACTACACTTGATTGTTGGCGACAAGCGTGGCGAGATGTTAAACCAAATCCGCCTGAAGATTATTATCCATTTCGCAGTTGGGTATTTGCCAATTATTTTCACGTTTTTTGTGCGTCACTAACTTCTTCTAATCTAATAGTCGCTTCAATCTCATTTTCGTTGAATTCACAAAGTGCTTAGCCTTCATACTCTAAAATCATGTTATGCAACACATTGCAAGTGTACATGACACGTCGTATTTTTCGGTTTTTGAACTATATGTCATCGTTGTTGGATTACACTAAACGTGTGTTTTTAGTATCCTTTCTTGTAGCTTCTTGTGTTGTTTTAAACCGTTTTCTTTTTTCATCTTGCTAGCAAAGTAAAGGATTTGAAAAACGTTTCATAGTCGGGATATTTACCATCATTTATGTTGGGAGCTACTTCGTTTACCAGTCTTTGAATATTGGTTACTAATTAAGTACGTGTATGTTATTGTTTAAACCTGCTAATCCAAAGAAAGCTTGCCAAAACCATGCATCATACGTGACTAAATCACAAGGGGACTTAATTAACAAAACAAATTTTTAGGAACGAAATCTGAGATTTGACTCAAACCACATGGATCCTTTGTGTAATTTACTCGATAATTTAATAATTATCTAACCCTCAAACCATAGTCAAATGCATTCTAGCCGTACCTTGTCAAAATATTGATATAAGCTTAACAATAAATTAATTACACGTGAAATGAAAGGGAAATGTATCTTTCTTATCCAATATTTTCCCATTAAAATATAGCACATTTCCCTTCTATAAATAGAGACTATTATTCCAACTTCCAAATCACACAAAACAAGAGTGAGAGTAGAGTAGAGTGACTAAAGAAACCAAAGAAAAACATGTTGAAGTCTCAAATCAACCAGTCTCATTCTCTTAACAACCTACTACCAATCCGCAAAACCTTTGTTCAAGGTGACACCACCAACCATTCCTCCTCTAACGCCTACTCCCCCACCAACCTCCGCCAACACGCATCCACCAAAAAATCCAATGCTACCCGTGCGCGATCCACATCAACTGCGGGTAACATTAAAGCCATATCAATCCCCTTTCTTACCAAGGAGACCACCGTCAAGTGTGTCATCACTGTCCAACCAACCATTAGCTCCGCCCTTGCTGGTGTAAGTGTTGGTGGTGTTGTTGATGGTGTTTCTGATCTTCTAGGACGATCGTTTTTGTTGGAACTAGTTTCTAATGACCTTGATTGTAAGTATACCCGTTGTCTTAAGTAACCTTACTATATTACCATTAAGTTTATAAACATGAAACATTGAAACTTATAGTATCTTGTTTTAATATGTTTGTGGCAATTAATATATAGGGTTAAGCTTATAATATTCAAATTATCTTAAACATATAACATTACTTGGTGCATAAGTACTGCATTAAGTATTCAGAATAGGTAGTTAAAAAAAGGAAAATTGGTATTTAATAAACCAACCTTTAACCAGTTGGTAAATAATAATCCAACCTACAGAATTGGTATATAATAATCCTACCTATCAACATGTTGATACTCAATGAACTTCTGTTAATTTTTTTTAACTGAAGTTAGTTTTTAAGTTTTATTTATTACACAAACAGTCCCTGTAGTTATAAGTTACTAGTTTTAAGTTTTATTTATTACATAAACAGTCCCTGTAGTTATAAAAAAATCATAAAAATCCTAGAAAATAAAAAAAAATTCTAAAAAATCATAAAAATTCTAAAAAAAATCAAAAAAATCTTAAAAAATTATAAAAAATCAAAAAAATCATAAAAATTCTAAAAAATAAAAAAAAATTCTAAAAAATCATAAAACTCTAAAAAATCAAAAAAATTCTAAAAAATCATAAAAATTCTAAAAAATAAAAATTCCTAAATCTTTGCTCATTTGCTTACAACATATCCAATGTTTGCTTTAACAGATCTTGTAGGTACCAAAATATGAAACAAATATTAGATCATAAAGAAGAAAAGTATCATATAATAAACTAAAATTATGCAACAAAACATATGCTTATTGAGGTAAAGAAACAAAGCAGAAAAAAGTTCAAAATAAATTTAGCTCAAATTTGCCCAAACAATATCCTGGAAATCAAGAATTTCCACGCGACAACCACCACGACACCCCTCACCTCCCCTCTCCTCCTTAAACCGCCGACGACCACCCCACCCACCTCCTTCTTCTCCGGCAGCACCACCATCACCCTCCATCTCCCTCTACTCGGTTCCCCTCTCCCCGATAAACAACAACGGCAGCAGCACCACCAGTGGTGGCGGTGCTCAGCGGTGGCGGAGGACCGAGAGGAAGCGAGAGAGAGAGAGAGAGAAAGTAGGCGACGGCAGCAGACGCCGCAGACGGCGGCGACAGATGCCGCTGACGGCGGTGACGGTTCAGGTGTGGTCTGTACCTGTTTATGTTTCAGATTCGTCTTTCGGGTCAGTTGGGTGTCGGGTTAGTTTGTTGCAGGGTCTCGGTCAACGCAAGTCAACGAGCAGGTTCGAGTAGTGTTGGTTCAGTCTCGGTTTAGTTTAATGCTTCATTGATTGTTGCGTTTTGAATATTATATCGACAACTTGTGTTGTCGGGGTCGTCCAAAAACAGAGGAAACTCTGCCCGTTTTTCGTAAAATTTCCGTAAAGCGAAACACGTTAATTTTGTAAATCGATTTTTTGATTTTTTAGAATTTTTTTGATTTTTTAGGATTTTTTTGATTTTTTATAATTCTTTTGATTTTTTAAGATTTTTTTGATTTTTTTAGAATTTTTATGATTTTTTAGAATTTTTTTGATTTTTTAAGATTTTTATGATTTTTTTATAACTACAGGGACTGTTTATGTAATAAATAAAACTTAAAACTAGTAACTTATAACTACAGGGACTGTTTGTGTAATAAATAAAACTTAAAAACTAACTTCAGTTAAAAAAATTAACAGAAGTTCATTGAGTACCAACATGTTGATAGGTAGGATTATTATATACCAATTCTGTAGGTTGGATTATTATTTACCAACTGGTTAAAGGTTGGTTTATTAAATACCAATTTTCCTTAAAAAAATTATTATGATAATCAGACGTTAATTATTATATAATCGGACGTTAATAATCTGTTCGCATATCTTTGCTGGTAAACTAATATTCGCATATCTTGCTGGTAAACTAATGTCTTATTTAAAAAATGTAAAAAAGACATTCAATTTGGATACGTCAAACTCGGGTAGGTATATTCGCATATCTTTGCTGGTAAACTAATATTTATCATATTTTTACAAACATTATTGTTATCAATATCTTTTAAAATTCGATTCGAATTAAAAAAAAATCGAAATTCATTCAATTCGAGTCCAGTAAATCGAATACGAATTTATAATTTTAATTTCGAATTCAAATTATACATATTTACGTATAATACACACATATAACTTTAATTTGGGTTATAGTATAAATTAATCAATAAATATATTTTAAGTTTTAAAATAGCTCATTGCCAAGTCCAAATAGCTCATAACTTAGAACTATCTTCAATATACAATTCTAACCAAACTTATTTGCATCAACCACGACCATAACTTAATCTGTTACCCACGGCCATGAATTTGAATTTATTCGAATTTTAATCGAATTCAAGGCGGAGTTTTTATTCAATTATGAATTCGAATCGAATTGGCCAGATTTTAATCGAACACGAATTCAAGTAAAAACAACAAATATTCGAAAAATTTTATTCGAGTAATTCAAAAATTTGTTATTCGACGAACACCCCCATAGCTAAATATCAATATAAGTTCATGTCAAAAGACGTAAAACTTTTAATTCACTTGATACAGCAAAAGGAAACCAAAAGACAGTGAAGGCGTATGCAAGATACGAAGCATTAGATTTCAACATTAACGTGTACACATACAAATGTGACTTCGACGTCCCTGAAGATTTTGGCGAAATAGGAGCCGTGCTGGTAGAAAACGAGTATAGCAAAAAGATGTTCTTCAAGAGCATTGTCCTTAACAATGGTGTCACCTTCACATGCGAGTCTTGGGTTCACTCCAAATACGATAACCCAGAGAAAAGAATATTTTTCACCGATAAGGTTCTGTCTCCTCTTATTTATCTTTAAATCTAATATATATGTTAGAAATTTGGGATATATAATACTCTGGAACATGTAATTTTTTTAAGTAGATTGATGTTTTGTGGTTTAGAGAAAACTTCACACTTTTGAGGAGCAAAAATTTAATACCTGCATGGACGAACATATATATTATTACTCATTTTCTATAGGTTTAGTTATGATTGTTCGATATGTTTAAGCAGTCTTATTTGCCATCGGAGACGCCTACGGCATTGAAGTCGTTACGTGAGAAAGATATGGAATCGCTTCGAGGAAACGGCGAAGGAGAACGTAAATCTTTTGAGAGGATTTATGATTATGATGTGTACAACGATCTCGGAGCTCCAGATCTGAGCTTAGATCTAGCACGGCCGGTGCTCGGCGGCGAGGCACATCCGTACCCTAGGCGGTGCCGTACTGGTCGCAAAATGTCATCAAAAGGTACAATTGAAGATCTTCGTTGCAATTTGCGACGTCGTAATTTCGTAGAAAATAAATCCTAAAAGATAATAATTAAATATATTGTAGGAGATTCGTAGCAATTTGCGACGTAGTAGTTTCGTAGCAAATGTGTAGGAAGTTGCGTAGGAAATGCGTTAAAAACGGGATTCCTACGAGGTGTTTTCCTACATCAGGTGATTGTCATAAATGCGTAGAAAAGCCAGTTTTATGACGCATTTCCTACGAAAACTGGTGTAAGAAGTTTCAGATTTTCTAGTAGTTTGGAAATTACAAGAAAATTAATAAAATATGTTGAATTACAGATCCGTTAACAGAAACTAGAACCTTGCTCCCATTTTATGTACCGGCGGATGAAGATTTTTCAGAGATAAAGAGTGCCAACTTTGGAGCAAAGGCTTTGTACTCTGTGCTTCATGCAGTTGTACCAATTCTAGACTCAATTGTGACAGACAAAGACAAGGGTTTTCCATTATTCACATCCATAGATTTGCTTTATAATGAAGGTGTTAATGTTCCTCCACCTGACAGTGGAATCATAACTGCTTTACCAAGACTTGTTAAGGGGGCTACTGATGCTGCAAACACTGTTATCAAGTTTGAAACCCCTGAAACCATTGATAGTAAGCATTGATCATTTTTGCATCTTTTATGTTTTTGTATATGATTTGATGGTTAAGTTCTTTGTGTGTTAATTACTAATTGCAGGAGACACATTCTCATGGTTTCGTGATGAGGAATTTTGCCGACAAATGCTTGCTGGTCTCAATCCTTGTAGCATACAGTTGGTTACGGTATGTTTGTGCAACAAAATAAAAAATTTAAGATGTATCTTCATAGACAAGATGTGTAAATATTTATGATATATGTGCATATCTAGGAATGGCCATTGATGAGTAAATTGGACCCTGAAATCTATGGACCAGCTGAGTCAGCAATCACAAAGGAGATTGTAGAGGAGGAGATTAAAGGTTTTATGACTCTTGAGGAGGTAATAAAAAACAGGTTACCGATTACTTGTTAAGTCCCGAATGTCCTTTGTTCATTCATTTATAATGTATGTTCATTCATTTATAATGGGAAGTTATATTAATATAAGAAAACCAATTATGTTCTTGCAGGCTTTAGCAGAAAAGAAGTTGTTCATGTTGGATTACCATGATCTCCTCTTGCCTTATGTTAACAAAGCAAGAGACTTAAAAGGGACAAGTCTATATGGTTCAAGAACTTTAATGTTCCTTACTCATGCTGGAACATTAAGGCCACTTGCCATTGAATTGACTCGCCCACCATCTGATGGGAAACCACAGTGGAAACATGTCTACACACCCACCTGGGATGCCACTGGTGCATGGCTCTGGAAGCTAGCTAAGGCTCATGTCCTTGCCCATGATTCTGGTTATCACCAACTTGTTAGCCATTGGTTGGTTCCTTTTTTTCTTCTTTTTATTGTTCATAAGTTTGTCTCTTTGTGGATCTGAGTTTATCAATTTATTTGTTTTTTAAACAATGCAGGCTAAGAACACATTGTGTTACTGAGCCTTACATAATTGCTACCAATCGCCAACTCAGCCAAATGCATCCAATTCGACGACTTCTACTCCCTCATTTCCGTTACACTATGCAAATCAATTCTTTAGCTAGACTTTTACTCATCAATGCCGGGGGTATCATAGAGTCAACATTTTCTCCTGGAAAATACTGTATGCAAATTTGCTCTGATGCCTATGATCAGCTATGGCGTTTTGATCATGAAGCACTTCCAGCCGACCTAATTAGCCGGTATATTTTTTGTTGCATACAAAACTATAATAATGTATGAATTAGTTGAAACTAATTGCTTTGTATGGTATTGTTTAGGGGTATGGCGGTTGAAGATCCAACCGCACCACATGGTGTAAAACTAACAATCGAGGATTACCCATTTGCAAATGATGGTTTACTCGTTTATGACGCCATTAAACAATGGGCAACTTCTTATGTCAACCACTATTACCCACAAGCGAATCTAGTGGAATCTGATGAAGAGCTTCAAGCATGGTGGAACGAAATCCGTGAAGTTGGTCATGGAGATAAGAAAGATGAACCATGGTGGCCACAACTCAAAACCCAAGATGATTTGATTGAAATTGCTTCAACCATCATGTGGGTGACCTCTGGCCACCATTCAGCAGTCAACTTCGGTCAATATGATTTCGCGGGTTATTTCCCCAATAGACCGACGATCTCTAGAACCAAAATGCCCAACGAAGACCCCACAGATGAAGAATGGCAGTCGTTTATAAAGCGACCCGAGGATGCTTTATTGAAATGCTTCCCATCCCAAATCCAAGCTACACAAGTTATGTCAGTTTTGGATGTTTTATCAAGTCATTCACCAGAAGAAGAGTACATCGGTGGAAATACTGAGGCGGCATGGGAGGCAGAGCCTGCTATAAAGGCGGCATTTGAGGAGTTCCGTGGAAGGCTCAACGAGCTGGAAGCAATCATAGACTCAAGAAACACAGATCCAAATTTGAAGAACCGGAGTGGTGCGGGGTTGGTTCCATATCAACTTCTCAAACCATATTCTGAAAAAGGTGTGACCGGAAGAGGTGTTCCAAACAGCATATCCATCTAGTTGGATTGGTTTGGTTCCTAATGCGTAACTAATGGTCTATGTGGTTCAATAAGTTCATAATATGTGGTTTATGTGTGGTATAATAAGGTTATAACCCATGGTTTAGTTGTGTTTTATTGTTATTTGGAATAAATTTGCTTTTCTGTCTTCTTGTTTTATTTGTCGACCTTATCAAACTTTAAATTGTATGTGTGTTTATTGTTATTTGGAATAAGACAACATGATACCATTCTTGTTACCATTATGAATGGTTAGGAATGCAAAAATTGTGAAAACAAAATAAACGTAATCAGACTACATGACACCATCATTTTAAGGTTATCATTTTTAAAATTTTGTTATAACTTTATGGAAATGTTTGGTATCAAGGAATCCAATAAAATGAAAAGAAACATATTTGGTTGTCACGTGTGGAATAGATGACTCTATAAGAATGTGATTCCTTTCAAATATAAGAATTTCCATTCCTTTGTAAGGGGGTATTTTTTTCGTTCCTTCAACGAATGAAAAGACATCTCAACTATTACTATTACTATTACTATTACTATTACTTTTACTATTACTATTACTATTATTATAGTATAGTATAATAAAAAGATATTAATAGTAATACCGTAATTATTAAATTGTATTTCATAACTCGTTTTTCTCGCCTATAAAATTATACAAAGTAATAATTAATTTTAATCATATATGGGTAACCAAACATCACAATGGAATGCAATAATCCATTTCATTCCGTTGTCGATTTCATTCTCCAGTTCATTTAGTTACTTCATACCAAATAGACAAATGCAATAATAATAATAATAATAATAATAATAATAATAATAATAATAATAATAATAATAATAATAAAGATACTAAAGATATTCCCATGCAAATATAATGTCGGTGCAATCTCCGAAAAGATGGGAGATGCGGCTAACCAACTCTCCAACTTAAGGGGAAACCCTAATTCGCCAGATTCTATAAATAAAGGATGGAGTCATAACGTACATTCATTCAATCTCTCTGTCTTAAACACTTATTCTCCCATCTACACCTAAATTTTAAATCATAAAATCTTGTGGGTTCTCATCTTAAGGGATATAGAAAAACTGAAACCGTCGAGTGTAGAAAAGGAGCCAATATAAATATATAGCCTATAAGTATTTTTAAATTAAATTGCCACACCTTATCCTTTTTATGAGAATAAATCCGGATTCTGGTGGCGCCTAAAAAAAATCCATCGTCCATCTATATGAGCTATTTTAAATATATAAACTAAAGCCTATGGTATTAATCACTGGGATGATGACTTGGGAGGGTATACCTGCTAGGTGGAACTTAAAGAAAAATGTGAGGCTTATGGCTTTTCCCACTGGGATAGCGACTTGGTGATAATGCACTCTGAGTTGACCATAAAAGAAAAAAATTGCAAAAGCTCATCGTTATCATCCATCATTCCATCAAAAGAAAATTTAGTTTTAAAATACATAAGGGTTATATATATAAGATGGTAGACTTGTATCTTTTCCTTATAAGCTTGAGACGGGATTAGGTGGATTTGTTGACCTTAAGTGTGAGACCCTTAAATGAATTGTTAACTTGAACCTAATGCTAACATGATAGGGGCTTGATGAGTCGGTGGTTGGGTTTAAGTGGACAACAATACCAGTAATCGTGGTTAAACATTTTGAGTTTTAAAATTAATAAAGCTAGAGTTTTTGAAACCAGTGATCCTAGTTCTGATTCTATTTGCAGAGTTTTTCAGGGACGAAAAAAGAGTAAGTGTTATGATATTTGATGTGTCGTAAAACACACACTTTTATTCTATGTATTTTGTATAGTTTAGTAAATAATTAGAGTCGTTTGTATTAGTTTTATTATATACTTTATTATTTTATATTGTTACAGGTCTCGGTGTGAAAAGGGAATTGAAACGAGCTTAAACGGATAAATAAACGAAGAACTGAGAGTTAATAAGATCAAGAGATCAAAATGCAAAAAGCTGAAAGTTGTTTTGAAAATAAGTAATTTAAACTTGAAGGACCTGAAGTGAAATAAATGTAAAGTGAAAAATTCATTGTGACATAAGATAAAAGTGGAGGGACCATAAGTGCACAAATGGTGAAACATGGAATTAATTCCAAAAGTCATCACAACTAACAAACACGTGAATTGTGAATTTGTTTGTGAATTACATGTAGCAAATCAATATCAAAGAATTTAATGGGCTTTGGAGTTGACTTTCTAGGTGGGCTGGCAATAGAAGAAATCAAATTTATTTGGTTCACACATGGGCTAAATTTAAGTAAACTGATGTGGTTTCAACCGAGAATCGATTGGCCTAAGAAAATAGAAAGGAACTTGATAGAATTTTAGAGAGATATTTAGACTAATTTTCTTTGATGATCCATTAATGAAAAACCATTTCTCCTTTTAAGGAGTAAAAAACAACGAAGACAAACAATACTAAAACTAACCATTATCTCCTAAATCTATGACACTACTTGGGATAATGGGCAGCCAACTATTCCCATTATTTTTGACCACATGCTAAATTAGACATTTAAACCAAAATAAGAAAACAATTAAAATAACTCGATCTGCATTGCATGAACTCTTGGCACCTACTCGGACCCGGGCACGTAACAATCCACCCCGCTCGAACTCGCCTTGTCCTCAAGGAGAAAACCCAATTAGGCCATGGCGGACGCCACTCGATTATCATGTTGACATCTAGTCGGGTGTTAACAAGATGCCACGGTGGACGCCACTCGCGTCTCTCGGTTGTTTCATCTAGCTCTATCTTCATGTCCTTTGCAAACATTGATTTCATAACTTGCTTCAACAGGTTCGAAACCACAGATGGTGCGCCATTTGGCTCCGGTGCGGGTGAGGGTATGGGTTTTGGCATGACTGCAACTAGGAATGGTGTGGTTTTTTGGGCGGGTTTCGATACAGGTTTAGAGAATGGCGTGTGTTGTTGGACTATTTTAGGTGTAGGCGGAGTACATAGTGGCACAGTGGCGGAAGCGGCAGTAAGTGGTGGTATGGTCGTTTTTGGTGTCGAAGAGTTGGTTGAAGGGGCTTGTTTTGGTGGTGGTGAGGTGTGTAGTGGTGTTGTAGCGGTTGGTTGTCGTGGGTTGATGGCAATTGTTGGTGGTGGTAAGGCGGTAGAGGGTGACGGGACTGGTGGTGCAGTGTCAGAAACAGTGGTGGAGATGTAGGAGATTGGGCTTCCCACGCGGTTCGGAACGATCGGAACTCCTTGAAAAGGATTTGCAACTGAGACTCGAGTTTTACAAGGGATTCACTCATCCATTGATAAAACTCGGCTTTGGAGAGAGCGTGAGCAACCATGGTCCGGGGGGGTCACGACAGCTCTGATACCACTGATGTGGTTCCAACCGAGAATCGATTGGCCTAAGAAAATAGAAAGGAACTTGATAGAATTTTAGAGAGATATTTAGACTAATTTTCTTTGATGATCCATTAATGAAAAACCATTTCTCCTTTTAAGGAGTAAAAAACAACGAAGACAAACAATACTAAAACTAACCACTATCTCCTAAATCTATGACACTACTTGGGATAATGGGCAGCCAACTATTCCCATTATTTTTGACCACATGCTAAATTAGACATTTAAACCAAAATAAGAAAACAATTAAAATAACTCGATCTGCATTGCATGAACTCTTGGCACCTACTCGGACTCGGGCACGTAACATAAACTAAGTCAAATGTATCTTGGGCCGTAAGTTTCAAGAATTTTTTAAGTGGGAAACTAAAAGGAAGTCGATGGATATTATGTGGACGGGATTTCAATTGAGGGGAATTCATATATAACATATCATTAAAAACCTACGGCAGAAAGGGGCGACACAAGAAAAAAAAGACAAACAGGAGAAGAGAAGCAGCAAGCGACATCAGAGGATAGACGAGGTCTAAGAGGTGCGATCAAGAAAGAGGGTCATATTGGTTCGAGTTGACGATTCAAGATTCGATTTCGGGTCGCAAATAGTTAGTGTTCAGTTTTTTTTAACTTTGTGTTCTTCAAACTTGATACTATGAATTGTTTATTATTTGATACTTGCTTCTTGTTCTTGATTATGTTTCTTGGCTAAATAATTTGAACTACCCACATTGGATGAATGGATTGTAAAAGTTTTAATTTTTATTCTGGATAGTTGATTATCTATGGATTATTTATGTTAAAGTAGTCAACTTGATTATCGGTTCGATGTATATGCATGCTTAGAATTGTTTAATTGTCTTTTGTTGCTTCGTATGATTCTTGGTGGATGTCTTTCACATAATTGGGTCATGCTAGATTATAATTTTATATTGTGATATTTTGGGTTAATTGGCGAATATACCTTAGAAGCAGTAATTGATAATTAAGTAGGTCTAAATGTTCTACTAATCTCAATAGCTGAGAGGTGCAAGATTATTGTTAGGTCTAAGTTGATAAATTGCTAGGTAGGGTCTTCGTGAGGAGTCTGAACTAGTTTCCCTATTGACTGTTGTCTATCAAGTCGAGTCAAGAACCCAAGTTTATCCTAGGTTTATAACTTGTGAGGGAGTAGATCGAATTAGGGTACTTTAATAAACCACTTAGATAACCCGTGAGGGAGTCTAGACCATCATGTGTCCATAACAGCCTTTAGAGTTTGTTGGTACACTTTATGTGGACGCGACTCGATTCGGTTCGATTCGACTCGGTTCGACTCGGTTAGGTTCAGCTCAAGCCCGACGTAGCGACATTCCTCCGTCGTGCGCCCCAGAGTTCGACACGCGAAGCACGGAGAGCCGCGAACCAATTCCCGCCGACACATCACCATGACATCATCATGATGATGTCATGATGATGGCACATGTTTGACTAATCTTTACAATCTGAATTTTGAGAATTCATGTGTACGTATAGCATGTGCATTGTTTGGGTCAATCAACTTCTTTGGGAAGAAACTCTAGTGGGCCGAAACCCATAATTTCAAGTCTGTTTGTCGACGAAACTTGAAGAGTTTCGTCGACTTTGAAGTTTCATTGTGGCCACCCCATGTTTCTTCATATATATCGACGAAACTCTGCAAGTTTCGTCGATATTGGAGGTTTCGTCGGGTCCATGAAGTTTCGTCTCTGATGTGCTTATATATACAGCAACTGGACAGAACACACAGTAGAGAGAGAACTGAGAGTTTCATTTGTGTGTTTCATTGTAATATCATTCTGTAACGAAACTCTGTTAATTCAATATACAACCGTTAAACGTTATATCTTTGTGTTGTGTTTATCTCTCGCTCGGTTTGTATCGTAACGTGGATTCCGCACTCGTTACAGTATTCGAAACAAGATCTCGTAGTTGTCCGGGGATCCGCAAACGGACCTACAGAGTTCTATAGGCGTCTTCCTGAGAAGGGTCGGGGGTCCTGCTTGGTGTCTCGATAGGTTTAGCATAATAAGATCCCGGTTCCTTAGTAATAAACATCCTAATAAAACATAATTAGCACAATCCAGGATTCCAGTCTAGGTAGTCCTTCACCGTCATCTGAGTAAACCTGGGTCATAATTCTTGTCAAGTTAACTTAGTTAATTAATTCGCAATTTTAGGATATTTCGAAACCCCCCAAATCAACAAAACAAATAAGTCGAGTTTGCCTTAGATAAGTTAGTCGAGTCTAGTAAACGTAATTAGAGAGTCTTGTGGGTTCGATACTCGGACTTACTTAGGCTATACTGCATTGATCGGTACACTTGCCGTTTGTGTGGTCTAGGTTTTAGAGAGTCTTAATTTATAAATTTAAAACTTAGAGTATCTAGTTTAGGGTTAAAATTAATTAGTTTTTAATTGACCACTTTAAGCACATCCGTTTGGTACAAGTTCATCCAAGAAAGACAAGTAAAAGTTGAAGTAGTTGAAAGTTTTACAAAAGAAAACTTTAAATCTCACTTTAAACCTCAAATGTGGTTATATTCCAACTTAGTTTACCATATTAAACTTGTGAAAACATTCCTAAAGGTTGTCCAAGTGGAATGGAAAAAGAAAACAAGAAGAAATGAAGAAGGAAGTGAGTTGAAAGCTCATTTGAACACTTAGAACTTTCTACTCAAAGTTGCACAGTATCTTGAAGATTTAAAGTGTGTTGGGAGTGGTTTAGAGTGCGGAAAGTGAAAATGAGGTGTGGGAGGCTTACTTTATAGTGTGTGTGTGTGTGTGGTGGGGGGGGGGGGTTATGGTTTGGGTTTTAAGAAGGTTGGAATGTGATTGTGGGTGAAAGGAGGTGCAAAAGGTGGCCAACTCGTGAGTAAGAAAAACCTGTTGCGGATTGAGCCTCCTCACGCAACCAGTAAATGTTCTCCCGTCGCATGATGCGATGAGCTGATTTTTCCAAAGTCTTTTTTTTTTCACTTATGGCCCCTGAACTTGGTTTTTAGGTTATTATATGCCATAAACTTGTATTTAAACTTATTTTTAGGTATTCAAGGTGCATTTAAGTATGGTTTAAGTATGATGCATGTATGGTTGATGTTTTGACAATTAAGTATGAATGTAACGTGTATATAATAAAACATGAATTTCCATTATGATCAAAGTCTCGGATTACAAATGTGGAAATGAAATATAAATTACAAGTTTCCAAAGTTAGAAAGTACAAAAATACTGAACGTTAGACCACACGGTGCGGAAGGGCTTGAATCTCCGGTGTTATTCGACACATCAGCGCGCGTCAAAAAAGTGGCGTGGTGGAAAATAGGAGGGTGTGGAAAGGTGCGTGGAAGAAAGGCGTTATTCGACACGTGGCACCTATATTTTATTATTATTTTTATTTGATAAAATATATTATGTATAGTTTTTTTTAAATAGCATTATTAGTAATATAATAACACTAATATAAAATTACGTAACTTACATAAAAAAAGATTATATAACTTAAAAAAAACGATTACATAATTTAAACTAAAAAAATGAAATATAAAAAACATAAAAAACCAGAACTAGGAACGATATTTATCCATTATATCTTTTTTTAGTTTCTCATACGTTTTCCGCTCTTCCCCTAGAGGGTGATCGATCTTCTTAGCGAGTAATTTCATAACCGTTCGCTCTTGCTTTTCTTCGTAAAGGCTAAAAGCCTTTATTTTGTGAGTGTTTCTTTCTTGTTGGAGTTTATTGAACTCGACAATTTGTTCTTCGATGCCGGTTAAGACGGGACTTTTTTCATTACTCGTAGTGTATGATTTTTAGGCCTACTTTTTTATTTATCACTTCCCAGTGGCCATTCGATTTCAAATTCTTCATCACTTTGGTTGATCTCGAAGTCGATACGAGCATCCGAGCAACTAGTGGAGGAACAACTTTTGGACCTTTTATAGGACGATTGTCCCGCTAAAGTTACATGTGCCCATTTTGGCGAGTTTTTCGTAATGTGGCAGCAATGAGTAAATTTAAAGGTAGCTCCTTTATTCCTTCCGAATACAAGGACATCTGTAACAACCCGCGTTTTTGAAGTCAAAGTACAAGTCAAAGTCAAAGGAAGAAAAGATTGCTAATTGCGATCTGTCACTCCTTGCTTAATTATTGATTGTACTCTTTGACTTGTAATCGATACTATAGTTTGAATACTTTAGTTGTATTATGTGGAGTATATGTTAATAAATCGCAGTTTAATCGCTAATCGACTTATCGCTAATCGCATCGCTATCGCACCGCAACCCGAATTATAGGTTATGAATATTATTTTTACGTGTGTGTGCTATTATGTGTTACTTGTGAATGCTATGTTTATGTTGAGGTGATTAATCGCAAACACAATCGCAACTCTATCACAACGCAATCTCATCGCAAACTCGAGATTTATGAATTACTTTTGTGTTAGCTAGTAGTTAGGTTATTTTTGTAACTAATGGGTAATACTATCGCATCGCCTACTCGCAACGCATCGCAACGCTTAATGCACGAAACGAAACGTCGAAAACCAACTCACACCGCCATCCGATCGAATGACCATTCGATCGAATGATCATTCGTCCGGATGACCATCTGATCGGATGGCCATCCGATCGATTCGCACTTCGTCTCACCACACCTGCACCGACTTTCCTCTTTTGGCATCTATAAATAGCCCTGTCACATCATTATTCATGATATGATAAGCTCTCTCTTCCGACCAGCACGTTCTAGCCCTCATTTCTCTCGATTTCTCGCGATTCTTGTAAGTTTTCCACCCAAATCTTGTACTTCTATGATCTACACACACTTCTTCATCTTTTTCACCATCAAATCTTCACTTTTAACCATCAAATCGGCTGATTTGAGTTGTTCTAGGATTATGTCATCACGGGGTTCTTATGAACTTCAAGACTTGACCTCATTCCACCAAGAATAGCTTAGATCTAAGAGATTTCAACATGTTTAAACACTGATTTCGCATGCATCTAAACATTTTCAAGATTAAAAGGATTGAAAGATGGTTTCATAACTTTTCTTTCAACTCTTTTACACTCAATGCACTCAAAACCGGTAGAATCGGAGCTCATTCAGGCCTTCCACTCATCCTCTAGTGATGTGTCGGCCTGAGATCTGATTCCTATCACCGAGATAACCGACTTAACGGGTTAAACATGAATAATCATCAAGAACAGTAACTGGTCAGAATGGGGTGATTCCCGTCCGATCGGATAACTTGGACTTGAAGGAATTTCCGTTGTTTAACGCGTTGTCATCCTGTAACAACCCGCACTTTCGTGCGTTGTTACTACTCGATATACTCGTTACGCCTAGCACCAGAGATTCGGATCATAATGTAACTATATCGCATACTTCGCTATTCGAAGGATAAATCGCATATTTTCGCAATACACTACTATCACGAACACTAACACTCACGGAGGCATTGAGCGAGGACCTATTCTACCCTCCTCAGTGGCCGTGATGTGTCGAACGTAAAACAACTAACGCTAACAAGGACTCTCGGGTGAGTGCTATAGCTCCAGTCATCGTGACGATGATGACAATACGAGTGAGTGGTACCCCGTCAGTCATTGTGGCACGTCACACAATAACGTTCACGATGACATCAAGAAAGGACCTATACTACCCTCCTTGATGGCCGTAAAACGTCGCTAATAATCGCATACTCAAAACGAAAACCGGTTGTTAATTATCGAAACTTTGGAATATGGATACGTAAATACGACCCTTAGTGATATATATACATATGTAATAACAATATAAACTAATTATGGAAAGCACGCACTTCAAAAACTATCAAAACGATCGAAAACGGAGAAAACTTACCGCACCGGAGTAGCCATCCGGATGGGCCTCATCCGAACGGATGGTCCATCCGAACGGATGGCCATTCGAACGGATGGCCATTCGAACGAATGACCATCCGACCCAGTAACACCTTCTCCTCTTTTCTGCCTATAAATAGCCTGCCACACCACTGTTCAAGTGATGTGACAGCTCCCACTCGACCAAACACGCTCTAGGACTCTTTTCTCTCGATTCCTCGCGATCCCGGTAAGATTTCAACCTAAAACTCGTACTTCCATGATCTACACTCAATTCT